>JAYRBT010000082.1:121615045-121639384 GCA_036023395.1 Myiotriccus ornatus | reverse complement strand
TCGAGATTCTGGTCTTTGGCTTTTTTTTTTTTTTCTTTTTTTTTTTTTTCTCTCTAGAAGATTTTACAACAGGAGTAGCAAGTCTATTCTTATTCACAGATATCTCAAACTGAAATAGCACTCTTTTCCTAGTCATACTTTAAGTACCATACAGCTCATATTATTACTACAACAAAAACTATATGAAAGAATGCATAGCAAAACAGTTAACTTCTTGCAGATCTATGTATTGGACAATAATAAGTCACAGTAAAAATGTGTTGAAAAGGATGTAGTATACTACTTTCAAGTTTGCATTATACATAAAATGTATGACAGAACCAAATATACTTTTAGAAGAATGAGCCTATAAACTGAGCTAAAGGGAACACCTGAATGCCTGGAGTTTTGTTCGGCTGAACATCCAAAACCTGCTTCTTGATGATGGTTCTGTGCGACAACGACCTTAGAAGATCGATTCTTCAAAAACTGATAACAATTTGCAGAGACAAATGCAATGTTAAGTAGGTGGGAATGAGGAGAAGGGAGATGAGAAGATGCCAAGCTCAAACTGGGATATTTTCTGCTGTGTGTCGCTGGTCAGATAGCAGAACAACAGGAGCCTTTGAACAGCCAGCCTGTCCTGTGGATCTGTGCGAGGGTGGCCTGAATGGCACTGAGTGGGGGCAATGAGCAAAGTGACTGTGCTACTACCTAAACATTTCCTCCTCCGGAGCAGCCATTGTTTGCTCTTAGGGGCAGCAGAGTATGGAACAATGCTGGGAAGAACCTGATTGTTGTAAAGAACGATTTAGAGTGATATGTCAGGGGCAGGACTGGTAATTAAGGAGGGAACCTGGAAAGAATCTGGGTACAAGAAATTTTGTCAGAGCTCTAATAAGACCTGAAAAAAGCTCTTTCTGGGATCTAGTGTTTCCGAGGCAAGTGTTAACCTGGACAACATAAGCACAGTTTCAGGGAAGAAGACAAGAAAAATGGCATGAAGTAGCAAATACAAATGATCACACTCCACTCAGTACTTGGGGGAAAAGTAAGAATGCAAGAAGACTGAAGTATATGTTATACTAAACACAGTAGAGTGCGTGTCCATAGAGCATGAGTGAAAGAAAGAGCAGAATTCTAGAGGAAAAAAAGGCATGCAACATAGCTTGTCTAAAAAGTTGAGAATTCTGTAAAATATTTGGTCTAACAGCTGAAGACATTTAAGAATACTGCTGTTTTAGAACTTGGAGATTTTATGCTCTTTTAAAATTAATATAAGAAGTAGAAGAGCAATATGTTGGCTCACCCAGGGTAAATTCAGAAAGAATGAAATCAAACTCAAGGCAGCAAGATTTCTTTTTAAAATACAGGCACAGACATACACAGACACACACTATTGCCTCCAAAAAATCTTACGAATATTTTACAATATTTGTTGCTACTGAACTCTTTAGGGCTGATACCCATATTTTAAAGTGTATTGTGAAATAAATGTACAAAAAAAAAATAGAGATTTCTGCTAAACATTACACCAAGAAAATGCTAGATACCAAATGCTATCTGTATTAGCACCCTTTGTTAGGAAAATATTAGGGGTTTGTATTGCATTTGCTGTAGCAGATAGTCCCTGCATTTCAGTATGCTCAATTATCTCCTCTTAACAGCAACACATTATTTTAACATCAACCTTCTACTACAGTCAGCAAATATTGTGTATTTTGTTTAAACTGACATGTCATATGTTATTATAAAATATGAAAAGAAATGATTGGGTCTCTTAAACTTAGGCAGAATAATTTTACTGTGGTTTGGCTTAAGTGTATAGCATATTTTCTTTCAGACAAGCCTCCAAAAAACCTAAGACAAAATAGAGTAACCAATAAAACAAACATTAAAATGTGAAATATGAACTAATAATTAATTGTTTACTTTTTAATTAAATTACTTACAGATCTGGCTGCATCTTAACTTCCTCTTGGACTGGAAAATATATAAATAATATCTTTTTATAAGATGTTTGATAACTGAGATAATATAGGCATCAGTTTTCATGCATATATACAAATTTTCTTTGTGCTCTGAGTACTACTTTATGTGTACTAGCCAAAATTGCTTGTCAAGATTTGTGTTTAAAACAGTAGCAACTGAGAAAAAGCATCACTATTTAAGGGTCCTCATTGATTGCTTTGTTATGCAATTATCTTAATGCTGAACTCAAGAGTAAATTGGAGTCTCTCATCACAATCTCCCCATGAAATCAAGACAGTGAGATTAAACAAATTGAAAAATCTGCTATACTATGAAATATAGTTACATTTTATGTCATAGTATCAACAACCAAAATATAGTAGAGTGTACAAAGAGACATAGATTTTAAGACAAGCATCACTTCCAGTTATCTGAATACAGTTATGAACCCTCATTCCATTATCTGCTTTTTTTCAAATACCAGGCAAACATAGACATTTATTGTGAAAATGGTAGTTGAAGAAATATTACTGAATTATTAATTGATGTGACATTTGCTCTAGTCTAATAACAAGAAAATTCTTTCTTGGTGACTTGTTTCACGCTGGCAAAGCTGTATATATTTAATATCACTAGAGGACGATTTGAAACTCTTTTGCTTCCAGCATTTATGTGCTAGAAAGATTGGTATCTCACAATATCTTCCTAAAGATGAGACATCCTATATGATCCAGTTACTTGCTATTCTAGATATTTTAAAGAAGCAGAGAGAATAAAAGGTGCTACAGGAGGGGGCAGAGAGGGTGGAGGACACAAGGACATAGTTGTGACCTTTATGTAAAACAGAAATCCATTATTTGTACATGAGATAACAATATTCCCAAAGCACTGGAAAGTAGTAAACATAAAGTTGAGGAGCTCTAGAAATAAGTGAAAATGTATCACTGTCTTTCAAAAAAAAAAAAAAAAAAAAGAAAAGGTAAGGAAAGGAAAACAGTTTTTGAACAAGTTGACAAAGATAGTAAAATAAGCCTTTCAAGTAAGCCTTCTGTGCTGGTTTTTTTTTGTTTGTTTGGTTTGGTTTTTTTTTTTGCATACTATTTCTCAAAATTTTCTGCTATAATTGCTTATTGGTTTCGAGCAATGGACCAGCATGATTTATACTCTTGAACTCATACATTTAAATTTCTGTATCTACTAATAGAATGTGTCAATAAGGTTTCCCTCCATACCGGACTGATCATGTGTATAAAAGTAATATTTTGCTAGAGGCATACACATATATTCTAGTAATATACACTTAATTTTATTTCTGTAATAAAAGTGATCATGGCCTCAGAAACATCATAGGCTTGTTGAGCTTGTCTCTTACTCATGGCTTTAATTCCAAGATATCTTCTTTATCCCATAAGAATTTGTTGTTGATAGGGATTTTGTTTAAAGAGAACTTCAGATAAGTGTGTGTTGAAAGATGTTCCCATACAGAGTGTTCTGTTTAGGAAGAATTTTCATTTTAAGGATTATCACACCACTGGGAATTCTGAGCTTTGTACACTTATAATCAAATCAACTGGGCTTCCTTTGAAAGTTTTCATCTCTCAGAAATATCCCTTTCGAGATTCATATTAGTGATTTTATCCACAAAGTTTTTTTACAGTGAAATTAAATCCTCAAAAAAGTGTTTTTTTCTCAGTGGAGTGAGAGTTCCTTCCTCACTGAAGGAACAGACCTAATGCTCTTATATGTCCATTTCTGTCCATTTGAGAAGGAAATGCATTAAAAATGTTTGATTTCCATACAAACACTCATTACAAGAAAGTGTTATACTCTGAAAATAGGTAGGATGCATATAGCCTTCTTTTCATTTACTACTTCCAGTCTTTCTGTCACTGGTCACCCAGAATTTCAGTCCAGGTCTCAGTTAGTGAAAGTATTGTATGCAAGAATGCCTTAAGTCACAGGTAGGGGACTTTTCCAGTAAAAACCCCTAGTCAAATATCCCCCATTCTCCCCAAGTTCCCATGTATGTAGAGATATTTGTAAAAAGATTTATTTCAAATACACTTGTGATTATTTTCATACTATAGTATTTTATAAATAAATCTATAATTAATTCTTGCATGTTACCTAAGAAATAATTAAAACTGATGAAGTCAACAACAAGATACCAACCAGCAAGGAGAGGGAGGGAGGAAGGGAGGAAGGGAGGAAGGAAGGAAGAGCATACAGATCTTTTCGTATTAGGAGACTGCACTACCAATATCAACATTGTAAAATATTATTTATCCACAAAATTGGAGTGCAATCTGGAGGCAATAAGAAGTCACTTTAAAACATTTTGAATTCTTACATCAGCTGACTCAAAATATTAACTATTTTATAATCAAAAATGTCTCATTAGGAGAGACTAAAACCATTGTTTTTTGTTTGAAGAGAAATCAAGCTTTCTCCTGACATCATCACAGGTCACGTTGCACTATATAAGTCTCTAATTGTGTCTATACAGATCAAGCTGCACTGTAACTAATTTTTCATTAGAACCATAAAGCATGACTTGACTAGTCCTTGGGATTATAATTCAAGTTGCTGTTCATTCAACTAATTTTTTTAACAAAGTATTTTTCTTTTCTACAACACACTCTAACCATTCTGTAATATCAACAAATATTACATTGTCCTTCTCAAATTCCATTTTCTCTCAAAGTATAAAATTAGCTACATTGTTCATTAATATCCTAATACTGAAGAGTGTTGAGACCCTTCAGTTACTATGGGATGTAAAAGGAAAGGAGGACATTCAGCATGTCTGAAGACTGAGCCCTCTAAATGTATTTGAACTTATATTGAACATAAATTTTCCTGTTGTGTCACCAATTGATCAGTAAACATAAAAAAGCAAAAGGATGGGCATAATTCTTCTTGATGGTATTTTCTCGATATGATTTCATATCTGAACCTTGATATGATTTCATTTCACACCTTAATCAGAATAGCAAGCACTGGAAAAACCTACACTGTCCACTCTCCTAATTGAAATTTTGCTAAATTCTCCAGAGATTTTTTCGGTAGATGAAATCCAGCTTAGACTTCTACTGCAGTGCTGATTAGTTTGACTAGTTTGTTGCAGTAGAATTACTCTCACTTTCATAGTCTGCCCACAGAGAATTAAGCAGACCCTACCATGACTGTTCTCAGATATCTCACATGGAACTAAGAACCAGAGCAAGATCTAATGACCATAAAAATATTATGGTCAGATTTTATTTTTTGCACCAGACCCCAGCCTGATTTACTGCATAATACAGACAGATTGTCTGTCTGTAAAAAGAAACAAAACAAACCCCTCCCCCCAGCCTGTTTAATGTCTCTTTTTACCCCTAGCATTGGCTTCTCACCTGACATAAGCCCATCTCAAAACTGAATATAAAATTATTATTCCTAAAATGGCCTTCTCTGTGGTGTTCATCACCACAGAACTAAAATGGTGTACATATGGAGGATTATCTTCATAGCAGCTATGAAATGCACTGGAAACTCTGCTGTCGTCATTTTGCAAAAACGATTGCATAAAGGAGCATCAAAAGAAACTACTAAGTTTGGGTGCCGTACCTGACCCGTTGAGTTTTTAGAAATAATAATATTTTCTAAAATATTTTGTGCTCAAAATACAGTTCCTACTAAAATTAGTTGCAGCTAAAAGCTCTCTCATTTCTGAAGATAGGAGAAGTTTCTCAGATTGGATAAACTCAATTGACAGCCAGCTGTAAAAGGTTTTGCTTTAAGGAAGTACTCTGAAGAACTTAATTATTTTGTAGTGAATCAAATTCTACAGAGAGGCCTTAACACTGAGACCACTTTGTCTTTTCCTAGATTAACTATTTTAGTTCTAGTTTCTTATAGTAAATAAGGGAGAGTTTCACATCTATACAAGGCAATATTCATTCATATGTTATATATATATTACTGTATCATGAGGTTGTTTGGCTGTGTCTGGTCAAGATCTGCCTGGAATGGAAATCAAAACAATAGTAACAACAGAAGTCTTCAATTTCTAACTGGTAACCTATTTCAATGTGATACTTCTGTGATATTGGAACACTTAATTTATAGAACACTAGATTTATTTACTAACATTTCATTTCCCCAAAGCATGAGGGGAAAATAACATTATTTTTCATTTAGAAACATTATCAGTCTCCACATAAAGAAAAAAATTGCTAGAAAGTTACAGTGACTAGAAACAGGGTTTGGTCATGTGTTCCTATTGATTAAAAAAACTATGTTCTAGAATCATAAAGAAAGCTCTAGACTCATTAAAGACTATCAAAGAAGACCATAGCAGTGGTCTACTACTTTTACTCATGAATTTCGCTGACTTTCACAAAACACAAAGAAAGACCAGCAACAACAAAAACTTTATCTAAAGAAATGGTTGCATGTGTGCATAAAAATTACATCCTGACCTTTTCAATGATCAGTTTATGTCCAGAAGCATAAGATCCGATAAAGCTTATTTTTTGCAATATATCTAGATATGTTGTTATTGGCCATAAATTAATCTGCCCTTTTAAAAAATTCAGCTGTAATGTCTACATTCTATACTGTGTAAGCACTGTAAGTTTTAAAAAAGGAAAATGGCACACAACTGATGAGCTGTGCAGTCATATTTTTCATAATGTTGTATTTCCAACACGACTTATATATCATTGCTTTAATACTGCATAGAATAACAGACTATAATGCTTGCTAAAATGTAAGTACTTACATAAACTCATCTATACAGCACTTGCTTCATAAGTATATTACTGGTACTGTACTAATTCCAGTATGCTGTTAAAATTATATCAGGAAAGTAATTTGGAAATTTCAAATAGCACTCATAATGTTTCAAAGATATTTTCAACGCTACCTGTCATTCCTTTTAGCCTAGTAATAATGGGTTTGGAAGTATCATCTGACACTTTGAGAATCTTCATGGAAGTGAAATTATGAATATAATGTTTTAAGCAGTTAGCTCTGGTACTTAACCACATATCTCAAGTTTAAATTTTTTGCAAGAGTAGAAGGGTGGGGTTTTTTATATACTTTTAAACATTCCAAGGAACCCCTGGACATTGTTCTTTAGGATCAGTGCTGCTCAGGTGTATCAGCTCCTTTTTCTTCTCTGAACTATGCAGAAAATGTCAACTCTGGGGGCCCTTGTCTAAATTTGAAGTGGAATAGCCAACTTAACAGACCTAAACTTCAAAAACCTTTGAGATGGACGGGGACAGATAGATAACATTTAGTTTAGAGAAGAGTCAAAATGTTTTCCCTAAACCCTCCAATTCAGAAATCATAGCTGTAAGTTGTCTTCTCTTTGTAAGGCCGAACCAACTCAGTTCTCTCATCCTGTCCAACTGCTGACTGCTTTGATAGGCCACCGTTGCACTCTTGTACCAACAGTCCTGGATTTTATTTTGGTTCACATGTATCCAAATTCTCTGTTAATAACTTTAATTGCCTTTATTTGCAACAAACCAAATGTTTAAAGCAGCAGCATTAGATTTACTTATGACGACAGCATCAGTAGGTGCTTTCAGAGAAAGCGCACAAATAGATTTTGCTGTAGCACTTTCATTTCAATATGCAATTTTGTCTTGCTCTCTAAACACAAAGTATTAAATATCCAGATGCAGAATATGTCTGGTTGCAGCACAGACACTAGGCCAACTGAGCAATAGCCAAGAAAAAAAAAAAAGTGACTGGCTTGGTTCAAAACCTTTGGAAAAATGAGAGGCCCATCTTTCAAGATAAAACACCCTAGAATTTAGAGAAATGTATACTTTTTATTCAGCAACATAAGCATTGTAAGCTTGCAAGCACAGACTATTCATCTATCGTATAATATTCATACTCAAAGAAGGAATAAATTAACTTATGCTTGGAAAGGGGAGAGAGGGTACAGTGCAAACCTCTGCATAGAACCCCATTAGTGACAAAGCAAGGATCACTTTCTGTGTTTTGGTGCTTTTTTATGAGGGCAAATAGTAAACATCTTCTAGATACTCATATCAGGTTGTCTCAATAACATTAGACCACCTTAATTTAAGGACAAAGTAGGCACAGTAATCAAAAGCAGGTGTTTCGTGATGAATACAAATGAAACCAAAAGTGAATTAATTTGTGACATGACCCTATATTATCTTTCCAAGCAAACTATTTTAAATAATACCTCTTCTACAACTGTAAGTGGATATAGCAAGACAGGGATAAATCTACAGACAATTCTGCTTTTTAGACCATTTGTGAGCTCTTCTGGCAGTGAGACTCAAATGTATTGTGCGAACAGCAGCAGCATAATAGTAAGTAAAAAACCTTTTCCTTCACTTCCTATAGGGGCCAAAACCGGTATTTCTTATATGTAAATGGAAGTTCTATGCACATGAGTAATATGCCTTATTTAAAGGCATCTCCTTTAAAATAATTCAGGAATTAATTTTAAGGCAATTTGTAGCATGGTAATGGGTAGAGTTGCAGAATGAGGGTGAATTCCTCTTTGTGACTCAGTATTTCTCCTCAGTACTTAGGATTTTGTTCAATGAAAATATACATGGTTTCTAGATCACCTACTGACTGAAAACCTGTTTTGCCATTAAAGCATGACAGGGTCTAGAGCTAACTGAAGTCAAGTGGAACTGTGGGGGGGGGGGAGGGGGCAGTCGCAAATCTGCATTAATTGAATCTATGGCAAGATAAAAGATAAAAATCTCATTTTTAATTAGAAGTAGAGTCTGAAATTCTTTATTACACAACATAAGATCTAGCAGTGGTAAGTAATGCAATAGTTCTTTGTATTAGTTTCAACTACATGCGGTTGTTTACACAGAAGAGTCATAAGTAATGCTTAGCATGGAGCTTAGAGAGTTGGTGGTAATGCCAGATTTTGATGTCCTTTAACTGCTTTGCAGACCATTTTTAAAATTTGGCTTCAGAGATGCTTATGTAACAATATACAAAAACCAATAATGTCAGCATGCCATAACAACAAGTCACCGTGGTTTGATTTCAAATACTGCTGTGCATTTAATAGCTTCCTGCATGCTTTGGGTTTTGTCCTAACAATGATTGTATTTTGGAACACAAATTAACAGATTATTATTTATAGTTCATGTGCTCAACAAAAAAAATGTGCCTATTGCTTGAGACTTTAAAGTAAAATTTTTCTTTCCTCTGAAGTGTAGACTGCAGAATCTAAAAAACACATGCAGAAAATGTGTTTTATGGTGTGTCCAACTCTGTTGATGTTTAGTTCATCATTTTTCCTTCGCTGCTTCCCTGACACTTTCATGTCAGACAGTATTCTCACAACAATAGGATTTTTGATTAGGGATTTCTAAACTGCATGTGGAAAAAAATCTAGGTGTCAAAATGATACTGGTTCCTTGTTTCTATTTATTATAAATCAATTTTTAATGGTAGCCCATGTGAGGTGTTATAGAGGACAAATATAGAGAAAAAATTATATGCAACATTAATGCTAAAAACATTTGTTCAGAAATATTTTTAAAGAATAGGAATAAGCAAGGTTATTTGTAGGTAACTCTACTGTAAAGTGGTACAGACTTTGTAAAAGTTTTACTTTTATATTGTTTAAATTATGTAGTTTAAATTTGGTGACCTTAGTTATGACAAATGTAAATAAAGTTCAGTCTCTTATTAAATTTTCATTTGCATTTGCTTTTACATATTGAAAAATAATCAACAGAAATGATACTTCTCTGGCACAAAGCAGATATTATGGTGGACAAAGTCTGTTACATGTATTACAAAACCAACCAAAAGTCTATATGAAACATCTTGAAAGTTAAACTCCGAAGGGAACAATAAGGCCAGCTATTCCCCATATTTCAATTTCTCTATATTAGTGTAAAGTATCCTAGGAGGATTCAAAGGTTTCGGCTTCTTTTGCATTCTCAATTGTTATCCATAAACACACAAAAAGGGGGATATACTCGATTTGATTGAGTGAATATAGATTACAAAATATGAAAACCTTTAGTTCTCTCTTCTGTGTTAACTTAAAAATGTCTTCTATATTACACTTCCAGATGATTTTACCTTCTCTTAACCATGCAAAAGCTATAGTGTTTCAAAGCTGCAGATTAGTGATGGTGGCAGCTTATTCCTTTTGGTTATCTACAGCACCATCTTAGTGTCTTGAGGCATAAAAGAATATTATCTGTGTGACAGTTATGGCTAGAGCCATGTATACTGTTCATGCTATCAGCTCTCAAAGAGCTCAGAATAGAAATCATTCAGTTTAAGGCATCTTCTGTAGTTTCATTAAAAGCTTAAAATCATGAGGTACCACAAGTTATGACTAAGGTTATATGAAAATTTCAGTAAATCTATGATGTGGAAAAGTATATATGCAGTTGGGGTGGTTAGGACGGAATTGCTAATCTTTTGTAAAGGCAGTTGACCATAAGGAAGACAACCTATAAATCTGCTTTCCTTCTTTACTTAATTTTCATCACAAATAATGTGCCACTCTGATTGCATGAAATCATCAGGAGTGTCTTCAATTACTGTGTGCAGCCTCTGATCAAAATGACTTCCTCTATTCTCAATCTGGGGGATGATGGGGAGGAAAACGGGAGGAGGAGGGTGAAAAATACACAGCTAGTTATGTATTACAAATGTCAGGTTACTGTGAAAATGTATATATTCATATTTAATAATTTCTAAGCTGGAGTTGTGATTGCAATAATGGCTCATTCATATCTGCATTTCATTTAAATGCACTGTTTTGAGTCACCGAACGTTTGTCACAGATATTATAGCTAAACTTTTTCACATGACCACTGAGGTGATGACAGCATTACATTACCAGAAAACTGCATGACTTGCTGATACTTCCATTTTCCTCAGCAGCTTATGAAATAATCAAAATGTGTGCATGAAATGGCGGACTGTTCTGAATTTATTTTAATACAGATAGGCTTATACAGAGAAATGAAGAAGAGTGTAGGACCTCAGACACAAGAGACAATGACTACGCACAAAGCTGAATTTTACTAGCAGGAAAGATGGATATATGGGTATTAGACTTTTCATAGCTATAGGAAGGATAATCTTTCAATCAGATTAATGAGAAAATATATTGCATGGGCCCTACAGCACTTTTTGCTTTCCAGGCTAATACGTGATTTAAATCCCAAAAGTACATTTTCAGCATTACAATATCCTTTGATAATAATGTCGCTTGCACAAAGACAGATAAAAATAAAACAGTCCCCCTTGATTTCCCATTTTAGATTTGAAGTATATTTTCTGTTCTTTGCCTGCAATGAAGTGAATTCTATTGAGAAGAGTCACATTTAATAAGACAAAGAGAATTTTCTAATTATGCTACCTGTCAAGATTTGAATCTATGGGATTGCAACTGCAATTGAAGAAACAGAGGAAGCAATTGCATATAGTCCAGTTTACTTTGGTGTATGATTACTATTTGCACTTAGATATTGCTAAATGTAAATCAAGCACACACACAGAACCATGCTTTGAAGTAAACACCAAAAGGCAAGTCTCAAAATGGATTGTATAGTCCTTATTTCAATTTTCGGTATGCAATTTCCCAAGCTTTCCTAATTTATCTGTAGAAAAATAGCAGAAACCTGTGAAAATGAAACACTTTTAAATAACTATGACTCACACAAATATACAGTGGTCCAAATGGTAAATATAATTAAAGCACAAATTACTAATGGGTAAAAATGTATACATATAATTATGCTAGGTTAAGCATTTATTCATCTTTCTGGAGGAAAGCAAGTACAGTAGTGGTGAAGAAAAACAAAAACCAATTAAAATTAATGCAATATGATTAAAAAAATCTCCATACAGTTTCTTATAATTTTACATAGTTCATATAAATAACATGAAAGCATTAAAGGAAATCTTGCTGTTATAAATGGAGCCCTGAAAGTTATCATATGCTGTCCTTTCAGGGTCCCTGGGGAACTGTTCAATGTGCCCCATCAGACATTACTCTTATTTGCAGCCTTGCAGTCTTGGAAACACTATGGCACATTAGACAAGGAAAATAAATATTGTGTTCTTGATGGTTTCCTTCATAATACAAGTTTACACAAATTCATGGCACACAATCAATTATTATAAACACTATACAAAAAATAAATTCGTTCTTTTAGTAGTTACAACTCTTTTTTTTTTTTTTTGTTAAAGCAATGTCTAGTAGAATGATGCAAATTATGTTCATGGGTAAAACAGTTGATATAACTGATGAGCCTGGTTTGGTATTTTTTAGGGGTTTGTTGCATGTTTATACATATATTTGTGTGTGCACATTCACACATGCCTATGTAAATATACACATGCACACACACACACATGCACGTATATATATATATGCACGTGCACACACACACACAAAATCTCCTATTGCAAAATATGCATTCTTCAGTAATGAAACACAATTGGAACTTATTTTATCTCATTTGGTTTTATGCAAGTTGAAAACTGACTTTTCGACTATTTGGTTTACATCTCTATCTAGCTGCTTCTATGGTGTTTATTCAGAGAGGGAAGAAAGATGGCCACATCACTTTTTTTTTCCATAAAAACATTTAAGCTCTGTAGATGTTTTTTAATAACTCCCAAGTGGTGTCTTTTTGAGCACTACTATCAAATATCTTATTACTAAGCTACAGCTTTAAACGTTTATGGTAGGAAGACTACTAAAAATTCATAAATGATTTGAGCATTCTAGTCTGGCTAAGGTTTTTGAATGTATAAATATGCAGCATGCTCAGTTCCAGGCCAAATATTTGGTGTCATCATCCACCCATATGACAACAGCAAAGCATAAAATTCATAGGGCTGTAATCTCCTTTCACATCCATTTCACAGGAACTTCAAAATTTTGAGTTATAGGTGTGTTAGAGAGGCTACTGATCTGCCAAGGCTCTCCCACCCTACAAATGGTTTTACCATTTCCACAGGTCTTCCACATTTGTAATTGGTTATTCGAACAGGAGATAATGGGACCAAAGGTAGATTAATTGAGATAAGTGCCTTCTGTGGGCCAAGTTTTTCAAAAGCAGGCATGTTAAGTTGCAGCAGGAAAATTATGCTGACCCTGTGATCCTGATATAGGGCAGATCTTTTCCATTTTCAGCACTGTCCTTTCAAAGGAGCACAGAAAGTTCATGTACTGAGCTTCTTGCCCTCTGTCACTTTTGAAGCCTCCCCTCCTTCATGCAAAGATCAGAGAGATTTTTTGTACCTTGCTGTACAAAAACACCCATGAAGTGACCTTAAAAGGAAACACTGAGAGCAGGGTTGCAGACGCTTAGAGCTTCACAGAAGTATGAGAGAATGAGAAGGTGTTTTTTAATGAGCTTCCCCAATACTGATTGTCCATGGAAGAGGGTCTTTTTCATCCTTTTTTTTTTCCCCCTGACAATCACTTGATTGCCGTGGCTGATATGTCTATGTATTTCCATTCATCAGGCAGGCAAACCATTCAGTTTCCTCAGTATTTATGAGCCTGCCTCTCAGGAGGACTGGTAGGAGATATTCCTATCATCTGCAACACCACAAAAAAGCAGAATGAAGTCACTCATTCAGTAAACTGCTACTTTTTCCGTAAGAATTCCCTTGGGATTCTGAAAAAGCTCTGTACATTTGAACATGGTCAAGATTGGGCCCTAGATTATCAGTATTTGTACTTCTGCAGACACAGGACGCTTCCCTGGTGCAGCTGCCAATTCCTTATCCCTTCCCTTTAATTACATGTGGACTTACGTTTTTCACACAGTTTTTGCCTCAGATTAACAATTTCACAGGAACTAAAACCCAGTACCTTGCAAAGGAACATTTTCAGAAGCAGCTGTGAAGAGGTCACTACTTAAATTTAATGTGAGGATAGCTGATGACCATGACCAATGTGCTGCAATATTTTAATTCTTAAAGAACTGCTGTGCTGATTGCATTGCAGTGTTGGATGAACAATCCCAAGTATATAGCTTGCATATCAGGTTTTTTAAATCTGTACAACATTTTAGGAATCATCAGGATTCCATAAAATCTTCACTATAAAATGCATAATATTATTAAAAAGTAGATAGGAAAAGAAAAAAGGTCAGAAAAACTGAAGCAGGTCCTGTAGTTATTTCTAGCTAAGCAAAAGGAAAGGGCATTGAGCAGATTACCTCCCACTAAGCCTGCCTTTCAGGTCTTGTGTCCTGAATGTATTCAGGATTAAATCTCTACTTCAGAAGAGGTGGTACTGTTTACATAGCAACACATTTCCTTCCTGCTCTCTGTCTATCCCCTTTTATACCCTGGCGGGACTCTGTGCATCTGGCTTGATGTTCCTCCCCAGAGTCAGTGCAAAAGAGTCATCAGAGTAAACATCACAGCCTTCCTTCAGATCACCAGCTGCCTCAGCCTCGTAATTGCAGAGAGCTTTACAGTCTCCTTTCTTCAACTGCACATGCAAAAGCATATGGTGTTTCCTGCTCTTGAAAATAAACAGTATCACAAAAGTTTGGTGTGATCCTTTCCACCATGGCTCCAGAGGCACAAGGAGCTGAGATTTGCTATCCTTAGGCTGGTTGTTGAGTTTGTTGTTCGACCTTCCTCCTTTACTTCTACACCACGACACCCGCAGCCTGAAGACTTCAGTGCCCACCTCTGATCCTAGCAGGAAAAACAATTTGTACACTATAAGCCTGATCTCTTGAGCTTCCTTAGTGTAATGAAGGAAGCAGAACTATCCTCAAAAGTAACTATACAGAGCCTCAAATGTCTGTTCCAGCAAGGAGAGCCCAGTAAAATAAAAACATGGTTTTGATTTGACAC
The DNA here is from genome assembly GCA_036023395.1 of Myiotriccus ornatus. Lineage (NCBI taxonomy): Eukaryota > Metazoa > Chordata > Aves > Passeriformes > Tyrannidae > Myiotriccus > Myiotriccus ornatus. Next base: position 121,624,564 of record JAYRBT010000082.1, on the reverse strand, counting down.
AAAGCAGCAACCAAAACATTCAATGTTCACAGTGGTGGAAGAACCACAACACCAGTCTCTGCCTAACATGTCTTCTGTGCTTTCTGCAGAGGTATTACCTTTTAAAGATCCTTTCTGACTAAGGTAATTAGAAATCTTAAAAACAAAATTTAGTTTTCTTCTCTTTGACATTTTGTGGCTTGTAGCTTACCTCTAGTTTGCTGGCTTTCTTTGGTTCCTTCAGTAAAGATATTTTTGTTATGCCTTTAAAAACAAAAACACTGGGTTCCAAAATTCTTAAAATTCAGGTGTTCCAACAGGACCTAACAATAAATTTCTTATGGAATTAAAGAACTTGGAGTGTCCATGGAACTAAACACTCAAACATATAAAATGATAGAATTACAAAGTATAACAAAGGGATAGGGAAAATCAGGATTTTTCCTTGTCTTTTCAATTCAGTTACAAGGAAGAGATGAGGTACTCTTCCATTTGGATCCTCTGTAGCACTTTAAGACTTTATATGTCAAGAAAAAGTACTGCCTGAGAACTTTTTAGGTTCCAATATCTAGGATACTTTCTCTAGGTAACAGAATTGAAGTGTACTTTTAGTGGTAGCATTTTTTGTGAATTATTTTGTGAAAGAGGCACAAAAGGGAGAAAAATATTAATTTTCATGTTCATCTTGTTGGGTGTGTTTAGTACCTCTTTAGAACTCCAGAGCATGCCTAAGGACAGGATGGTTGAGGGTTAGCCCTCACCAGAGCAGGAACTAAATTTTTAGTTGAAAGCTTTTCACAACTGCCATACTTGACAGCTACTCAAATCACCTAAGTGACCTGGGATTAATTTTAGTGTAAGATCTCAATGCTAATTCTAATTATTATGTTTTTCTTGAATCACGTGACAAATGCTCAATGCCCAACTGACAAATATAATGTCCAGCTATTCTGCTAATAAAGGCATTTTTTGAAACCTGAATACATTCACAGATTTTGGCTTCTCTAGAGTAAATTTCCTTCATAGTAGCGTGTATGGTGCTGTGTTTTGGATTTGTGATCAAAACAGTGTGGATAGCATAGCAATATCTCAGTTATTGCTGTACAGTGCTTGTACAATGTCAAGGCCTTTTCTGCTTCTCACCAAGTAAGCTGGGGGTGGGTGTACAAGGAATTGTGAGAAGACACATCTGCAATAGCTGACCCCAGCTGACCAAAGGGATATTTCATACTATACGGCTTCATACTTAGCAATAAAAGCTGTGAGACACTGAAACGGTTTATGGCTTAAGCATTGTTAAAATCACTGAAGAACCTCTTTGCATTTAGCAAAGTATGCAAAGAAGCAACCACTCACCAAAGCCCTCCCCTCCCTAAATATGCCTACCAACTGCCCGGGTGCTGAGGGCAGGCACACCTGATACGTCAGGCTACAAGATGGGTGTTGAACAAGATAAGGAAAGAGGCAAATCCTATGAGGCAAGGTAGGTTTGTTTGTCCTTACAAAGATGACTCCTGAGAAGCATTGAAATAATTCACCCATAGCCTGAAGATACTCATCTGTGCTGACAGGTTAAAATGGACTGAACTGCACTGAGGTAGCAGGCAGCTGTAACATCTTAGAAGGCCTCAAAGATTCCTGAAATGTCCACTGATCAAGTATTACATCATCCATTGTAAAAATCCCCACCCCAAGGGAGGTGTAGAGGGCATTCTCACCTAGCCTAAGCCAAATAAAAGACACATGGGACCTCCCTTACAACCACGGACTTCACTCCACACATGGGCTTCTTCCCTCACCAGCAGCACATGGACTTCCCTCACAATGCAGACCTCTTCCTTCATCACACGTGACTTTCCGCACCACCACAGACTTTTTACCTCACTGCTCTGGCCTTCCCTTGATGGATCCAGACTGAAACCATCACTTTGACAAGACTGGGACTGTCATCACTGAGAAGACAACAAAAAGAGGATCAACGGGATACTACTGGAATCCATGGATGGTAATATTTTTTGTACTTGAACTGTCTTTCTGCGACTCTCTTTGTCTCCTCCTTTCTCTCCTTTTCCCTACCTCTTTCTATCTCTCTACCTCACATTTACTGTTAAATAAAAATCTGTCTAACCATTACAAGCAGTGGAGCCCTGCTTTCTTGGAAATGGCTTAAATTTGGGAACTACATCTGGAAATTATCTATTGAACTTTATCTATTGGGTTTTACCCTTTTGATTCTGTCCTCCATCCCATTGGAGGGGAGTGAGAGAGAGGCTGGGTGGGGCTGAGCCACCCACCAGAGTGAAACCACAACACTACACTCCCAGTCAGGTATTGTACTTTAGCAATGGCATCTGTCTGGCTCATTACTGCAGTGGCAGATGCTGTGACATGGTTCCATGGCAATTGACATGTGAGTTGGTTACTTACTCTGTATGGGAAGATTCCTGGAGCTAAGTCTTCCAAATTTCTTTGAAGAAAATATGAAAATAATAAGGGTGTTCAGGTCTTTCCAAGGTACATGGCACATTGTTAAATTAAATTTGGCAAAACAAGGTCCTGATGCCTCCTCCAAAAGCCATAAGTACATGGACATTGACACATGACCAAAAGACACAATCCAACTTCTCAAGCACACCTAATTTTAATGGGTAAAGCAATTTCTCTATAGACAGAAATTTCAAAGGAGAAATCTCAAATCTCCAGTAGGATGGAAGCTCTAGATTTGGCATATACAGCCATTTCTTGCCAATAGTGATTTGGAAGCCATACATGGCTACTTTTAATTGAGGACCAAATATGTTTCAAAAGCATTTGTAAAAAATGAGTGGTTGATATATCTGAAGCAGCACACTGCCTCCTGCTCTCTTACACCCCATACCTCCATATTATGCTAGCACTTCATAAAACAACAACGTTAACAAGTCTTTTTTGACAATGAAACTCCTTTTGTGAAGAAACACATTCATTTGTAATCATAATGAGCTGAAAATGCTGACTCCACAAATATGTGAAGTTTTGTGTATCCCTCCCAAGAATTTAAAATAGTAAGAAATGACCCCTACTATGGCAACAACTAATTGGTTTATTGCCCTGACAGGCTAGTGACAAGAAAAGCAGTTGGTAGCAGTGCCTTCATCACAGGGTATTCTAAGAAATAACTAATTTAAACCTTCTCAAGCACAGACATAACCTGCTCCACATGGGAGCATATCTCCAGAGGGTTCATTAAGTTACTGGCAGTCTAGGTTTTGGAAGCAACAACTAAACACTACATCTCTGTTCTAGTCTTTGCTATCTGATTGTCTGAAGACCTATAAACTCAACGAATTGGGGTTGGGGGTTGTTGTTGGTGGTGGAAAGAACTGCAAACTCTCCCTGAATATAAACAAATAAAGAAAGTGCAAAATTATATTCAGCAGAGTTGCTCTGTTTAAATGCAGTAGCTGAGAAAATATTATTTCCTGTAATGCTTTTAGAATAATTCCATGTTAAGTTTCAGAAAAAATGTTGCTTTTCTTCTACATAGGAATAAATAATCTGTTACTCAGAAATAAATGAAGTCAGCATCGCTACCTTTTGTCAGGAAATAATAGGGGCCTTGAAATTTTTTTCATATTCGTTTATGTTTCTGAGTTCTGTGGACTGCAAAATTTCTTTTGATCCTTGGATCTCTCTTAAACAGAGAGGAGAGTAAGTAACTAACTTTTCTTTTACTGGACAAAGGCATATATCCGCCGGCCTTTGTGACTATCCTCTCTCTTGGGCCTGCAAAGGAAGTGCATGAGAAATCTATGCCTTGTCTTGTTTTGATTCCATGTTGAGACATGCCTTGCTGACTTGGTTCACAAGGTTTCATTTCTCCCTGGTATTGACTTACGATTTTTTGGTTCAAACTAACTCCTTCCAAAAGCAAATCTTATCCAGAATTGCAGTTTTTGGTCTTTTACAATAAAAGCTCCAAGGCATTTGCAGCTTTTAGGCAGTTTCCACCCAAACCCATAAATGAGATGTTATATTCAATCCAGATTCATGAATCTGTGGTTTCCAGTGACACTTGAAACCAAGAAAATGTATCTGTTTCTGGACTTTTAAGTTTTGTACAGCTCTCTATAATACCGTTGACAGCTATTTAAGTATCATTGGATTTAAATGTTTGCTTTATAAAATCACACTGGGAGAATTTTGGTTGGTAAAGGAAAGCTAGTTTAGAGCTCTGTCCTATTTTGCTAAAGTTCAAAAGGGGAACGATAAATTGTTCTAGTTTTCAGCCATTTCAACAGCTAGTGGAACAGTACAAATGGAAGAGGCCCATGTTCTTGGAGCAGAAGGGTCTGAGTTACATTCCCAGTATACCCTGTGTGCAGATTACATGACAGCTGTGGCATCTGCATTTACACAGTCACAAATCATTTATGAGACTGACAGTTGTGCCACAGTTTGTGGTTTTCTCTCCCACCTATTGAACTAAAATATCTCAAAGAGAAAGGTTAATGCACTATACTACTGTGCTTGGCATCCATTTGAATATCGAAAAGCCTCTTCCATACTAATGTATAAAAATTAACTAAACCAAAGTACAGTAAAGAGCAGAAAACTATTCTTGAATCCTGTAAAAGCACTGATCTGTATTACTTGGCATTGATCTATATTCTCTCTCTAGGCATGAGGGGAAAAACAGTGTCTTCTAAGTGTCTATTTCCCTATTTTACTGCAAATGAAGGTGAAAGAGATTTTGAAGGTTACACATAGCTGCCCTCTATTCCCATCCAGCTGGCCAAAATATCCCATATATATAATATTTATTAAGTGTAATGGGGGTAGAGAGAATGCTGGATCTTTGAAGCTCTTTGGAAAAGAAGATGATTCTCCATCCTAGGAGTTGGCAACTGCCTTCAGTGGAGGGGAGGGAGAGCCACGCTTTGGAGAGTCACGGTGTCATTAGTGATTTTTTTTTCAATTCTCTCTACTTCATCCTACATTCATGAAATCCCTGGGAAGTAGAAGGGCTTTTTTCTGGTGTTGTTATTTCTGTTACACTGGTGTTTGCACCAAGTTCAAGAGAGGTAATAGTGAGAGCTCCAACTAAATAGTGAAATGGTAGTGGTATCAAGCAAGATACTAAGGCCTTTGTTTCTTTGGGAATTTTCCAATTGTGCCCCAAGAGGTACAATGGCATCATTCTGCAGGGACTTCCATGAAGAAAACTGTGTGAGTTGTTTGAAGCATTAAGTGTTATATATATATGTAAATATATATTTATATATTTAAAAGACAATTTAATTTTATTCTTTATGATTGTGTGTTCAATTCAGAGTGATGCCTTTTGCTCTGGACAGTGGACGTACGTAGTCATCAGGGTTTTTTTTCCCATTACAAGGTATTTAGACACTAAATATTGGTGACTTCTTGAAGAATACTTATTACTTAGGTCTCCAAAAACATCTAAATAATTTCCAGAGTTAACAGGACTCAGTCTTCCAGGAAGTTACAAAGGTTTTGAAAAAGGTATCCTATAATTATAAGAATATGTTTAATACTTCAAATGAAAAATTTTTTTGTCTCTATCACCATAAAACTTCTTGACCAGCATCCCCTTTTTCCACCATCTTCTCAGATGAACAGAGTGATAAGTTTTCACTCAATCTCATGGGATCTTCCTGATCAAGCTCCTGACTCAGGGATGTTCTACCTAAAACCAAATCCTGAATAGATGAGCTTAGAGGCATCTTGACCCCTTTTTCTTCTAACAAAGTGAGATGCCTCCCCTTCTCTTCTATCCTGGACACATTCTTAATTCCTTAGAAACATGTTTCTTAAATTAGATATAAACACAATATTGTTCATTCATATGTAACCTGAATGCATAAACTTAAAAAAATTGCTTTCTATAATAATTGATTTGGCAAAAAATGTTGTTTTTCTTATGCAACTATTCTAATGTAAGTAACTGAATTAACAATCCACGAGGAGAATATGCATTAAAATATTTACTGTCTACAATTACTTAATTCTTTCTGACTTAACAATGCAATCTATTATTAAAACTGCATATTTGATATGCTTCCTTATTCCACTTCTATTATTTCAAATGTTTTAATGATTGTCTTACAAGGAATAAAAATATACTCAATGAGGAAAATGAAATTAGTTTGATTCCTAAATGAATTAAAAGCAAAAACATTTATAGAATTTTCACCTAATGTATTATGCATGAGCTACCATTTCCAACATTTCAAGAACTGGAAAATGACAGAGAACCAGAAATGTTGAAAAGAACTTCTTATAACAAAGTTTACTTTTGATGCTCAAGAAGAGACATGAAACTCAGAGTGTGATTTTTTTATTCATTTTTTTTCTAAATTTTGAGATGGTACTAATAGTGCATCAGAACATGAAAATATCCCTTTGGACATAGAGGAAGGAGCGGGAATTTCCAACAAAAATATTTAAAATTTTCCATTATTCTCCTCAACACCTCTTTCTAATCCTCATAAGGAGACTCGGAGGAAAAAACATTTAGAACACACCATTCAGATTTCCTCAGATAACCAGTTGAGTGCTCCTTCTCTCATTTATCTACTTTCGAGAAATGAGGTTCAAACAGTCACTTTCCAGCTTCTGGTGTACCAGGTGTATGTTGCAATCCTTGAGTTTGACTGCATTTGCCCTGAGTCCTTCTTTTGGGGTGTTTCATTTTTCACAAACACATTACAGCAGAATTCAAAGCTGGAATTCCTAAATCAAAATACAATACAATCACTTTAATCCTTTGGTTGTGGGGCTCGTTTTCTGGCACTATGCCTGCTTTGGCAAATGGAACATTTTCTCACAAAGAAGTATATGACAACTGAAGATCTAAAGGGTCTATATAGCTGCTCAGGTTCAGCTACTCTATATCCAACAAAAAATGGATATCAGTCAGCTCTTCTACGCTCTTAACAAACAACATATTATTGGCTAATTTGGGATACGCGTTCTTTCTCTTATGTATTGACCAAAACCTTACATTATACATATGAAAATCTTCCCAGATGCAAGTTCATCAAAGCAGGCACTAAGAATGAAATGAGCCAAAGAAATTCTGGAACACTGCCACTGGAGTATTGCTTTCTTATCTCTCATTGACAAGCCCTTGGAAATTGTACTACCAGTGAGTAGGAGGAGGGGGGTGCTTTCTAAGGGGCATTGGGCCAGGGTCCATGGGTGACGGTCAGGCTGATGGGTCAGTGCCACACTGATGGGGTGCCATCCCATGTATGGCAGGACTGGTGACAAGGACCAGGATCAGTCTCAACGAGGATCACAGATAAGTCCCCAGTGATGTGTATGGTCAAGAGTCAAGCCTGAATGTCAAATCAGTGGGTCAGGGTCATGATAAGTAAGGCACAAAGACAGGTTGCAGCAAGGACACAGGGTGAGGGCTTAGTCAGGTCCCAGATGAAGGAAGGTGGGAGACCCCAGCAAGGTCCTTCCTCCTGCAGCTCTGAGCAAGATCACACAGCTGCATCATATCAGAGATGACCCTGAGAAAAGACAGCCAAGACCCTTGGAGAAGGTGAAGAGGTGACAGTTTGTGGGTGCACTCAGGGCCTGTGAGACACTGGATTATTATATTAATCATTGGCTCAGACTAGCTCAACTGTGTGTGTGGGGGGAAGGGACAGGTCAAATTTCCCGAAGGTGAGGTGCCATCCTGTTCCATACCCGAGCCCCTCGGACACCTTTGGGCAGCCCTGGAACAGCTACCAGTCACTGACACACCAGGAGCACTGCCCCACACCACCCTCTGGTGCCCCTAACCCAGGCACAAAATGACCAGCACATTCCCTGCCTGCAGGGCCTGGCCGCAGGAGCCCAGAGGGGATAAAAGCCAAAACCACGCAGCCATTGCGTGGTTACCACCCTGCCATTTCCTGAACTCCTGGTAGCTGAATCCAAGCTGGACCTGGGATGGTAGCTATAACTCTCTCATTTTCTCTCTCTTTATTTCTTCTTCTCCTAATCTGCTTTCTTGACATTTGGGTAACTTGGATTTTACTAAGTTGTATGTGTTAGCATGCGCTAAGTCAGTGCTTTGTGGAAAGCTTTATTTTGGTTGAATGCTTCCCTTCAAACTTTTGCTGAGTTCCCTTATTTTCCAAAGTTTTCCAGTAAAAGGCAGTGTGTTATTTGACCTCTTGAGAAACGTGTGCAGTGTCTTCTCCTGTGCACCCTCTCAAGGTATAAAAGAACTGAAGGCCCTTTTAATGAATAGAGATAGTGGACTTTTAGAGCCTTGTATATTTTTAAAGCAAAACTCTTTAGATGACCTCAGGGTGTGAGCCTGGGGTCTTACAGGGCCCTAACAGGTACATGGCTGTCTGAACATTGCAGAACTGCTAACACTGCAAGTGGGTAAGTGCTAGCAGAATGATGAATCAGTGTAGAGTGAGGCCGGTGCTGATGGGACTTCAGTAAGATACTGGAGTTGGCCAAATGGATTAATGTATAGATCTTTTGCCTTAATAAATTGAGATCTCTATCTAAGAAAAAATATCTTATGCCATCATATAGATGAACAACATTTTACAGTGTCTGTTTCAATACCTAGAGGTAGATTTTCAAAGTACTAGCACTTTCTTCCACAAAGTAATAATTGTTTTTTATAGATTATAATATCTAATGAATGATGTCCTTTTGATAATTATTTAAGAGGAACCAAAACCTAATTTTATCTTTGACCATTCACATAGTTACCCTGAATTATTCCACTCACATTTCAAATATTTGTTTATAGATTCTTTATTTATGTACAAGGGTGAAATACTGTTCCCGGGGTAGCCACCAGCAAAACTCTATTAACAGCTAAAGATCCAAACAAACCACACCTCAAAAAGTGCCCCCAAAAAACCAGACGACAACCAACCAACCAAATAAACTCTACTGAACAAAAAAAAAAAGCAACAAGCAAACATATTACAACTGAAAATTATGTTTTTCCACTGTGAGAGGTTTATGAGTGAAAATATTTTGACCTGATGGATTTTTAGTGAAGTAAAGCTAGTTTAGTAAAGGAAGAGAGCAGCTGACTCCTAAATCATAGAACCATAGAATCATAGAATCATAGAACCATAGAATCATAGAATCAGATGAGTTGGAAAGAAACTCTCAGATCGTCAAGTCCAACCCTTGATCCACTGCCACCACAGTTACTAGACTGTGGCACTAAGTGCCACATCCAATCTCATCTTAAAAACCCCCAGGGACGGAGAATCCACCACCTCCCTCAGCAGCCCATTCCAATGCCTGATTACCCGCTCCGTAAAGAATTTCTTCCTAACATCTAACCTGAACATCCCCTGGCAGAACTTAAGACCATGCCCTCTTGTCTTACTGATAGCTGCCTGGGAGAAGAGACCAACACCCACCTGGCTACAACCTCCTTTCAGGTAGTTGTAGAGAGTGATGAGGTCTCCCCTGAGCTTTCTCTTCTCCAGGCTAAACAACCCCAGCTCCCTCAGCCTCTCCTCATAGGACTTGTGCTCAAGTCCCTTCACCAGC
>JAYRBT010000082.1:121604452-121614945 GCA_036023395.1 Myiotriccus ornatus | reverse complement strand
AACAACCCCAGCTCCCTCAGCCTCTCCTCACAGGACTTGTGCTCAAGTCCCTTCACCAGCCTGGTTGCTCTTCTCTGAACCTGCTCCAGCACCTCAATATCCTTCCTGAGATAGTCAATGAAAGAAGAAAGGCACTTCCAGAAGGCGATTCTGATTATGTTCCAGAGGGGAAACTTTTCCCAGTGAGTCATCTGGGGACCTTGGGAAAACTTGACTCTTTAGGTAAGTGTCTTGGTGAGATTCCTAAAACTATCAGATGAAAATGAGCCTTGTGAGAACAAAACATTTAAAACATCCGAAAACATCCAAAGCATTCAACTGCATTGACTGTATTGCATTCAATCTTACATTCTCATCTTCAGCAACTCTTTAGATGCCTACCTGCATATGAAAGCAAATCAACATACTTCCATTTCATAGTAGAAGGAAGAAAACACTGAAATTCAATGCACAGAATTATCTTCTTTACTAGGAAGTTTTTAAAGAAATTTGGCTACAAGGAAAATGCAAATGTGAAAGAGAGATAAGGGAGTCCTCGTTGTGTGATCTACTTAATGTAGATTATAGTAAACTTTAAACTGTCTTTTTCAATAAAAAGTGGGCATTGGTTAAAGCAGTGACTAAAGTGTGTTATCTGGGTTACTTCTGACATACACTGCACTTTCATAATGGAACACTAGCCACAGTGCATAAATAAAAACAGTTTTTACACTTGTATTTTGTGGAAGAAAAGTGTTTCAAGTCAGCTGAGATATTTCTCCATTTCTCCCTGCCCATTTAAATGAAACTCATATTTCAAAACACTGTCTTTTTCTCTCTTAATTTTAAAGAAAATAAAAATATCACTGAGCAAAAAGGAAAAAAAAATAATTTTGTTTGTATATTTGCAGTAAAAGACTTATGCCAATTTCGGGAGCGTTACTATTGTCTTCAGCATTGTGCTAGTTCTGTAATTACAGAAGCGCAACCATAGGGGGGTTGTGCATAAAAATCCCAATTGTGAACATGTGATCCATCCTTCCACAGACAAAAAAGAGACACTTTCTTGTATTTGCATTCAATTTCTATGTGCATCTCCTCACATCCTCTACAAACCCATCTGTGCTTATTCCTTTTCTTTAGGCACAGAATACAATGACACCGTGGAAAAATAATGAAAAAAATGCACACTTCATTATTCTTGCTGAGAGGTTATGTGATTTAAGATCAAAGTCGAAAGAAAAACCAGGTAACAGCTAAGCTCAAAAATTACGTAATGAAGAGAATTGTGTATTAAATGGGCCAATTTGAAATATTCCATATCTTAGCATAATTAAAGTTTTACATATAATGATACAACCAAAATCTGCCAGCACTATTTTTTGCTCCTAGTAAAAAAAGATGGATTAGGGAAAAAACAATTAAGATGGAACTGACCATCTTTCTTTAAAACAACAAAAAAAAGCATTACACTCATTTATGGAACACTTCAAAACAGGAATAAATGAAAATGAATTAAAACGTATATGTCATCTGCTGTTCTTTCCATTGTGAGAAAATTTTCAGGTAGCCAACTGTTTTGAAATAAATTTCCCTGCAGTTGCTATAGTGATGATAATAAAGTTCCTGCCTCAATTTATGTGATAGAGGTTCCTAGCAGAACACTTGAAAAGGTAAGCTAATCATAATGAAGACACTGTTAGTTCTCATGCTCAGAGCAGCCTCCTTGAATTTAGTTCAAAATTACAGGACTCCTCCATTGTTGTCAATTTTGTTATATGTACATTATCATAATCTTCCTCAAAGTGGCAGTAACAAATTATGCAGCAGAGACCATACTAGTCTTTTTCTAGGTTAAGTCAGTGGACAAAGAATATACAGGTTTTCTACAATAAGCAATGACTGAATCAAAGATATTTCTCTATTAACTGTTTTTTCCCATCACAAATCTTTGTTTTTTTCTAACCAGGTAATGACAGTATATTTTTTTCTTCTATGGTACATATTGTACAAGTCTCATTTTATCTCTGTGTTGATGCAAACTAAATAGCTTTAAAGCAGTTACCTGTCAAAATGGATGAGTCATCAAAGCAATGTCAAGATAAAACATCATTGCTTAGATGTATGTTCTACTGCAATAATTTTGTAAAATAACATAATTTACTTTAAAACATTTGTGAAGCTAAAGTAGCTCTAATAATAGCTGGTTTAGAAGTAAAATATGCAAAATATCTGACAAAAATACGATGTCATTAAATATTATTTAGATAAATAAGATAAAACAGAAATATTAAGTCTGCCAAAAACTAGGACTAATCATCGTGAAAACAACGTTTCAGCAGGGCACTTCTAAAAATACCATTATTTGCAATGGTGATGTAACTATATATACATGCATGTTTCTATGTGAGAATCTGTATATGTTTTGATGTCTACGTGTCACTGCCATTGAAGATGTATGAACTCCCCTCCTTCTGCTACTTTATTGCTTGCTTATGTATCATGCCCACCAATAAGAAAAATATTTTATTTCTTTAAAAAAGAAGGCATTTGAAATAAAAAAAAAAAGGCTTAGCACAAATTAAAGCCCAATAAGATCTAAAGCTTGATGTGTAAAGGCACAAATGCTATGACGAGGATATGTCATGTAATAAGAGAGATCAAATAAATTAATGAAAGAGCCTGCCAAAGTTAATGGCCATGATGTCAGTAAGCTTTTAATTAATAACTTTCATTATTTTAAAGTCCTTTACAGCTGGACTCCTAAGGAGCCAGGGCTCCAACAACCAAAGAGCAAAGCCAGTTATGATGATTTTTTTCCATGGACTAAAATCCTTATCCCATCTAGAGCCACATTCTCAATAACAGCATATGTTCTTTGGTCAGATGTGTGAAGCCTTAATCTGACCAGTGACATTCAGGTCAGGAGTACACATATGGTATGCCATACTGACTCAATTAACCATCCATCAATTTAATTGCATAATATATCAGAAGATGTATTCCACTACTACTTACAGTTAGAGGGAGGCATGGAAATAAATAAGACAAAGCAACAATTTTTTGTTGTTTGTTTACCTTAACAGGAATACTAAGTAGAAACAATAATATGTATTATAAGGTATTTTTTTTCTTGGAAAAAGATAATTTTTGACAGCTAAACTGATCAGAGGCTGCTAGTTTTAGAAATGATACTTCTTGTAATAAGCAAGTGTAGGAGGAAAGCACATGTTACAAGAAAATTATAGCGCTTCCACTGATTCTAATCACATTAATGTAGGGATAAGGGAAAATGAAGGTATATTATTTAAACATTATGTAAATTATGAAGAGAGTTAACATATTGCAAACTTATAAGTAGTGACATAGTTGAGTTGATTTATGCAATCACTCCAGACATCAAATCCTTCTGGAATAATATACATGACAAAAAATGACAACATGGTGACAAGTTTAAAAAAAAAAAAAAAAAAAAGAAGAAGAAGAGGAAGAAGAAAAAGAAATTAAGGAGAAAGTTAAGTTTGTATTTTATATATTGTAGGGTAAAAACTTGAAATAATAGAGATCAAACATAAAGCCTTCCAAACTGGAATTCACTGAAAGACAGAGATTTCAGGCTCTGGTCATTAACAGTGTTATCTAACATGATCTCTCCACGATTTGTATTACTTTTAGTCTATTCATTTCAAAATGAGGCCTTGAAAATTCCAAAACATGTAAAATATGTAGAATTTCAGAAGGAGATTTTTTTTTAAGCTTTGCTTGCATACCTGATTTTCAGCCCTGATCCTCATTTGCAAAGTCTGTTGGTATCACAAGTGTATGAACCAACTGTCAGCCACAGGTCATAATACCATTTTGAGCTTCTTTATTGTATGCAAATCAGGGCCATACTGATAAAATCCCTCATTTTCTGTCTCTCTTTGGGGTTAAAAAAACATTCTAATGTGACGTGTCTTTACAGGCCAGCAGTTGTTGCCTAGAACTGGATCTTGCTTTCACAGTTTTAACTCTTGTGGAAGAATGCTCAGTTCAGAGTATTTTGTGTCTTATTCACCCAGAATATTGAGGGAGCTTTCCGTAGTCACTTCTTTCTGCAAAGAAACAGAGGTATAGTGCAGTTAGAGACTTAGACAGTCCCAAAGTCTAGAAGACTGTGATCATGTCACATCTAAATGTTCAGCAGCAGCAATATTAAAGCATTTTTTAGTATAACAATTTGAGACAATGAAAATTGCTTCTAAAAATTGTGCTATGGTGCATTTTCTTTGAGCAAAAACACAGCTTTGCAACATAGTATTTTTATATTCTGTGAGTCATCACAAGCACTGGATAAATAATGTAGCACTTGCAGAATGGAAAAAAAATCAGAGTAAACACAGGTTATTACTTTTTATTAGACACCTCAGATAATTAGTGACTTGGGTTTGTGTTCATTTTTAGTATGATTTACATAAGTTTCTGATACTTGTTCTCCACAATAAATTCTGAGAATGTTCCTTTTTCTCCATGTTCTTGAAATTCTGTATCTCTTTTATTTGTTCTGTTTTTAAGCTTTCTAAAGAATGGATTGGTTGAAAAGTTTCTTTAGAGGATCTGGCCCCTGAGCTGGCTCTTAGAGAACAAAATGATAACTATTGCATCTTAAGGATCCAAGCAGCAAAAAGTGTTAACATTTTGATGTTATCAATCACTGGGCATACCTGCATCTGGTAGAAGCATCTGTGTCTCACAGAACTCTTCAGCCCCTACACCTGACATACATCTCTGCTCCTTGTTGCTCTCCCCACACCCACAGGCCATTCCAGAGGTTTCTTCCTTTCTCTGATCCTATGTGTCCAGCCTTATTAGTTAGGAAAATCCAGGATCTGTCTGTCCTGTGCTGCAGAGCCAGAGAGATGCTGCCAGACTTTATGGCAGTAGACTGTGGCTCAAGGTTTGCCACAATTAGAAGTCCTACTAAAAACAGCCCTCAGCTGCAGCCGGGTGACAAGAGTCCATCTCCATTTCATGATTCACACATTTATCCCTCAAAGTCTTTCAAGTTGCAGAATGCTTACGGTTGGGTATTATGAATCCATATATAAGCAAATGTTTGAAATTAAAAATACCAGGCCTTGTTCTCATGGATTTGTGTAAGTATTTTTCTTTGAAGAGGTTTGCAGACTAAGCAGTCAAAGATGAAGGTTTTTTTCCTGAAAGAGCAATGCACGCTTAATCAAGGAACAGAAAATATAGCTTGATACTGAAGGTGTTAACTAACATCTGCCAGTAATTTGGAAAGACAACTATGCCAGATGTTTATGCTTCCATTTTTTGAGGTTTCAGTTTTCATGGTGACAATGGTTGAAGGGAATAAATTTTAGCTCTTGTTAGACTCTGCAGCTTAGACTCTACCTGAAAGGGCTTACATTTTGTTGGTGACTCCAGCAGTTAGATGTTACAGGGTATCTGTGACTCATGGGCAGCAACTTACGGGGAGGCTGGAGCACCAACTGATAAAGAGACTATTTTATCAAACCTATTGAGGGAAATGAATAGCACAGCTGTTAAATCACACACATCTAATAGACAAATAATATTTTTATCCACGAATATCTAGCATATTCAGAAGTCATAGTTTTTCTCCATCAAACAGCTATTTACTGAAAAAAAGCATACTCATTAAAAATCACAAATTATTCATGGCCAGCTCAGAATGAGAAAAAGAATATCCTTTTCTCAAGGCTTACTGTTGCAGATCATTCCCTTTCTTTTATTACTACTCTGATTTTAATACAACTCATGGATTTAATTATCCAGTTCAGGATATATTTGTAAAGTTATGAAAAAATTGAAAGTATTATAAAATTAATAGTTATTACAACTAATCTATGATTAATACAGTAGCTGATAGTTTTTACATGTCCCAGAATAGCAGTGTAGAGAGTATAATTTCTGAAATTCAGTTAGAGATTGAGCCAATTTTCTGACAAAGCCAGCAGCCTGCCAATTCTCCCTGGAACACATACGACTTAGATGGTGGTGGTGCAACCTTAAAATCATGGCATCAGTCAGGCTGTAAACTCAGACATCCTTTTACCTCAAAAATCATACTGTCACCTAACCTGGGAAGCTCCTCCATTAAATTCTCTGATGCCAGGGGGCCTGATGTAGCACGAGAAACCCAAATTAGATTCTTGCCATGTCGTACTTGCATATGACAATCTCCATTTTAAACCATCATGTGTTAAGGAAGCTTGACTTTGTCCTGGCATTAGCTGCTATCATAGTGTAAAATGATGTCACAGGAGCATATTTTGATTAAGAATTTACTGGTCTCCTTTTAAAATGTAGAAGCTGAGTAAAACGAGCAAAAAAGAGGATCCCACAAATAAATAATACATGTTCTGGGTCATGAGATACTCAAGAGAACCAATGATAGTGTTTTAAGGTTTTGTCTGGGGAAAAAAAAGTAAATCTGGTGGAAGGACGTGAAAAGGCAAAATAATAGAGAAACACATTAATCAGGATATATATTAGAATTACTACATCTAACAGAGAAAACTGATGATCAGAAAGGGGAGGTATGTAATCTGGTTTATAATGAGGCACTCATCAAAATGGACCCAACAAACACAAGTCTGCAGATAGACTCACAAGATCACTCTAAAAAACTCATCCACACACAAGGCAGATCATGTGGGCATCTTTTGTAACATTTTAGTTTAGTTTGGCTCTGGATTTCTTATTTAAAATAAAAGACTGATGCATTTCAAACAGGCAAGAGTCTGGATAAATGAGATCTGATGTTTATTCATGACAATTTAAAAAAATGTTCAGATAGTAAACAAAACTTAATTACTTTAGAAAGACATAAAATCTGCTGATATAGGATATAATGCTAAATAATAATCACCAGAAAGCCATCTCATTACTATTGGTTTTGTGTTTGATATGGGTTTGGCCCAAGGCAAAGCCCAGGGCTTTATTTATTTAAAAGGGTAGAAAAACAAGACAATATGCATGTTTCATATTAAATATTGTGATGGCATTACACTATGTGAAATACAATGAGAAAGAAACATTGTGAAGCACTGAGGAGAATTTAAAAATTTATATTTTGCTGTACTTTTTCTCAGACATAAGCAGACTTTCTGGGGGATTATGGGAATACTAATAGCCACTATGGTGTGGTAATTTATTGTAATCTCACAGCAAGAACACATCTATGCATGTATATACATACAGGCTCCACATCTATAGCTACGTCTGATTCTTCTATTAAGTTACCCGTTATTTTTTTAATTGCGAACTCTGATGAGTTTAAGTCAACATATTTTCTTACTGCTCCTTCTGCTTGTCAGCTGTAGCTGGATTGATAAAATGCAAATGAACAAATCATTAACGAGTACTGGTTATGAATCTCTCAGGCAGTTCAGGACCCTATCAAATCCTGCACCTATTACTTTGTGTGATTGATGTACTATTGTAAGTGATTGTTCCTGATCTTATTAAATCTTATTGATTTTTTCCCAGTTTCTATTTTATGCAGGACCAGGCTTGGACTATTATGAATGTTGCTGAACACTGTTAATCAAGCTTACACAGCTATTTTGATGGCAAACAATTAGAACTCTGAAGCAATACCTTGCAATTAGCTTCAGGGATATGGACCTCAGCACCGCAATAATGAAAGAGACCTTCTCCTTCAAGCAAGGTAATGAGATTTACAATTATGACCCCAAATAACCTCTGAGAAATAACCAATCTGCAAACATAGATGTGTTTATCAATAATTTGTGCCCTATTTATGAAAATGTATTTTAATTTTTTTTCTTCATGTATGAATCATTGTTTCCACTGAAGCACAATATATGAAGTCTTACAAAATGACAAATATATAAATTGGAAGTCTGTACATATTATTTGAATCCATTGGAGGGTTCTAAAGAATGACATGCATCAATAACATTCAAATTTTGTGAGGAAAATAACACTAAAAACTTGTGAGAAAATACTGACACGGTGGAAAAACTAGGGTGGTTGTTATTGCTTGGAAATGCTTATTTACATGTTTAGTTAATATATATATATAAAATCAGGTACACTATGCACTACAGATGCATTAGGTAAATAGACATCCATAAACATACATTATTATAAATCCACTGTACGCATTTTTCATTTGAGTGATACAAACAATAAGAATAACCTGACTTAGCTCCTTTAGAAACTAAAGCAATTAACACAGTTTTGGGAATTGTAATAGACTACTGAATGTCACAGGTCATGCATTTGGTACATCCAAAGTAAGGCAATGCAAAATTAATACATAAATAAAATACAATGAAATTTTTTGCCTTGGAAGTGAAATAGTGTTTTTTCAAACTTCTTTCACAGAATCACTGAATATGTTGAGTTGGAAGGGACTCACAAGGATCGTTGAGTCCAACTCTTAGCCCTGCCCAGGACCATAATCTAGAGTCACTCCATGTGCCAAAGAGTATTTTCCAAATGCTTCTTGAACTCTGTTAGGCCACTTCCATGGGGAGCCTGTTTCAGCACCCAACCACCCTCTGGGTGAAGAACCTCCTTTTACTATCCAGCCTAAACCTCCCCTGACAACTTTGGGCCATTCCCTTCGGTCCCGTCACTGGTCACCAGAGAGAAGAGATCAGTGTCTGCCACTTCTCCTCCCCTCATGAGGAAGTTGTAGATTGCAATGATGTCTCCCCTCTATCTCCTCTTTTCCAGGCTGAATAGACCAAGTGAACTCAGTTGCTCCTCACATGGCTTCAGTATCTGCATTTTACAGTTACAGCCTAAGAACATTTTTTGCTGATAATTTGGTTATGCTATAAACTCTTGTACCTACCTTTCACATTGCACTTGGAGGTTAACTCATATGGTTTTGCTAGTTAGCATACTTGCTAATTTTTCAGCATTTTTTCCTAAAAGGATGTTATCCAAGACCTGTAAAATATATTTACATATAAAAAAGAAAAGCCTTGAGAATTTGGAAAATTTTGGAGGCTTTGAACAATTCCTACAATGCTCCTTTTTGTTTCTATGAATTTATTATATTGAAATCAAGGCATTTATACTTTGATTTAACTGAGAAGATGAAGAAGTGTGCCAGGCCCAAATGCAATATAGAACAATTTTCAAATATGAAAAGTTTGCCATTCCTACTGTTCCTTGATGATAATTGCTCACAAATGTTGTTTCTGAATATGGCATTTTTATCAGCATGGCAATAGGGTGTTAAGTGCACCTCCTGTTCTGATGTGCTCCCTTCTTGTTGCCCCACTTATCCCACTTAAAGGCCCCTGTAGAGCCTGTTTCTGAAATGGCCTCTGAAATAGTATAAGTTCTACAAGCAGAGACTAAAACTGTGTTTCACTAGAGATCTGCAAAGATAAGGATGAAAAATTTTTTGATCAATCTATTACTCCAAGTTCTGGTTAGGATTCTGAGTGAAGGGAAGAGTGAAGAAAAATCAAGTATTTCTTAGAACTGTCACTTAAAAATACCTGCTTTAATGCAATCTCAAAGTAGGAACAGTATTATATTTTTAGCACAGTATTAACAAGATAAACTCTTCTTAACCCATTGAATACATGTGAGAAGTTCATCCAGGGAAGCAAAACTGGGATGTGTCTATGGCTACATGCAATACACCATATGCTCATAATGAAACTTTAGAAGGCTGAAGGAAATTTCTGTGCATTTCCAAAGCAGTGTTCAAAGGGTTAAATGTGGGAGCTTAGCAAACATGATGAGACTTTTAAAAGGTTCATAAGCTGATTCACCATGTGAATTTTTCCTGTTTCTCTTTACTTTGAGCACAACCAATAAATGTGAGTTATTTTAGTGCCAATTTCAATTTTTATCAAATAAATATACATTTATTGCTGGGTGTAACTGTTAATGAAATGTACATAATATGTAAAATCTATAAAAACATTGTAGTTATACATTACTTTCTGACTGTTGTACAACCTTTGCAAACAAAGTATAGTATATCAACTTTCTTGTGACAATAAGCAGATTTGTCATCTTGGGGACAGCTAAATGAATTATTTAATCAATAACAGACTACATCTCTGGTGATAAGACAAGCTCAGACAAATTAAAGAGTGAACCAGGTAAAGTATGTCACAAGTAAGATGCACAGGTAGTGTAACATACCTGTAATATTAAGTAGAACAATATTAAAACCAAACAAAACCAAAGCCCAAACAACAGCACAGAAAAACCCCAAACCAAACAAAAAAGCCCCCCAAACAAAAAAACAAAACCAAACAAACATCACCCCCCCAAAAAAAACCAACAAAAACAAACATAAAACCACAGTTAGTTGTGGGTTTTTTTCCTGTTTTGTAGTAAAATGAGAGGACAACTTTTAAAAATCAAACTGCTAAAGAAATCAAATGGGAAGATACTTCATGAATATGTAATAAGTAGTAGTAGTTTAATTTACTCATCAAATTAGTAATAGTAGTTTACTCATTAAATTGTATTGCATGTTA
>JAYRBT010000082.1:121560740-121597786 GCA_036023395.1 Myiotriccus ornatus | reverse complement strand
AAAATCCAATGCGCAGGCTGGAAGGTGTAAAGACCTTCCCCGGTTCTTCGTTCGCGAAGACTGGCCATTATTATTATCATGGGAGATGTCAGAAAATGGTAAATGTTTTCTACATATTTGATTGGAAACTGTGTAAGCAGAGCTTGATCCAGTGCTGCTCAAAATCACTTATGGTAGTTCATAAATTTGAATTTATGAATGAAATTTCCAGTATCATGTCTTTATTGAGGGGAAACATAATCACACGAAAAAAGAGAAAAATATTGCTGTACTTCCTCCATTTTCCTATATTTCATATATGAAAATTTAATTTATGTTTTCATCTCATTTTTGAGATTTTCAAATTTCAAGGGACCTGGAAAGATCTGCAATAGAACTAGCCCCTTTTGGCAGCAAATTGAGGGGGACGGGGGGAAGGAGATAGATTAACATCTTTTCAGCCATGAAAAGGATTTGGCAAAAGCAAATCTTGAGTTTTGGAAAAATATGAAAGATATATTTTGAAAGATACGGACAAGTCAGGAAGGATATAGTAAAAATATTGTGTCAGTGTAGTAATTAAATAGTCTGTCAGGGCAGAGAGCCATCCATGGAAAAACATCTTGCACCTAACTCATGATTTAGCTCTGTTCTGCATCCTCCTGGGGGATCTTTGTTCTCTGCTGCTATTTGGTCTGCACTGAAGTCATAAGGCATAATCCAACTCCAAAGTCCCATGAAGAATTTCAGCCTTTGCATAAAAATTTTTCCTCTGATTTATAATGTAGCCCTAAGTTATTACACAAGTGTTTAAGTGTTAATGTTTGCCTGGTCTCTTGGCAAGTTTTAATATGCAGTGAAGAAGGAAGAGGACTTAATTTTTCCTTATGTTTTTGAAATGCCTCAATACCCAAATCATGGTCACATCACTTGTAGGCATGTCTAATATGTAACTAGGGCCAGAATGAGTCCAGAAGAGCTTAATGAAGAATAGAAAAGCTCTTGAATGGCAAAATCTATACATAAGGGAACAGTGATATTTTCTGTGAATCTGGAATGCTCTTTTCCCAATTGGTGTGATTTCCTGGACTTTTGCATCTGTGACAAAAAACACTTCAGAAAAAGCAAACTTCCTACAATATTCTAATATCAAGAAATACAAAGTCATAGTACAGAACACATTGCATTAACATCACAGGTATAGAATCCTATTTTTCTCTGTCACAAAAATTTAATTTATATTCCCCGAATACCATTCTAATACCTTGAAAATAGTCCCTAAGAATTTTCAGTGGATAATTGAGCCATGTGTGTATTTTAGGACAAATATTGGGAAAAGTCATGTTCAATACCAATGTCTATACCATTTAAACAATGAAAGCATCAGGTAAGTAACAACATTTGGACAGCAAGTCAATATGACTATGAAAGGTCTCCAATAATGAGCAAATTCAAACCAATACACTGTTTGAGTATTTGGCCTTCCTATTGACAAAGGTTGCTTTCAATCACACTGTATCTATTACCATATCAATCATCCCTCTAAATGAATACAACATGAACATTGACGAAGACATCACTTAAGCAGAGAAACTAAAGGTTCTATGAAAACAAATAACAAAACTTTGGTTGATCGTAGCATGAAAATTAGACCTAATCCTTAATCATTCCTATTTTTTAAAGCAAACAAATTGAAGCTAAAAATGTTAACTCTATTTCTTGGCCAGGAACTTAAAATATATAGAAATTGATATCACATTCTTAATTATTAAACATAATGCAATCCAATACTTTGTTTGCTACACAAATTAAGATATGGAATTGAACTGATGAAAATGATTTACGTGCAGGATTAAAATATTGGCAGCTTTATAGAGTGAAATGTCACTATACTGCTGTACCTTCAAGTTTTACATTTCCTCCTTTGAATCCCTGTCAGCCTTCATGAACACTGGGGAGTTTAATCAATGCTTGCAGAAGCCATAACATAACACTGAATATTTTACCTGTAATAACCAAAGTGCTGTTTAGTACAAGTCCAAAGCAGAAATGACAAACATATATATTGCAATTGGCAAGGCTACATTTTAAATTACATTAAAATTAAATTTTCACACATTTCTATGATTCCTTTCTTTTTGTGGAAGCAGCCTGTATTTTGTAACAGCTCAATATACTCTAAGGCAATCAAATTGTATTTAGGATGACTCAGAGGTCATAAAATTCAAAGACTTATGAGTTCATGTATTTGAATCACTTTTTAATTTATATGATAGAAAACACTTGTGAAACAAGCATTTTATTTGCCTTATGTACTCCAAAGGGTGGAATTCAGATTGTAATTTGTGTTACATTTTTTCAAAATAGTCAATATCAACAACAATATCAAAACTGGGAAAGGAAGAAAATATTATCATCTTGGTATTATGACAGTCTGTTTTCCTTATAAAACAACTTTCTATGAAGCTAAAATATATGCAAGAATGAGGAAATAAGGACAGGTGCATACCATGAAATTTAGGGAACTAAATACAAAATTTGAGTACGCATAAAGGTTGTCAAACATGGAACTTGTTTCCAGAGTTTCAGATCAAATCCATTAATACAGCTAATTTAAAAGATAGCTTAAATTTTTTATAGAAAAGGAAAAAATAGAATATTTTAGCATCATAGCACAAAGCAGATAAAAAAGATTAAGATAAATTTGAAATACATTAGAAATAGTTTGTCTTTAAAAAGATTTAATTGCTATTCTTTACTTTATTTGAATAAAGTTAGATTTTCTGCCAACTTTCCCAAAGAGATCAATCTGTAAAATAGTCCCAACACCTGTAAACTATAAACCATTTGAGTAACATCATAAGGAAGGAATATAAATGATAATTTTGGTTACAAAGCTCCTAATTTGTATTTAAACAGTGTCCTCTTATAGATACTTTAATAAGCAGGTGCACTGCAAGAAATGCATTATGTCATAGATATATATTTAAAAATAAATAGAAAAAACCACTGGTACAGTCAACAATGTTCCTTATTGCATTGTTCCTTCAGCACTGAACCAGATCTAATAAATATTTATTGAATTATGTTTTGCCTAGATGTATGTTACAAACATACAGATATTTAAGAACATAGG
The DNA here is from genome assembly GCA_036023395.1 of Myiotriccus ornatus. Lineage (NCBI taxonomy): Eukaryota > Metazoa > Chordata > Aves > Passeriformes > Tyrannidae > Myiotriccus > Myiotriccus ornatus. The sequence continues at coordinate 121,594,671 of JAYRBT010000082.1, read as the reverse complement.
AAGTGCTCTGGTCCACCTAGTCAATCCCTTTGTTTCTATAACACTTAGTAGGAAAGCCTGATTTCCCCAGCAGGTGTATCCGGCTATATCAAATGTTTATTCCACCTGTTCAAGACAGCCAATTTTAGAGCATTTATTCATGGAATTAATTTTCTTCAGTGTCACCAGTTTTGCATCTGATGATATACAGAGTGGTAATCTTATAATACAAAAATATGCAATACTTCAAAAAGGTTCATTAGGCTAACCTCTGTTATGAAGGCAATTTGCACTTATTGTACTTCAGGACATTAAGGGTGTCATCATTTTAGAAACATGAATGGAAAGCTGCAATTTTTACTCCAACTTGATTTTCATTTTTCTGACACCCAGCATTCAACAGGGCTCAGAGTGCAGAAGTAGGAATGACTCAGCCACATGCCTTTCTTTGTCTCAGGTCATAACAGGCAGACCGAGCACTTCCTCTCCATCTTCCTCAATCACACACTGACAAAATGTAGTTTTAAAAGTTTCAACATTTGGGTTCTGTTTCTTCCGCCCTTTAAGTTTAAGCCAAATCTTGTTCAGAATTTTTAACCTGAACTTTTCCTGACATTTATATGACATATATCTCAAATGGAAGCTCCTTCCCAATATATTCAACTTAGAGGGCTGGGTAACCAGCAATAGTATAAAGCTTAAAAAGTCCCAGATTTTGCCCCTGGGAGTGGGCAACACTGGATGTAAGTAAAGACTGGGGAATGAGAAGCTGGAGAGCGGCGCCACGGAAAGGGACCTGAGGGTCTTGGTAAATGGGAATATGAATATTACTTAGCAGTGCCCTGGCAGCCAGAGGGCAAACCGTGTCCCAGGGGGGATCAGGCAAGGCATCACCAGCCAGTAGAGGGAGGGGGTTGTCCCACTGTACTCTGCATTGGTGAGGCCTCACTTTGAATATTGTGTGCAGTTTGGGGCAATGTAGTGATCTAATGCTGTTAGAGAGTGTCCACAGGAGGGGCTGTGAAGATGGTGAAGAGCCTTGAGAGGAAGTCATATGAGGAGAGGCTGAGGTCACATCATTTATTCAGCCTGGAGAAAAGGAGACTGAGGGGAGACCTCATCGCAGTCTACAACTTTGTCATGAGGGGAAGCAGAGGGGCAGATACTAATCTCATTGGTGACCAGTGACAGGATCTGAGTGAATGGCAAGAAGCTGTGTGAGGGAGGTTTAGGATGGATATTAGAAAAAGGTACTAGGGAAGTGTTCATGGTACCAAGCCTAAGAGAGTTCAAGAAGCATTTGGACAACACTTGCAAACACATTGTGTGATTTTTGCAGTTGTCCTGTACTGGGAAAGGAGTTGGACTTTATGATTCTTATGGATCCCTTCCAAATCACGATATTCTATGATTATATGATATTATATTTGCATTTGGCACTACTACAGGGTTTTGTGATTGGTGTATTAGTGTAAAATGAGTTCTGAGGAAGTCAGGGTTACAAGAAGATGATTGTTCCTGAGTGAAAAGTACTCCATAGTACTGGCTGAAACAGAGTCAGGTGCTGCATAGGTGATCAGAATACGGGTAGAGGAAGTCACAGGGCATTTGAAATGCTATTTCCAGCATCCTCTACATGCTGGAACATGTTCTATGTCCTGTTCCAGTTCTGCCCATTCAGAACACACCTTTGCTTGGCAACTGGTTAATAGCTCCTCAAGACTTCATCTTCCACCAATGCTTTTTGTTGCATCAAAACTTCTGACCTCTACTCCCTATACAGCTGAGTTCATCATATTTTCCACTACCTTCTTGAAAGTGAGGCAATCTCTCCCTTATCAGCCTTCTCTAAAATAAGGAGCCATTTACAAAATATATGGCCATGGTACTTCAGAAGCTGCCAAGACTTCAATATGCTATTGACATTACAAACCAATCCAATTTCAAGTATTTCTTTACTACAACTTGCCAGAAAATAATTTTTGTTAGTATGTCTATTAAAATAGCCCCTTCCATCAAAGTTTTATTGTAATCCTCTGATTGGTCCAGCTTTTTACTAAGGTAGCACAGATTGTATCAACATCTTGCCAGACAAGTATGACCTGGTTGTTCAAAATGGGCATTTCACTTTTGCCCCCACTTATATAGAATGGGACATGTAATATACTACAGCTGACATGGAGATTCTCTGATCTCTTCTTATAATCACAAAACACTACAGATTTACAACAGTGAGTGGACTTAGACATATGAGTTCCATTAAAATCGATGAGAGTCTCATGGAATGAAATCCCACACAACCATTTAAAATTAATTATTCATAATAATAACACATTTCTCTTTCCATCTAAGCATTGCAATCATCCTTTCCAAGATAATTAATTGTGGTTCAAAAGATGCACTGTACTAATGAGGCAGGCAGTTTAGATCTACTTTTATATTTGCATATACAGAGAAAAAGACAATTCTAGATCTGTTTAAGGAAATTTCAAAGACAGTCCCTTTGCTGAGAATTTTAATGGTTTTGATGAGCTCCTGCTAGAACCAGTGGGAACTATAGTATAAAAGTACTCCAGAGTCTTATAGACATTTTTCTCCAAAGCACAAGTGTTAAGGGATAAAAAGTGGATCTCTGTATAAAATTTATTTAGGGCTAGGGCTCTTTTAAGATTTTCTTTTGCACAGCACATAAACTCAAAGAGACCTGAGGAAAATCAAAGTGAGTTTGTGGTCAAGTCTGAAAGAGAATCCACTAGTCTACTCAAATCCACACTCTAAATATTAAAAGGTAGTCCCTTCCTTTGTAAACACCATTATTAGTTCAGACTTGTCAGTTAAGCCTCAGACTTCAGATCTGCCTTTTGCCTTTCTCCTTCTTTGATTGTCAGCTAAAGTACAAAACTGTCTTTGGGTAGGTTTTATGAAACTCAAATAATTTTGTATCAAATATTGCCCGACTGAAACACTAAGCTATAAGATGTGTGCTCACAGATACAAGACTTGTTTCATCCTTTGCTTTGTGTAGATATCCTTTATGTAAATACTGCTGGCTTTAGAAGTATCTAGGTACTTGGTCCCCCAGTTCTACCCATTTGAAAATCTCTCCATAGCCTCCAGAGAGAACTATGCACTGAATTAGTACTGGAATTTAAAACAACCAAATCAGACCCATGACAAATGATTGAAAACATTAGGGGAAGCTGAATCTGAAACCCCAATTCACCTATAGTTTCACCCCTTCTGGCTATACACCTGCATTGTGTTTCCATGGCAAGGTTTTGGTAGCAGGGGGAGCTTCAGGGGTGGCTTTTGTGAGAAGCTGCAAGAAGTTTCCCCTGTGCCTGATAGAGCCAATGCCAGCCAGATTCAAGGTGGACCCACCACTGCCCAAGGCTGAGCCCATCAGAGACGGTGGTAGCACCTCTGGGATAAAATATCTAAGAAGGGAAGAAAAAACCCCTTTGCGTCAGCAACTGCAGCTGGAGAAAGGAGTCAGAATGTCTGGGAGAAATAGCTCTGCTGATCCCCAGATCAGTGAAGAAGGAGGGGAGGAGGTGCTCCAGGTGCCAGTGCAGAGATATCCCTTTAGACCATGGTGAAGAACATGGTGAGGCAGGATGTCCCCACCTGCAACCCACAGAAGGAGACCCACCTGCAGCCCCTGGAGGACTCAACACTGGAGTAGGTGGATGCCTAAAGGAAACTGTCCCAGTGGGAAGCCCATGCTGTGGCCCCATGGAGAGAGGAACCCTTGCTGTGCCAGGTTTGCTGGCATAATTTGTGAACCCATGGGAGACCCATGCTGGAACAGTCTGTTCCTGAAGGATGCACACCGTGTTAAAGAGACCCATGCTGGAGCAGAGCAAAAGTGTGAGGAGTCCTCTTTTGAAAAGGAAGGAGAAGCAGAGACAAAGAACGATGAACTGAGCACAACCCACATTTGCTATCCCACTGTGTCACTGGGGAAAAGAAATACAGAACTGGGGATAAATTTAAGCCCTGGAAGAAGGGAGGAATGGAGGGAAAGTCTTTTTAAGATTTAGTTTTATTTCTCATTTTTCTAGTCTAATTTGATTGGTAATAAATTAAACTGATGTCCCTGAGTCCTATCTGCTTTGCTCTTGGCAATAACCAGTGGGTGTGATCTCTCCCTGTCCTCATCTTGATTCAAGAACTTCTCATTATATTTTCTCTCCCCCATTTGGTTGAGAAGAGGAATGGTGCAGTGGCTTTGGTGGGCATGTGGTGTCCAGCCAGGATCAACTCACAACAGTGCCTAACCTAAAGCTTCCTACAAGGCATCAGTGTCCACATTTCCCCTTCAGGAATGGCTATTTTCTTCTTAAACACAGGTGGAGGGAAATGTGAAGGTGGCAACAATATATTGTTTCTGACAGCTGTTTAATGGAAAACACATAAACAGTTCTAGGAAGTACGAGGTCTCTCAAAGAACAGTGTCCTGTTAACCACTGTAGCAACAGCACTTCCTTTGGGGTTTGCCCTTCTAGGGCCCAGGAACCCCACATTAATTTTCTTCTTTTATTTACAAGTAACTCCTTTTCAAATCAGCGACAGAAAACCAGCCCTATTCCAGGTTATTTTGTTATTATGGTGTCACTTTGAGAAGAGAAGAGAAGAGAAGAGATGCTGGTTTATGTCTTCTCAGTCTGAAGAGGACCTAGAACCTATGTCATCCACTCCTTGTAAAAGAAACCTGATTATCGCTTAATTTAAAAGTTCAGTCTTGCACTCCATGAAATGTTTTTGAATGACAACAGCTGTGATTCTTTTGTTTCATGTAGAAGTCTGCCTAATAGACCAGAATCATAAAGGGATGTAGTTCCCCAGACACATAATCTGTAATTTCCAAACAGACTTAGGTATTGAGTAGGTTGCAGTTTTCTGAAGGTATGCAATAATCATTTGCTGCATGACCAGGATAATTTTATTAGCTAAAACCCAAGTCTCCAGGTGGTTTATGACAGTTTTGTCAAACTTTTCTCACACGTCTGTGCCTTATTTGCCTTCTGCCTTATAGAGAAACAAGATAGCAACAGTCAGGGAATCAGTCTCCCCTTCTGAGAGGCAGTCTCTTCTTTAGTGCCAGCAAGAGGCTGAGCACTGTGGATTTATCAGAAACATAAATAATATCTTGACTCTGAAGACCACATCTCCTGGTTTCTATAAAATTCAGATGTATTTCATTGCTTATGGAGTGTACCCCTTGTATTTTTCCTTGCTTTCATTGTATCAATATGCATTTTTCACTTTAACACTAATCTATGTGCCTAAGGCCTGTACTCAAAAATTTCAGAAGTGAATTTCTAGGAGACTAAAACCTAGAACTCATGTCAAGGAAATCTCAACATCCCTGACATCTAGCACTTAATCCTTCTTCAGCCACCAACACGAACCTCTGGAGAATTCTCTTGAAAAGAATACTTTCTTTTCTTCTTCTATAATCTTCCTTTCTTTTTTTGACATTTGCAAATGCCTACTCTCCATTCCAGATCAGCTTTCTCAGACATGAGGAAGCAAAATTTTTCTGCTGTTTCCTGACTTACAAAAGACCTTACACTGGGAGTAGCCTTCATTCCAAATACTTTCTAAGGAAACGGGTCAGATTTTTTCAGTGTGGACTGTGTTTTAGTTCAGGGGTAATTAAGGGACAACAGCTGCAGAAAGACATAATTCCTTTTTACTAACATCAGAATAACTTTGCTCATCCTTTAGAAATTAGGCAAATAATTCAAAATGCATATACTGTAGAAGTTTATGCAAGTTGTTATATTAACACTTAACAAAATCAACAAGCTGCACAATGTTTTTACTAAAGATCTTTTCCTAGAGTAATAAGGAATTCTGCTTAGCACTTTGGAATGGCATTAAGCCTGTGACAGAGACATCATATTTTAAAAAGGTAATTTCACTTTGTTCTGGTAAATAAGCAACAGTGTAACAAGGGGTGGGCAAAACTTCAGCTTGTCTTAAGCACTACAGTATTTACCTCTGCAGCTACCTAACTGAACTTGCAAATCAGGGAGTTTGTGATGCAAGGCCTGAGACTGTCTTTCACATGTAGTTGCAAAGCCAGAAACACAAATTACACATGCATAAACAAAGGCTAAGCTTCAGAAGGCTGTGCCTGCAACACGGTATGATTTTGTCTCTACTCATGCTTCTGTGCCCAAGAACATAACATCCTTTCACAACCGACTAACTTAAAGGCAGTACATCACTCTAAATTGCAATTCTATTTTTTATTATCATTTTAAGTCACAAACATAACATTAAACTTTTTTCTGTATCTGACTTATTAGATTTAGAGTGTTGGTGCACCAGTTCAAGGTAACTTAACAGCTTTATTATATCAGCAGTAGCCTTGCAAGATATCCTCATTGTATTCTGAAGGACTTAATTTAAGGAGAAGATACTGTGAAACATTCTATTTTTCTCTATTTTAGAGAGCCATAATCAGATAAATAGTGAGGAGACACAAAAGGAGAACTCTGAGATCCTGTGGGAACAAGAGCAGGAGCCATACTCTTAATCTAATGGGATGTATTTCAGTATAGTGCACAAAAAATAGTTATCTTTTTGTATTAACAATACAACAATCTCAGGAGCACTTGTCCGTGTAGAATGCTGAATATTTATCCCTATTTGTCAAGAGTTTTTAAACAGTATATCGTTATTACAAATGTTCATAGCTGTTTATCAAATAAAAGAGGAACAATCTTCTAAATGAACCCCCTTTGAATCGAACTTTTAAAATGCCATATCCCATCTTTAGTTCAAACACAAGCTCCACTTTAAAAACTAATGTTAAGTGATAGCATGTAGACCACAACAAAAACAAAGGAAGTAAATCTTCCACTCTTCCCATTTCATGGCTTTTTAAAATAGAAAGTAAACCCATCATTTTGCTGTTGCTAGATTCAGAAACCTCACAGCTCTAGGTGGAAAATGAGAGGAAGCTGTACTCCAATCAAAAATGAACAATAGATTTAAATAGCACTGAAGGCATGAAAATAGCTGGCTACAAGCCCAGAACCTATAAATAGTACCAAACTTCTTCATCATAACTCCACTGATGATGACAACATCATCAGGAAATGAAAACAGAAAAAGCAGAAAAGGAATAAAAGCAATGGACCTCAGGAATGAAAGGCCAAGCTTTTAACAGAGCAAGCTGCTCAAGTTAGACAGTAATCCTAGGGTGGGAAAGCATCAATGGCAACTAATAATGCCATTAGTCCTGCTACAGAACGGTGCTGGGGAAGGAGGAAGGCAAAAGAATAGGAACCAGTCCAACGTAGAATTAGTGCTATTGATGCAGATTCCTAATTTCTATGAGAATGGTGAAATGTAATGTTTATCATTTGTCTCGAGCATGATGAATGCAGTATGTGATTTGTACAAACAAAACCTTTTACTTAGCACAGAAGTTATGACATACCCTTCCTTTCCTTTTCCATGTAAATCCCTTTAACTCTTAAACAAAACCAGAAATAGCATCAATACTACACAGATTTTTTTTTTTTTTTTAACTCTCTTCATCAAGCTTAGGAATGCAGAGCTACACGGTCTGGAACAGTGTGATCATTAACACAAATAAAAATAACACCAAATTAAAGCAATATATAAAGTAACAACTGACTGCAGAGACAGAAAGTCTTCTGCAAAAATACAATATGACTGAAAGAGCTAGAGAGAAAGTTCAGTTCACACTGACAAAAGACAGAGTGCATAAAATTTGTTCAAAATAAAACAAAACAGGAACAAGTTCGAGTGCTATGATACTCAGATCAGATCTCAAATCCAGAGAGAGAATATGAAGACTTATCATATACACTCATAAATTCGAGCAGGTTATTTCATTTTCTATCATTCCCACTAGATTTCTGAAATCTTGCTCCCTTTGATTAGAAATTTATCCTACAATAATTTCTGCAGGGCTATTTTCAAACTGAGACATTGCTCAACATGAAAAAAGGTGACAGATTCTAGATGTCAGTATTCAAATTCCCATGGTCTGTATGATTTAAACTTTTTCCCCACCAAATATTCCTCCAATTGAAAAATAAAAATCAAACCTCAAACCATAAGGCACTTGAAGGCATAGTATTTACCTGGAGTATTTGGCAGGGTCAGCAGCTTGGTGCACATCTGCTGAAGGGCTAAGCATGTGTTGGTGATTTGTGAAAGCTGGCTTCTTCCTCCTGCACCCACACACCTACACATGAAAGGGGAAAATTAAGGCAAAAGCTAAGCAGACTTGTGGTAGGGTTATGAGTTTGTAGAGGGCTAATTAAAGACTGGACAACCTGAAAGAGCATGTAAACAGACTCAGACTTTCAAAATAGAATTGACAAAAATATTTAGACATAATTTCAGAAGATCCATTACTTTCAACCATGCCACTGTTTTGTGGCACATTAAAGAGAGAGATTTTTGCATGTAGGTATTATGTTCTCAAGGAACTTTCTAATCTGTGTGCCTTTGCTCTGAAGATGTCACTTACTGGGATTCACCCTAGACCAGGAAGACCTTTGGCCTGAAATTATCAGCTTTAGACTCTTTTGCACTCAGAGAGCTTCAACAGAGGTGTGCATTTTGATATGGCATCAGTTTTATGAAGCTATTTAAATTAAAAACCAATTGAAATGTCAAATGAAAAGAAATGAAGCACTAGGTAAAATAAAACATTTGAAAATAAAGTATCATAAAGTAGAATTTGTTTAAAAAGAAAAGTTCACCTCTGGTAATAAAGAAATTTTGTTATGCCCCTCCCTATCTATTTTGAATAATAACTGCAATAATAAAAACTGATATATGATTCAACAAATATTTTTACAGAAATTGAAAATACTGATGCCTCGTGTTTACAAACGCAGTGGAGTGGACTTTGACTTTCCTATCAGCAGAGGTGAAGATGCCCAGATTTTCTGGTCTAACAGCAGCATTCCTGATGAAAACACAATAAAATGAACTGAGAATAATATTGATATTTTAAAATTTCTTGAGGCAGTGAAAGGTTGCTGTACTGATGTGGAAGTTGGTCTCTTCTGCCAGGTAATGAGTGACAGGATGAGAGGAAATGGTCTCAAGTTACATGAGCAGAGGTTTAGATTAGATATTAGGAAAAATTTCTTCACTGAAAGGGTAGTCGGGCATCAGAACAAAATACCCAAGGAAGTGGTGGAATCACCGTTTCTGCAAGTATGCAAAAACGTGCAGATATGAAACATGGGTATACAGTTTAGTGATAAACACAACAATGCTGGGTTAACAGTTAACTCAGTGATCTTGAGGTCTTTTCCAACCTTAACAATCCTATGATTTTATGGCAGTTTCATGTCTGGTCCAGTCCAGAGTTCTCCTAGAGCTGTTCTGAGTAATGACCAAAGCTGAAAAGGTTCAAGTTGCTGTTCTAACTGCTAGAAATCACCTGGGGATGTGTACTCCTGCTCCTGGTTGCCAGCAGAAGCTGAGGTAACTTGGGCAAATATCTTAAAATAATTGCACATATCACTAGTGTCTGGGTAAAAAGTTTCATCAATTACTTGGGTTGTAGAGTATTCCTGAGGGAATAGAGAGTGGGTTTAAATAGTAAAATGAGAGTGTGTGCCTAAGCTGTTAGAGATACAGGCACATTTTACTTTCAAAAATATTCCACAAAGGTGTAATCTAAACATTACACATAAATAGTTCATCTAATGCAATTAGCATAATATCAAGTGCCAAGCTGTGAAAGCTAGAAATCTATATCTTGCTACTATTGTTCCATCATTTGTGGCAAAACAATGCTGATACAATGCCCTAACATGTAATGCAGTGTTATTAGGATTATAAAGAATGCAAATATTTTCCAGGACATTGGTCTATTTACAGTTAAAAAAAAGGGCAAAAAAAAGTAGAACAGAAAATATTTCCGTGTTCTGGCAGAATTTTGACTGAGCCAGACAATCCTTCAACTTATAAGAAGAACAGTTTAGGAACCATTAAATCTTCTCATCCTGTAGAAAAATGGCGGCCTGCCAAAGAGAAACAGGTTTTGTGTTAAACCTCTGCTTAGGCTGTATTCCTGCTACCAGATCTTCCTGCCAGAGGCATCAGTAGGATTTGAAAGCAAGGGCTGTGGGCCACAGATAGAAATTCAATATTTTTTTGGAGAAAAAGATAAGCCCCGGGAGTTCTGTGTTTTACTGCTCTCTTCACTGTGGAGAGTGGCACTTGATGTGATCCTCACTGTTGAGCATGACACAATACATTTCAGAGCTGAAACTATTGGACTGTAGCTAGATTTTGCTTTAGGGTGGAAATAGGTAGTGTTCTAGAATCAAGAAAATACAAAAAACGATGAGATTATTGAGTCTTTACAAAGAAAATAAACTAAACACAATACTATAGAGCTGGAGGCTTGCTGAACTACCCCCCATTTATGTACACTCTCTCTCTCTCTCACACACACATACACAAATACAGTTAATTTATTTATTTTTCTTAATATCAAATAGAGAGCATTTCTTGACATACAGAGCCTTCTCACTAGTTATTGAAGTCATCTTACCTGGGGCTTATTCACCCCATATAAGTATGCAAATCAAAGATTAAATAAACAAACAAACAAACAAACAAACAAACAAATAAATTCCTAGAACCTCTTTATATAGTTTATCTTCCCATTCTGAACTGTAAAAATTCATAATCAGGTGATATTTTATGGTTAATTTAATCATATTACATCATATCACTGACAGGTACAGAAATAAAAACTGCTTTGCAGGTTTTGGGTAATGACACTCAGTGCTGTGGCTTCATGACTTTTTTTATAGGAAAGAATCATGCCTGCACACGGAAATGCACAGTTCAGAGCAGAAATGCTACAACTACATATGTTGCCTCTAAGTATGCACTGACTAGTTATTTCAAGGGCTAAATATGTCTCCAAATGGAGGTCAACAGCCTTGCCAATTGATTCAAGGAGTTGAAGGAAGAGGAGGCTTTGTACACATTGAGAGATTCTCAGAATTGTGAGGTTAAAAAAAAAAAAACAGAAAAGGGAGGAAATAAATATTATTCACAAAAGTCTCTAAGGAAAAAAAGTAAGCACAGTGAGGTGTTACTGTTACACGCAGGATTGAAGAAAATACAGATAACTTTAACATATATGGAAGAAAGTGTTATTGAAAAAGCAGTTCTTTTCTCCTAAATGCAGAAGTTCACTGTGACTTAAAGTAGGATACAGATCTCCATTTCAGAACTTCACAAATATTTGCTAAAATTTTTTGAGGTATTTGTCAGGCTGTCATGATGACTAAAAGGGAAAATAACAGTCTACAAATATTTGAGGGGACTAAACAGCAATGATGAAAGAGTGCAATACCATTAGTATGACTGATTCTGTAGTTAAAATGTAGGTAATGAGATGCTAATAAGACCTGGAAAATGTGTATTGGCAATTAAGAAATCTTCCTAACAATGGCATCGAATGTCTTTGGAACAATAACCTGGAAACTGCTTGTCCTCTGGGTCACTTTAAGACTCTCATCTTCCCTGTTGAGGTTTTTCTAAGTTTCACAGATCATTTCACCTTCCAATCGGTCCATCATCAGGAAGGAAAAAGAAAAAAAAAGTGGCTAAGTGTAACCATTTCTTTGTGTAGAAGCTGAAAAGTTTAAAAATTAGTGAAGCTGAGGACTTAACCTAATGGTCAATCTCTTATATTTTACCTTTTATAACTTCTTTATCTGCATCAAGCTTAAATGTGCAGCTGAATCCAAAGTTTTAAAGCAGCATTCTTTGCAGATGAAACATTACCCTCTTTCTTTCAATGCCAGATTTCCATTCTGTTTTAAGATTTAATTATGCTAGAAGTTGTTATTTCAAGAAGCTGTGGGTTTGAAACTGCTTTATTTATATAAAAATTATATTTGTCACGATTTTTAAAGAAGGCTATGTACCCTATTCTTCTGACTAATTTTTCAGTAGAGATGTGGCATAGTAACATTTTCTCTCCGATAAATATTTTATTAGCTTTATAAACACACTAAAAAAGTTGTTGAAAATGGCAAAAATCAAACCAATTCTAATGAATTATAACAAAGCTACACTATGGTAATAGAAAACATCTGCTGGCGATTCGTCATTTTTAGGAAAAGTTTATTGTATAAAGCACTAACAGCCAAATTCAGAGACCACTGATTTCATAAAAGCCTGAAGTGTTTTTTTCAAAAAGTCTAGGAATGTAGCTGACACAAAGTTTAAGGTATTAGAAATTATTTTAAAAGGTTTTCATTACTCCTGTTATTTAATTTTCTTTTAATGGAACTGAAGAGATGACTTTTAGCATAGACAGAGCTGGCCCCCTTTTCCCTCTCCTTTTCCCTCTGTGATTCTCTGGCACCAACCGAGGTTTCATCGTGCCACAGAGGTAAAACTAGAGCAAAGGAGAAGGCCCTCATCCGCACTTCTGTGAGTGGAAGGCTGTCCTGGTGTCCTGAGCAGTCCCTGAAATACTCCCAACCTGGTGATGGTGGCGAGGGGTTAAAGATGGACGATATAATTTTGGAGATGATTCAGTTAGACCATCTGCATAGGCGCTCAGAAAATTTTTTAACTGGGAGACCTGGAATGAGATGTAAGTGTGCATCAGCCCCTCCTCTGAGTGTCCCAGGAAGACGGAAATCAGTCCTAAAGTAAGGTCCATAACACGACTATGGAAAATCCAAGATCCTAAGTTCAGTTTCTCTCAGTTTTGGCAAAGTCTTAATTGCAGGAAAGTCACATTCTGATTCTGGGAAGTTAATACTGATGCCCATATATTAAGAAGTAAGAGACAAGTACATTCTTGAACATCAAATCCTAAGCTCGACATCCAGCCGTTGACAGCTAAAAAAAACCCCAAAAAACTATTTGAGAACATAAAGCAATGTTTCACATCTATATATAGGGCATTCACACAGCTGTGGATATTTTGACCTGTTGGGATTGATTCACTTAATGGGTGCTTTTTTTTTGGTCAGAGAAGCACTACTAGTCAGTAGTGCTACTAGACTACTAGTCAGTACATCCACTACTTGGAAGAATTTCCAAAGTAAGTCTGATTTCATCTACACTCTGTGCCTCATATTCCTAAACACCTCTGTCTCTGCTGTAGACAGAAGAATGGCCTAGACATTTCCTCAGATGACAGGACGCCTTTATATTTCAATTATTTAGGAAATTCATAAGACATTCTTCATAGGTCATTCTTGATCCTGTTTTAATTTATGACTTCACTACATAGAGATGTGGTGAATTTGGAACACTTTTCTCTTTAATATGCCCCAAATGGGGTACAGTCCCTTTTCACTGCAAGTCAGTTCCTTTACAGTACTTCTATCCAGCCTTTAGTACTGATTTGAACTGAGCTATACCATACAATAAGTCATAAGCTTGAATTTAAGGCACCCCACTGCCTTCTGAGAGAAGCTCTGGCTGAAAAATTGAGGTTAAAAGACCAGTGAGAACCCTTCAGCTAATATCAGAAACACTGTATACATTGTGGTCAAACACTAATTAAACCTTAACTGAAGTACTAATTAAACAGTTACAGCTAGAGGCTTTGACATTGGGTTTCACGTCTGTTTTTTTACTAGCATCATGGGTGGCAAAACCAAAACTGCTCATAGGATCAAAGATTAAATACCTTTAATTTTGCTAGCTTATTGCTTGTTGATTCAGCTGCAACAGTGGCCATTAAAAAGCTACTATTCAGTCACAGCTAACTCACAGCAGTACCTTATATCTCAGAGAAACTGTACTGGGAGTGTTACACATCAGCTCTGCTTTGATATAAGTGATTCTGCAGTGAAAAAATTAGTTTCAAGGCTGATTCTTAGGGACAGGAGAGAAGGAGCTACAAACTTTCAGCTAGGTTGAAAAGCAGGAACATCTCACAGATAGAGAAGTGTTTGTGCCATCTCTAATTATAAAAGCTGTCATTTTTGCTGGTAGAAGTCCTCATGTTTTGGGGGTGTTTTTTCTTTGTTGATTTTTTTTTTTTTTACTGAATGGGGTGAGTTCTCTGAGCTTGGCTAGTTTCAGCATAAATGGGGTGCTTCCCATTACCTTTTCTGTGTTTCATCCTCTGTATACATCAAGGATTTCAAATAAGCTGAGATTTGATAAACCTGGCATGACTTTCAGGCTGGAAGTGAAGAAAGTACTGATATTACTGAGGTTTGCATAATACTTTCAATGTGAGCTGCTACAAAATCCATGAGAAGTGCTGTAGAGAATTTCAAGAGAAACAAAGAAAACTGCCTAATGAAAAAGAGCTCATAAACAAAGCCAAGCCAAGCAATCATAAAAACTCCGTGAATATTTTGTCTTGATACTTTCTGGTTCTGTACACTTTCTGTTTTGACAATAATTTTAACTGCTACTATACATCAGTCCAAAGATAAGACAATGCTACAAAACCCACTACAATACATCACTTTCAAGTAGTTCATTTTAATGAAAAATGCTGTTGTATTGTTTCAGATGGAGTCCTCTTCTTTTAAAGAAATACATTTTCATGTACTGTCTTTGTTGTGAGCCAAATTCTTTAGTCTTTACTCAGATAAAACTTCCAATTAATTCTGTGTTAGTTTTGGCTGAAAACAATGACAAGATTGTTGGCTTTTTCAGTGTAAAAATACTTATTTCTAACTTTTGAGTGAGTGGAAGAAATTTAAGGGGTGTGGAGAGAAATAAAACATAGGACAAAAATAAATTCAGTTTGAAAATGAAGATGCACCTACAGTACCTCTGTCATGTCTTATATCCATATCAGTGTTGCTCTAGAAAGTCAAGTGTTGGCAATTGACTAAAACTCAAGGGAAAGCACTACCAAATATTGACAGTGGCCTCAGGAAAACTCAGATCCTTAAGATGGTAACATGCTAAGAAAAATTCATACTGAACAACAAATAAGATAATTATGAATACAGAGCACATATAAACAAGAACAGCATTGAAAAACTGTAAAGCAGGAATTGAAATCTTTCATGTTATGGATACAATCTTCAATTTCCAAGAGAGGATCTGAAAAAGAAAATTAGTTGGAAAAAAAGAAAAAGGAAAACCATACAATATTAAAGCAAACACTACTATAAAGAGAGCAAATATGAATTGGACTGGAAAACAGAAAGAAGGTGCTGGACTATCATGGATAGGTTCTGGTGATCTAGCAGCAGTTCTCATGTCCTTTGTCCTTTTATTTTAACTTCTTTAAAACAAAATTAAATAATTTAGAAATTTATTAATATATTTTCACTTCTTAGAATTTAATACAATTGCAGTAGGACAAACAAAAGAAAATGTTACCATGAACTCAGAGATTATTATTTAAAATTTAAAATTACAAGTCATCACTGAGGCCAATGGAAAAATTAATATTGCCACCTATTGGTGTAAATAGAGAAGGCCAAATAATTCCTAATAATTTTCACATCCCCCAGGAAGGTCTTGGCATGTGCAAAATGAATGATAGTTGTTGCTTTGGTTTATCTGACACCAGCTAGTCCAGGGAATACACATAGCAATCTTCGTGAAAAGTAGGTCTGACTACAGTGGCCAATGCCACTGGACCAAATATAAGAAAGGAACAATGTGAACCATCTACTGTGCTATTGTGCAATATACTTAATAGCAGCACTTCTCTAACAACATTAAATTAAATTAATTAACAATCTAACTCATTAGATGACAACTGTTTTATATTCACTTTATTCTCAGCTTCTTGCACATATCTCCTACCACAGAAACCTTCCTTTGATATATTCCTTTCCCTCCTCTTCTTGACTTTTTTGCTTCTATTGTGTTGACTATTTCTCTTTTATGTTTGATATCTATACTTCTCCCATTTGTTCACAGTACCATCCATCTACCTCTACATAACCACTTGCACATTCCTACCCCCACAGCCTTAAACAATCTGTCTGCAAAATGAGCAGTGACTTTAAGATACTCTTTCTTGGAAATTTGCCTTTCTGTTAAAGAAAAAACCGAACAGATGAAGTTGTTCTGCTTCTTCTGTTTCCTTCTTCCCCGATATATCTCTTCACAATTCTGAAACAAGTAGCAATGTCAAGACATACACTTTGCCTTCTCTTTTTGATGGAGTACCAGCCTCAGAAAGACTATCCTATACTTGGTATTAAATGGGTCAGTACACAGCACTTGAGAGAAGTCAGCAAATCCATGGCCTGCCAAGCCCACTTTACGCTTTCACAGCCCAGACCAGTTAAGCTTTATCAGTCATGAGAAATTGGGAAGATTTTCCTTCTCTCTGTTTTCATCCCTCTGCCCATACTAGCATACTATCAAGACAAACAGCATACAGTTACCCTAAAACATGTTTTTAAGTAATCTGATATCTCTATAGGCCACCTAATTTTGGTTTAGATACATATTTATAAAGAATTTGCCCAAAATTGCACAAATATTCTATCAAAGACTGCCTATCTAAAATAATGTCAGTCCTTTCAAGCTCCACCCTCTCTTCCAAAAGCATAAAAAAATAGAAATGCCTTACGGAGTACCCTGAAGGTCTACAAAGATGTCTTTAACAAGTTCACAGCTGAAGGCACCTTCAGGGAAACTCTACAGCCAGTCTTCCTTCTCAGATTTACAAGATATCCGTCCAAGTCCCTCAAATACCTGAAGCTACTGCAAAAGTCTCATGCTAGTTTGTTTTCTATAGGCCGAAAACATACCTTAAATTTGACAAGAAAAATCAATAGACGGGCAGTGTAGCCTTGTAAGGACAGCAACCATGTGCTCCCACCAGCACACAATGTTTAATGGGAGGACTTTTTTCGTTAACTTAGGTTTCTGGATAAACTCATCGTCTAACTCTATAAAAAAACAAACCCATGCAATAGTGTGAAATAACATTTAAATGTATAGAGCCTTGGAATAACCTTTCTGCATTTCTCAGGGAATAACTGAGAAATAACTGAGGAAGTACCTGGAACTCAAATAAGACATTTCAACACAAAATAATCCACTCTAACCCTCAGGAGAAGGGGAAGCACAAAGGGCCTTGGCGTCCAGTGATGGTCAGTGAAGAAACTCTGATTTACCTTGAAGAATGCATAAATAAATAAAATAAATATTTGTCTCAAGGGCCTCCCTCAATCCAGACTATATAAAGGTTACCTGACATTCCTAACCTGCAGCACAAGGAATGAAGATTTTTAAATTTCTATGTTTAACAAAAAAGTTCTTCTTGCCTGCGACAAGATAAAGTTTGCTTAATCACACCTTTCAAGAAATATTAGCAGAATATATTATATAACTTGCTCCAGGCAAAAAGAAACAATACTGTTACCATGACCCTGCTGATTGTAGGAAAGAAGGAAAAAACATCCTCACAGTTTTTACTATGCTTGTATTATAAATAACACTCAGAATGGTATTGCTTCATTTGTAACTTAGATATATGTGGTAGCTAGATTTCTCAGGAAGACGTGAGGTCAACTTTAGAGTGGGCACAGAATCAGACTAAAATTTGACATTCATGGTTTGGTCTGGGATATCCCCTTGAGTCCAATATTACCTTCAAACTGGATATTTCTTGGCAAAATATTTTCCTTTCTGTAAAAGTAAGTGGTTAAATGATTATTTCACAAAGCCTTTTTTTTTTTTTTTTTTTTTTTAAAGAATGAACTAAGAAATAGAAATTATTGTTATGGTTAAGTCTAGAACAGAATCAAAGTTCCCTTATTACCTGAGAGGTAATAATAATCCATAGAGCTATTGGATCCTTCTCACGGGGAGGTGATTTGAAAGGAGCTGCAGAATACATTTAATCAGAAGTCTGTTATTTAAGATGTAAAAAAAAAAAGTTATTCCCATATTATTTCTGTGGTAATACTGGTAGAGCAGTAATATTTTAAAAATATATTTTTTACTGTGTGATACCTTTTGTCAAAAAGAAAGATCAAATAATGAATTACACAATAAAATAAAAGCATGAAAAGGGAGATTTTACTGTAGTTTTCCAAGTGATAGAAAAGGCAGACCACTTTTTAAACTGTTGCTCTCTTTAATTTTTTTTTCTGTCTTTATTTATTTTGCTGCACCTACCATATAAGCTTTCTGCCTAAGGAGGATTCTTGTAAGGTGTCTAGTCCTATATTCAGATTTATCCTTTTGACTACTCAGCATTGTACAAACATTTGTTTATTGGTTCAGACCCTAATTTGGGGAACAATAGAGGCAGAGCCCACTTAATAAAACAGCAAAATATAATAGAACCAAATGAAGGAAACTGAGAAGCAGTTTGGGGAAAACAAATAAGGAAACAGAATATTAAAGCAGACAAAGGGAGTAGAGCAAAAGTGTGAGAGAGCTATCCAATAAAAAGAAAAGGTGGCTAGAAAGCAAGAAATATATTTATGCAAGGTCTTAATGGCAAGAACAAGAAGCTTTCTCATCTTTATTCTTCAAAAACTACACAGTTCCATAGAACAGACAGGAGAACTTCAGTAAAGCAAAATAAAAACATAGAAGACAGGCATGAGAAAGCATTTCAGCAAGTTTCAAAAATGTTGCAACCTATATTCTCCTTCCCCTAGTTCCTGTGAATGCTGGCAGAAACAGAACAGAGCACCAAGAATTTTTTTTCCAAAGCTTGGCTCTCCTCCCACCACACTGGGAACTAGCAGTGGAGCAGACCATTTTGTCGACATATGCCATCTTGAAATCAGATGGAAAGATTTCCTTTGCAGAAAATATTCTAAGGAGTCCTGTTCCTGATTGTTTAAAGCTCAAAATTGTCCCTTAAAAAAACCCAAAGCCTTGGCCTTGCCAGGTTCTTGCAGATCAATATGAAAAAGGTAAAAGAGACTAGTATTTGGTTGCTGCTCTTAGCTACAGCACTGATATCAGTTCTTACCTCTGGTGTGTGTGTTGGGGTGGGGGATGGAGGGAAAAGCTAAATTTATGTGGATCTAGATGAGATGCTGTAGTCTCTCATGTTTTAGAATTGTTCTAGTATTCAAACACCTTAGTCTAAAAAGGAGAGCACACTTTCAATACACTCCGTGCTTCACATCTCAAGGGAAGAAATGGCACCGTGTTTTGAGCAGGCTTAGATCATTGGAGGAATCTTTTGTTGTTTCTGTTCACTGCAAACAAAGCACTGAAGGCCATGTCATTATTAGTTTCCACATTCTTCTCAGCCTCCAAGCCTGAGAGCTTTTATAACATGGGTCTGATGCTTACAGTCTTAAGCCTTAAGAGAGAGAGCAAAAGAAAATAGGAATAGGAGTCTAGAAAGGAAAAACTGATTGTTTTTCTCCCTTTTTAACATCTGTCCTTGGCAGCTTTTCACTGGATGATTAAGTAAATAATGCACATTGTGTCTAGATGCAAAGTATGTGAAAAGAGAAGGGCACAGCGTATTCTGTATCTGTGGGTTATATCAGAAAGACCAAATTTACATGAGACTTTTTGATTCAGGCAGCAATTAGTTTCCTCCATTCTTTTTAGATTTATTCAGGTGAGTAGATGAGAAGGGCATTGGGGGCAGCAGTGACAAATGTGTCTAGGAAGCTATGCTGACAAAGAAGAGCAACATTTATTGCTTTAAAAGGAATGCCTCCAGATCCTCAGACACCTAGGCTGGGCTTCCTAGGGCTTCAGATTCTGCCCACTTTCTTGTGTTTCTTCCTGTTTCAAAAGAAAGAGAGAATTCCCTTCTTTCAAGCCAGGGAATATGCTTTCTAACACCAGTTTTCCTCTTCTGCACACCCAACTGAGGGAACAAAAAAAAAAAAAAAAGATAAAGTAGCAGAATCATTCTGAGAAACAATTAAAGAAAAAAAAAACCAACAAACTAATGACAGAACGCACCCTACCCCTAAATACCCTTTGGTACTGCTGTGTGAGTTAGACTGTGGATTTTTCCTAATTATTTCAGAAGGGGGAGAAAAGGACTATCAAAGCAAACTTAATTTACCTCAACTGGGAGCATATCAATGAGTGAATATCTTCCTGATTAAAGGACTGATGTAAAAGATTATTGTATTTAGCATAAAATCAGCTGTGGCCAGCTCTGGAAATGTCAGCACTGCAACAGACTGTCTGTCTATCCTGTGTGCTCTCAAAGTACATCTTCAGAATTGTTGATGGCACTATTACAGATAGAGGAACCCTGCATAGTGCAGCTGGCATTGAGTGCCGCACCTTTTAATAGAGGCAGCTAGACAAGACCCCTAGATTACATATCGACCCCTACAACTTGAAACTCTGAGGAGAAAGCTGACCAGACAAGCAGTTATGATGATCTAATGAACCTTTGCTGCCAATCCCACAGAGTCTGCAACCCCTTCGTACTGTTGTCACCTCCCTTTCTCCTTTCTCTTCCATTTCTGTATGCCCATCAAAAGATAAATGGAGGAGGGGGAAGAGGAAAGGGAAGGGGAGGGGAAGAGAGGGGAGGCAAGCAAGGCAAGGGAAAGCAAGGGAAGGGAAGAGAAGGCAAGGCAAGTCAAGGCAAGGCAGAGGAAGGTTCTCTTAGTCTATTTCAGGTACTTTGAGGTGAAAAATTCAAATACAGGTGCACCAGTTGAACACTGCTATAGGGCTTGTGGATGTGAGTGAAATGCATTTGTCTACAGAACTTGAGAACTTCACCCATGCTAGTTGCTTGACACAAAGCGTGTTGAGAG
Source organism: Myiotriccus ornatus (assembly GCA_036023395.1). Lineage (NCBI taxonomy): Eukaryota > Metazoa > Chordata > Aves > Passeriformes > Tyrannidae > Myiotriccus > Myiotriccus ornatus. The sequence continues at coordinate 121,573,981 of JAYRBT010000082.1, read as the reverse complement.
GAGTGTCCCTGAGAGAGATCAAGTCCACTTCACACTCAGAAAGCCTTTTTTTTTCCACCTAGCTCCGTTCTCCTAGCTCCTCCTCTTGTTATAATTCATTGTATTTTTTCCTATTCCCCCCTGCAGAAGTGATACTGAATGCAGATGAGCTGTTACAAAATCATTGAAAGAAATTAGCATTACCAGATAATTTTAAGTGATACCAAATACACTGGTAATGCTCTTTAGCACAACTTCAGGTATATTAAATAACTTCAAGGATTTTGGTAACTCCTACAACCAGAGTAGATAATTTGGTCCTGCTTAATATGAATATCTGTGATGAAATGTACAACACTGAAGTTCTTTGGGGTTTGTTTTTTGCATATAATTTCTACTTTTTATTTGAATTGCTATCAGCAATATCTTTACTTGAACCCAAATTAGTAAAATATTGCAATATACTTATTTTTGTTAAAAACAAATTCCCCACCCATTTTTCATCCAATATATAGGTAGGAAAATAAAATCTAAGCTCTAATTAAAAATTGCTAGGTAATTACAAAGATGCAGGTATGAATTAGGTACATACATGTTTAAACTAGAACTGGATTATTCTAATAATAAAATTAGTCATTAATCATATATTAAACAAAAATACAATCTGTAGTACTAAACGACAGTCTTTAATCTCTTTGCAAAAATATTGAAATAAATCAATTAATCCTGCAACATTTCTAAATATAAACAGTTTGTATGATGGAAAGCAAGGTTTAGTTCTAGTATTAATGAAATTACATAAAATTCTATTTCCTTCTTGGCTTATTAGTCTTCTTGCCAGTCTAATTATGACATTTAATCTATATTATCATTATTAATCACCGACCATTATAATTTTCCCTATAAATTTCTATGGCTGGTTCACATTTACAAAAAAAATTTCGGAACTTGGCTACAATACACAACTACAACTGCACTTATCTTAGAAAATCTATTTTAAGAACCCAATTATGGGACAATTCACCAAGAGATTCTACTCATAAATTCAGCAGCCAAAGCCATCAAGCCCTATATATCTTATACGGTCCATTGGATGATGGTTAAAAAATAAAGTGATGTCAGGGAGGGTATGACACATTGAACTGAGGACTTAAATCACTTTGGCTCTTCTGCACCTTTGTTGTCTGAGCTGAACTTGGATAAGCTGCCTGTTCAGGACTCACAGTCAATTATCAATGATAATTTTTCTAGCTATAAAATGACTGTAGCCCACATTCCAGCTATTGAAAAAATGAGCCAAAATGTCATTATTGGCATCAATAATCATTTTGCCTTGGTGAAGACCTGTTTGAACAGTGTGTTGCTGTATTAAACATTTCAGAATTAAGTTGCAGCATATTAAATATCCAAACAATGTTCATGGATGAAAATTCAGAACACTTTCCTCAGAAATGATCTTATTTGAGAGTCAAAGTTATGGAATTTGTCAATGCATATGTTCATGCTGTCATATTTTCACATCATTAGATATAGTCTATAATAGTAACTAGGAAACAGACTCCTTTTACAAAATATACAAGGTACAAGAAACACAGATAGACATAGATTTAAAGCCATTACTTTATTAAACATGGAGGCATTAGACAGTGAAAGGCTGGGGAATACAATCTTCCTTTCCCTCTCACCCCAAAATATCAAGCTCTGTATTGTGTCCAGCACAGGGTTAAACAGCATCATCATGATATAAACAATAAATCAGACCTGGCTCTATTCAGCGTAATCTTTAGGTCTCAGCCCACCTCTGAATCATCTTGGGTTTTTTTCTGTAAGCAGAGATGAGATGTTTTTTAGTTTGAAAAGACTTACAGTCCTTCTTTCTCTTTATGGGCTAAAAGTTCCACTATCAAAATGCTGAGATTATTAATCATATTTTCCTCTAAAAGCTGACCCTTTCAGATTTAGTCAGCGCTTGACACTGGTAATAAGTCACAACAGGAATGAATATTTCTTATTTTCAAACATCCAATTTCTTTTTACTTTAAATACAGTGTCCTCTAGGGAAGGGAAAAAAAAAACATCCCAGAATACACCAACCCCAAAATTATTTCTCTTATTTCCATTGGCTTGACCACCAAGTCTAGAAAACAAGACCTGACAATATGTCAGATTCACAAGTGGGAGAAAAAAGATGGAATGTCCATAGTGACAACATCGTTGTGAGATACTGAAGAAGACTTTAATAGTGAAAGGGAAACAGAAGTGCAGCCAGGGAGTCCATTCAGATCTTCTTTGACATTTAATAGGAAGTAAAATAGGTAATGTAATGCCTACTCTTGCTCAAAATTGTATTGTTCTGAGAAGCAAAAAAAATTCTGAAGGACTTGGAAAAGAAAGCAGGTCTTTTCCTCCTTGGAGACCTCAGAGGGAAATTCCCAAATTACTGTCCAGATTAAAAAAAAAAATCCTCTTGTTCGGCATTCTATATAATTAATATTGCCAACAATATTAAAAATAAATAAAAAAATAAAGCCAACAAAAAGTCTTGTTATTGCTAATAAAGTTGTCAAAGATCGTTTGGGGGTTATATAGAAACAGAGGAGATAAACAGTGTCTGCCTCAGAGAGCTTACTCATAGTGAAAGGAATAGGACAATTGAAAACATAATCTAAGCATATAAATATAAGCAATTTTGAGTCAACGCCAACAGTTCATTTCTAGATTAACACTGATGCAAAAAGAATTACTGCAATTTCTATAAAATAACAAGTACAGAAAAATTGAACTTGAAAATGTTAATATTAAAAGAGGCTCTGAATAATCACTTGAACACTGAGGTCAGATTTTCATAAATGTATCACACAATTTTTTTAGAGGTAATGTATACTAATTTAGAACAGCTACTAATGAATCAGTTCCAAGTAATGAATTTCTGCATCAAAACTTTGGAAAAAATCAAACCATCAATATTTGCTTTCTTATTTTCCTGCTCCCTTCTTTCCCCTAAAAGCCCAAATTCTTTCAGCTCCTGCTTGGCTTGTTTGCTTTCACTGTTTAAATACTATAGCTTAACATATTCATAGTTTAAAAAAACGACGAGGTTAATAATCGTGTTACTGTATGCTCAATATGAAGCTTTTTATGACAATTGAAATATTCATGGATCCTTGAATCCACTTCATTTTCTCAGTCCTTTTGTTTCACTTTCTTAAGTTCTCAACTGCTTAATTTAGGAAGAAACTTCAAAGAGCAACTGACATCTTTGAAGAATCATACGGAAACTGAATCTGAATAGCCCTTTTAACAAAGGCTTGAATTCAGGATCTAACGAAGCTCAAAAAGCAAATGACCCTGCCACTGCTCCTTATACAAAAAGGGTCAGGCACAGTTTTGCATCTACTGTATTGCTAACTTTGAAATTTTTCCATATTCCGAGAAATACTCAGTTATAATGAGTTCAGTGATTGTTAGCCTGCTGTTTAGAATGTAATTGAGAAATTTTAACATTAGCCAACTTGAAATGTGCATCTCATCGCAATCTGAACTTGATTCTAAAATGGTTGCTCTCTCCCCATAATCCCATTTTTTTTTCTTGCTTAGAGTGATCTTTTAAATGAGAGAAAAATAATATAATTTCAAACAGTTTTATACTAAAACTGATATTTCTCATGTTAAACAAGTGAAGGAACGAGTTCTTGGTCCAATATTCACCTCCTGAATAAATTTCATTGCAGTTTGTCTTGACATAAGCATCCTCATTCCACTGACCTTTATTTTTCAGTCTATAGAGGCTGAGACCACACAGCTTTGGTGCTGTTATAGCTAACTGTACTTAAACTTTGTGTCTGATCAACTTAAGTGTATTGGATTTGAAAACAGTTAGTCAATTGTTTCTAGTCCCTAGGTGGTGGTTTATGGTAATGTTTGCATCAATACTAACAAAAGCCATACTGCAGTACAAAGTACATCAAGGAAATGAAAGACAAGGCTGCCTGTTGTCAGCTCTGTCTACAATAAAGGCAGGATTCAGAGCTAGGGCAGAGATCGTTAGAGAACCACAAAAATGAATGAACCACAGAAATCGTAGGGCTGATGGTTCACATCAAAGGTTTGGGGACTGGCTAATGGGCAAGGTTGCTCACAGGCCACAAGACACATAACCTAGACTCATTTGGCCATACAAAAAGGTCACAGAAGGAGAAAAAAGTACGTAAGAGAGTGCAATATGGTCTCATGGTAAAACTGTGTAAGAATGGAAAAATGTTGTTAATCTTACTTTTTAAAAGTGCATTAGCTACAGTCTGTTCTTAGTGACACAGATTTGTATTCCTCAGTCATGTCTATAAAACCTATATTTACATTTTCCCTGGGACAGTATTATATTACAGACTGCTTAGAATAGTTTTCAATCTTACAGGTAGAACATCAGAATATATTATTTTCACTTCAAGTAGCAAGCACATAATTAAAATATGCTTCTTGCAGATTCTACAAACAGCAGAATTTCTCAAATAATTTCTTAATTTCAAATTATATCACATGTATAAAAAATTTAATGCTACAGAAAAAGCTAACTGCACAAATAGAACAATTATGATAAAGAAACATATTTTTAAGTCTTTCTTACGTTGTATAGATCTTTGTTATCATGTATAATTTTAGGAAAACAATTAGAGGTACTAAATGCTGACATAATATGACATATTCATACAATGGCATCTATTAATGTAAGAATGTAGTTATCCTTTATTTGAAACCTAACCTTTGGATACCTGCTGTGCTGCTAGATGCTAGAATGTCAAAGAAAAATAAGTGAAAGCATATCTCATCATGGGGTAAATTGCCTGTTGAAAAGAAATGTACTTAGTTTCTCATTTGAATGCTGCTTTCTGCTAAAAAAAAAGAGAAAGAGGAAAAAATAGGGTGAAAAAGAATGAAAAGGGAAGGATTGCTATCAAGATAAAGACTAAGCTTTCCTAACGAGAAACAAACCAAAAAATCCCTAATAAGCAAAAAATAAAATAAAATCCTCAACCCACCCACAACCAAAATTAAAAGAATAAAAATATTCAGTTTAACAAAAAGTATAGTACAAAAGGAAAGGGAAACATCATGTTCTCTTTGTATTGCTTGTCTGTTTTGCTTTCTTTTAGGCTTTCCACATCAATGAATGAAATTTGAGATCCACAGCAAGCAGCATGATAAAAACAACAGACATACTGTATTATAAGCACTTTTTGAAAAATAATGTGTTAAGGAATACTCAGGAAAAAGAACAATTAATTCAACTTTTAATGTCCTTTGCATACAGTATAGAGAGAAAAAAATAAGAGGCATTACAAGTGCTCTGAACTCTGTGTGCTGCATACTGTTGTTAAAATGCTGCACACCACTTTTACTGTACATTCCCCAGTTTGTAAAGAAACAACTACTCTATACAAAGCGAGATGTAATTACATAGCTAAAACATTTATATAATACACATTTGGAGAGAAGCAACACAACTTAATATTCAAACTGCAATTGCATAAATAACACTTAAAACTTATTGTTCACTTTTTGTTAAATCCATTAAGCAGTTCCTAGCTGAAAGTTCAGAAACAATTATCATGGTTCTTAAATATTAATACAATAAAATCTAGATTTTAAACAGGTTTGAAATACAGAAAGGATTACTATGTACTACTGTGGAATACAAAGCAAAAATAATACAGACCCTTTAATAACCGTCACTAAATTTACTTGACCTACCTTATCTGTAGCAAAATGCTAAGTCCCCCGAGAGGCCTTTGACTAATTTTCCTAGTAAATTCTTCAACGACACATAAACAATCAAGGTTTCTTTCACAATTCACTCATTTTACAAATACTATATCATTTTCAACCTTTAGAGATTATATTAAAACTCCCCTAAAGCTTAGCATATTGAGTAAAGAAGCATTTGTACTTTAAAACAGGACCATCTGCATTTCATTAACAGCTTAACCACCATCTTGTCTACAGATAAATACAGCATTATTAAATCTGTTTTTCAGAAACTAGTTATTACTCTCAGTTCTTAAGTTGCATCAAATTATATTCTTATAATATTCCAAAGCTGTAATTTAAAGAGTTTAAAAAAATAAAGGGAAAGAACATAAGTATCTTTCTGAGGCAAGTTATTGATGCAGCTTATAATAATGAGGCATAGTTTGTACCTACTTTGCAAAATTTCACTACAGGAAAGAATTGCTCCAATTTTATACAAAAAACCCCAACCCATTCAAAATGACAAAATGTGTTTGGATAGAAATTTAAAAAATTCAAGGACGTTTGAACGTTAGCTGTCATTATGGTCCAGTTCACTGTTTATTTCTTTGGTATGCATCTCCTGACCTGTATATAAAATTCATAGTTTCAGAAGTGACATGTGCAAGCCTTGGACAACTGGGGAAAAGGCATATTTCCTGACCTTGTAACCATAGCAACCACTTGCTGATTGGTAGCAGGCAGCCTTTCCATCCTTTACCACTGAAGGCAAGTATGTGAGATTGCTGGCTTTGTTTGTGGCTTGTGCTTTATTTACATGCAAACACGAATGTCAGCCTTTAAATCCCCCATCCTTTTTTGTTCATTTGTATGTTTTTGTTGAACATTATGGTAGGAGAGCAGGGAATGAAAGATTCTTATTTCATAGTTTTGCAATAAATTTCTTACAATTATTAAAGCAATAAGTGATTCCATTTTAACACATACGCCTACACTTTGAACAAAGTTGGAAAGATCAACAAAATTTTGCCATTTGTGTTTGTGCTATTAAGGTGGGCTTACAGCAAAAGACGATGTTTCATAACTGCTTCTGGCTTGCAGGAAAAAAATCATATTTTTTTAAATGCACTTCTATAGGAAGCTATTCATAAAATAACATTTCCTTCTTTTTCTACCTTTTCCTTTCCTTTGTCATTTTGACATTAAGGAGTAGACTAAACAAAACGTAAATTATAAATATGTAAGTGTCCAATACCTAAGTGTGGAGGCTGCATCATTCCATAATTAGGGTTCCAAATTTTCCCTTCAGCATCACATTACACAGGTTGGAGATTCTCAGTCCAGCTGAATCCTTTGTTGACAGCAGTCACTTACCTCCCCAAAGCCTCCACTACAGTTACTTTCTCCTATTAAAAAAAGGAAAAAAAAAAAAAAAGGAACAAGAAGAAAAAGGAAAAGGACTAAGTGCAATTCAGCTTGATATATAATCTGTTCAAGGGTGGCATAGTCTAAGCATGCATAGACGCATTTTCTTCTTATCCTGAAAGAGGTTGCATCTCCAGGTCAGGACTGTTGTTAGTGATAGGGAGGTAAAAGAGAAGTCCACTTAGCCAATGTCTTGCTTAGACTATAATAAAGTGTACACTAATGAAAGAACACATTTCATGGTATTCCTTTTCTAAGGTTATCATTTGAGAAAAATTAATTAATTTTCTTCTATATGAATAGTATACAAGATGCTTGTAATTTAACAGGTAACATCAGCACAGAAAAGTATTTTAGAGTAATTATTTACAGGTGTCTTTTCATCACATCAATATTATATTTTGATGGGTTTACTTACTTTTTAATTCTTTGTATTAACAGCATTATTCCTGCTTCTATTCTTTCTCATTAATAACTTCAGAAAGCACTATTATTAAGTAGGAAAAGTTAAAAGTGATACAAATACAGTAAGAACACTGTAAGAAACATTACTACAGGAATACTAAAAGGTAAAAATTCTTTACCTCCCCTAAAAATATTCTACACAATATTCTAAAGTTTGCATGACTTTAATAGGCTTTTTATTTCTTATCTGACACTACTATCCATACATATGAATCAGACACTAAGAATTTACTTATAATTCACTTTCTATATACGCATAGATATATAACATTTACATGTGTACAAAATGCAACCCATTTGACTATAAATGGACTAAAAATGTTTAAGAATACATGTTATGAGTTTGTTTACAAAATATTAAGCAATGAAATCATCAAATCATATTTCTAAGTATTCCTAATACATCCACTGTTTCTATTAATATATTTAGGTTCATTTCTGCAAAGGTGTGAATTTACTGACAGAAGTAGTCAAATTTAAGTCAACCGATATTTTGGCAAATTAAATTAAAAAATTGGCATAAATTTTCCGGAAATCAGGTCCTTACATTTACAATAACAAACTTAAACTTTTACTTTGCCATCAGATCTAATGCAAAAAAATTCATTTCAAGTCTACAAGCCTCTCTCTGGGACCTATTTTAAAATCCTCCCATTTAAAACTCATCCTTACTTATTTTCTTTCACATGCAAAGGTCATTTTCTAGTGCACTTAAAAAAATACTCCTGTAAGAAGTCATGCTCAGGAAAAAAATTATTTGATGTTGTAAAAAGTTAAGGTGTTTTAATATTATTTTATCAGTGAATATAATGATTTACCCTGACCTGGCACCGACATGCAGGCTAATGAAAACACCTCTTCCAAGTAGTTAAATTACAATTCCCCCAATAGAATGTAAAAGAGAAAACAAAAAGTCTTTATGAAATTTCCAGTCCTTTCTTAATATAAACATTAAAAATCACAAGATTTTGAAAGGACAAATAGCTTGGATTAGTGAAAGATTTTTAATTTTTTACATAAGGGTTGTACTCTAGAAGTAATTTGCTTGACTAGAATGCTGTAAAGTTCTCTCTCAGCTCTGATGCACTGTATAAAACATTTCTTAACTCATTAATGTCAAATATAAATTAGTTTTATATTGGAATTTTAACAAACCAGAGTCTACAGGCAACATAAAAAGCTAGACCATTGTTAGAAATGGTGTAAAGCTGAATGCAAATTTAAACCAGGTATCATTTATCATAAAAGACATACACACATAAAAAAAAAGACACATTGCACTTTCTTGGGTGTCCTGAAAATATTACTGAACAGCATGCAACACTATTAGTAGCTGAAATTTTATAAAGGAACAAACAAAAATGATAAGCCCCAAAAATTTTAATTAAGCCAATATAAGGTGATTACACCCATGTTATAAAAATGTTTTTCTTAAATATAACAATTCAGGACTGTGACTAATATGCAGTCTTGGAGTGTCCTGAATATGATTTTTCCCCCTGCATATCCTTTGAATATCTGAGCAAGCATGTTGTATTGTATTAATATCATAATTCAAAGGGAAATTTATTAAACCTCCCCCCTCCCAGTATTCCCATCATAGCTAAAAGTTGCAAATTCTATATGGCAGAGCCTAGACAGTAATATCAAATTTTAATAACAATTTCTCTTCTTCAGTCAGTGCTATACTGAAGAAAAGCATAAATTGCTGTGACTGACCATTAGTTGTTAGAGAAGCAATCTGACTTCTCCACACCCTTATTTCAGTGTATCTGCTCTGTCCCTCAGCTGTATTAATGATAGCATGAAAGGTCACATGATAAACGAGTGACAAAAATATCAAAACATATTAGCCTGTAGCTTTGTTATCAGTGTATGGCAGAGATGACAGAAAATTGTATTTTTCCCCTGAATAATTTTGTGTTACATTTTGCTGGCTAGGCAGAGTGAATTAGGGAGAAATTTCTGCCTCTGACTGTTTGTCTCTTTTTCTGACATACTTGAAGTAATAATATACATTAATAATAGGGAGTAGGCACAGGGAAGAGGTAAGAATTCAGGGGCAGACTGTCTGTTTCAATTCTACAAGGTGCTATCCTTGTTTCTTTTGCAATACCAATTTTGTTGAAAAATATGCACAGCACTGAATGTTATTAATGCTACTGATAATGATTTGTGGTATATTATGGGTATAGCAACTGAAAGACACATGAAAAAGAGAAATAAAAAATAACTTTAAAGCAATGAGGTTATGTTTCCACCTAGTTGTACTTCTCACCAGTACAAATGCACATACTCACTAATTAAATAAAGGCAAGCACCAACAATGATCATTGTGATGGAGACCTAGTAATTATGAATTAGAGACAGATATTACTCCTGCTGGTTTAAAGGCTGGCAGCAGTTGCAGTCCCTGGAGAGATGAGGTTAGCAATCTTTGAAAGAGAAAATAGAAATTGGCGGGAGCTTAATATCTTATGGCCTATCAGTCTCCATGGTCAGGAGTTAAAGTCATGCCATATCCAAGTTCCCTTTGCTGCTGGCAAACAGCATCAGAGGCAGCTCAGTCCTTAAGCTCCCAGCAGATCAAAAGCCATTAAATAGAACTGTTCTGAAAGACACAAAGAGAGGATCACAAACCCAACATGAAAAGTTATATAATTAAAACCCTAATAAACTGATGGTATATACATATAGATGGAGTATTAGTGATGTACTACAACACGTGAAGTATGAATAAAAATGAGGGTGCATTGCTTTCAATGAGCAAGTGGCACTGAAAAGAAAGTCTTTGAATCCTTACCAAAATTTAAAATTGATTTTTAAAAACTTCTCAAATGTTTGGCTAACTTTTTACTTTCATTATTATTAATGTACATGCAGTTCCATACTTCTAATTTTCATCTGAGAAAAGAACTGCAGAAACTCTTTTTTCTGAAAAAAAGAGGTCTTGCAGTATTTATGATCTGATTCACAGAAGACAATACTAGAAATCTCATGTGAGAACATTGTTCTCTTGAGATTTCTAACCACTTTTACAGACCAACACAATCTGAATAGTTTGAATCTATTCCCAAACTCCAAACCTTTGAGATATGTATCTTATCACAAATGCCTTGTTATACAGTGCAGAAACTATGGAGTGAATAATGGAGTATCTTATATCCTTCAGGAACTGTGAGTGAGTAAGGAGATAGTAAAGCCTGGAATTGTGTCTGAATTGTCTAATTTACTGGTCAGTCATTTTTTTTAACAGTTACATATATATGTGTATATTTTAAGAAATGTATATGTGTACAACTCTGCAAATAAACTCTGTTATTATTTGCATAAAAGATAAACATCTGTTAGTCAAGGCACTGTACAAACATGCAAGAAGAACTAACCTTTGCCCCAAAGAACTTACAGCTTAAATAATTCTTATTTGTGTTTTCAACGTTATACCTCACAATATACTCCAAAGAGTGACTACGTATAACAAACCACCCCCTATCCCTGTCCCCAAATACCTTTACATTCCTGGAATATCTAGTGCTTTTTCAACTGGAGTTCAAGCTCCTTTTCTTTTGCTTTTGACATAACTTACACTGTTTGTAAATATTTGTATTCAGCCCAATAGCATTGCTCCAAGATCCAAACCAAGTTTTATACTTAGAGGTAATCAAAAGTCAGTCTTCTGCTTGGGATATCTCAATAAGTCTATATTCACTTTCTTTGTGTTCTTCTACTATCTTTCTCACATCCTTCCCCCAGGGTACCATTGGTTGATTTCTTTAAATAATCAAAATAAATTTTTTCTTTACTAGACTGATTTCACTCTTCTGCATCTCATGAGTTTCTCTCTCCACATACATACATTTATATTCTTGATTTATATTAATTACTTCTGCTCAAGACCATCCAAAATTGGTATTGCTGGTAGCTTCTGCTTCAAAGTTTATGAAGTTTCACAAAATCTATAAAGACTTATTGTGGTGGGTTGACCTTGGCTGTATGCCAGGTGCCCACCCAGCCGCTCTATCACTCCCCTTCCCAGAGAGAGTAAGATGGAAAATGACTCATGGGTACGGATAAGGCAGTTTATTAAAGCAGAAGCCAGGTGAAAGCTTGAGCATGCAAAAAACAAAGCGAAGTGAAAGATGACACAGTTTATTCTCTACTTCCCATCAGCAGAGACGGTCGGCCACTCCTGAGCAGCAGGGCCTCAGCTCACATAATGGTTCCTCAGCAGGCAGCCACTGGAGACAATGAAAGCCTGCCTTCCTGCTCCTTGCCTTAGCTTTTATATCTGAGCTGACATCATATGGTCTGGAATATTCCTTTGGCCAGTTTGGGTCAGCTACTTGTGACCCCTCCCAGGATCTTGTCCTCATTTGAGGAAGGAATGTTACAGTGTTGGTGCTGTGCTCGGCAGTAGCCAAAACACCGGTGTGTTATCAACACACTTCTAGGTACCAGAGCAGAGCACAGCAGTGTGAGAGCTACTGTGGGGAAATGAACTCCAGCTCAGCCAGACCCAACACACTTGAAAGCTGAAACTTATTATAAGCATCTTCGCTTTTCCATTTTGTCTGTTGAATTCATAACTTTATATAGAAGCTGTCTGGTAATACTGAAGGGCCTAGGTTCAAAATATAAAACATAAAGTACAGTGTGAGTGCACTACACGTACTACTACACTAATTTCCAGTCTTGACTTCACAGAAAAGTGTTCAAATTGTCCTGTAGATACTTCTGCTAGAAAATTACTAGACAAATTCTGAGACAAAATTAGAAGAAAAATCTCATCATTATCATAATGCACTTGATTCTGCCTTCTCCAGAGGTACATATTTTACTGAAGAAATGCCATTGAGCATTTGGGAGCTGTCCAGGCCATTTAAATACTGACCTGTGTCACCACTTTTTACTTAGAGAGTTGCTGATTCTATTTGAATCCTCTGTTTAACTTACTATGTGCCCTCCTTGAAGAATTTTTTGTTTTTCAGTACATGAAGTTAACCATCCAGTGCCCTGATATTATAAAATCATAGAATCATAGAATACTTTGGATTGGAAAGGACCTTTAAAGATTATCTAGTCCAATATCTAATCGACACATATATATAGCTGTATCATCTTTTATGAAGACTCCTGACTTTTTTCCGTACTGTCCTTCTTCAGAAATATTCCATGTTTGCTGTCCATTGTGCACACTATCAAGCTACCCACTATCAAGCTTTCCATTTCTAAGGGATGAATCCTGAGTTTACTCTGCATGACCATACAGACACAATGGCAGGTAAGTCTTTCCTTAGCATGAATCATCATAGCCGGATCACAAAAAATTTTAATCAGGATCCATACTGCTGTTGTACTCCAACTCTTTTGCAGATCAAGTTCCTCTCTAGATAGTTCTTGTGTCTTTTATCTATTCTGGCTCCACAGGGCCATGACAGAAGTCAAGCGATTTGATTGCTTGAGTGATCACAGAATCATAGAATTATAATTAACTGGGTTGGAAGAAACCTCCGAGATCATCAAGTCCAAGCCTTGACCCAACCCCACTGAGGTTACTAGATCATGGCACTCAGTGCCACATCCAGCCTCATCTTAAAAACCTCCAGGGACGGTGAATCCACCACCTC
>JAYRBT010000082.1:121529634-121554330 GCA_036023395.1 Myiotriccus ornatus | reverse complement strand
TGCTATAAAACTGTTTTTAGAGCTTGTTGTGCATACAAAAGAAATTTAAATAAGCCAAGGAAAAGGAGGAAAGATGACAGGATTGAGAGGGCTCCCACAGAAAGATGAAAATGACAGATCATAAAACCACATAATCAGCTCCAGCAAGTTCCATAACACCTAGGGGTTCCCACTACAACTATTTAAAGACCAAATCCTTAAAAAGAAAAATCTTTCAAAAGCTGAAGACGGGTTTTTTCAGATGATGGCCTTGTTCATTCTGTTGTAATTTCTCCATTATACTCTTAGGTGTGTTTGTGAGAAGATGTCAATGTATAATTGTGATCATTTATATATGCATATAGAAATTTTATATTATTTATATATTAAATATATATAATTATATTAATGTGATTATGGTAATAATATATAAAAGTGATTATTTATACCAGTAACAGCAAAAGTATAAAAAATATTATCATCCATTAAAAATCCAGAAAAAACAGGAGAAAAGCAGTTTTCCTCAGGTACATCAAAAAACGACTTGCAACACACAAAACTATTTTGACAGTTTTCACTAAATTTCTTCTGTCTTCATAATTCATAATTTAGTATCTTTTTTAGTTTCCAGTGCTACCTTACTTGTCATCAAAGCACACCCATAACTCCATTCCAAAACCATTTCTATTTTGTGGTCTTTTAAGAACTTGACACCATCTGAAGGCCAGGATGCCAAACAGGTAGAGTGCAAAATTGTTCTGGAAAACTTTTTTTGTAATGAGTGAAATTTAATGAAAATTCTAAGATCCACCTATAGACTCAGTGTAATAAGAAAACCCAAAGGGAAGAAGTTTCTACAGTAGATCCATGGGTTGCAAGTATGCAGAAGCACATACCCTGTCTGCCATTTCATATCACGGGAATAGGAACTGTGATTTTGTTATTTCTACAACTCAAAAAAAAAATTAAACATTTGGTATGATGAGAACTAGTTCGAATAGTGCTTATAATGAGAATCCACTGTGTCGTTATATCCTGACCCAGCACTGCAAACAAATGTCCAATTTCAGTTTCCTTAAAACGTGACTCCACCTAGAAAGAACCACCATCACAGTGAATCCACATTCAGCTACCACAGAACCAGAAGTTCTAGAAATTAACAAAGAAAATATTTCGTTAATTTGAAATAATTGTGTTATCAGATAAAAATTACTCAGTTAAGCCCTCCAAAAATGAAAGTAGGTTTGTGCACATTTTGTATATGACTGAGTTAGGATTCACTGGGGATTTATCTCAGGTGGTATACAAGAGGTCAGATTAGATGATCTATTGAACCTTCTGGCCTTAAACTGTATGAAACAATAAGAGTTTTTATTATATCCAGCCTTGTACGCCTCTCTCTAACTGCAATGCAATAAATTATTAAATAGAATAATAATTTCTAGTCACTTCATTGCTACTTTTTTTTTTAAAAACCACAAATAAATAGCCCTGCAAAGTGCCAGAGAACTTTATATTAAATTGAGTTTTAATATTAGTGAATAAACTGCCTCTTTAAGCTATAATTAACAGAAAAAAAATTCTCAAAGTCCTTATAACTTGAAGTTCCATCAAAAACTATTCTATTTAAATATTTTAAAATTAGTTTTATATGATTTAAACAGATTTTTGCTTTCAAAGATAAAAATTTACATTCTTTCACTCAGAAATTATATCTTGACATTTTGTTCAGTCCTATTCAATGTTTCAACTGAAGATGTACTATAGTTAGCATACATTCTGAATGAAATTCTTTTTGTTTATTAAGGTTTCTTGAGTGCACAAAAGTCTAATATTTTACAAGTTTTTGAACATTATTCTTTTACAATAATAAAAACCATGTTATCTGATAGGTGTGATAAAATAACCCTATTACAGTAATATAACCCTATGAAATAACTCTATTATATTCCCTCAGCTCTTTACTCTTGACTATTATCTATTTCTCTAGTTTGCAGCCAATTATGTAATAAAAAGACTGAAAATTTATGTCCAGATTTATATCTGGAAATCAACTTGAGACTAGATAACTATTTCTTGTTTTGTTTTGACTTTTTAGTGGGAAGAATTCAAAGGGAGACATCCAGGAAGATATTTCAATGTACCTGGGTGTGAGTTTAGTCAATCATTGCCAACAGCGAGGTCTTGTGTGGTTTTTAAAAGAAATTAATGTGGATAGTTGGTTAATATATTTATAGCCTTAATTAAGAAAGATTCATAAAATTATTTAGTCTGATTTAAGGTGCATGATGATCTTTTAGTTTTCACCCAGTTAACAGCATTTGAGATCAACCTAGACTACTTTAAATTGCAACTTCAATTTTGTCACAGTAATACTTTTAAATAAAGTTTACATGTTTCTAATTCTAAGTTGGTTTACTTCAGCTTATATATATTTGGTCCTCCTTACGCATTTTCTCTAGATTATAGTTTATAAACACACCTTCAAGGGCTTGTTAAGTACTATGACATCCTTTCCCTATTATCTGGGGTTTTTTTCAGAAATGAAGTAAATTTAATACTTTTTACCTTCCAAAACATTTTCTCCCACTCTAAAAGTATTTTAAGGTTCTTTCCCCCACCCTAATAATTTTAAAGTGCAGATATTTCCCTGAGATAATGTATTTTATATCTCTCTCATCATGATTATACACACAAGGAAACCTCTTACCTACTCCCTTCTGCCCTACTTTTACATTCCAGGGATCACATGAGGCCACATCTGATGTTCATAAGAGTGATGTGCATTTCTGTTGAACTGTAGTTCATGGAATTCACTCTCATCTATGATGACGAAGATGATCAGTAAAAGCAAAATGGGTCATAACCCTTCTACTTGGTCTTGTTAGCAAGGAAAGAAATAAGGAAAACCAATGGAAGTTACAGGTAATTTTTTACAACTTAAGTAAGATTTTTGGCTGCCTTCTTTTGCCCATTAAGCAAACAAGGGCAGTAACTGAATTTTACCCCATATCATCCAATATTAATGATCAGTTTTCTCCAGTTCAGTTTGGCCCTTTCTGCTCTAGTTAACTGCTACAGCCTGTATACACAGATGAGTAACACTAAATCAACAGACTCAACATTTACTGTTCATGTTTTAGTCATCCAAGTCCACTACTAATCTCTGTCCTCTGTAAAGGAAAATGCATATATCCAGAGCCTTTCATTATTTTGTCCTTGTAAAATATCCATTTTTCCAGGTAAATATTGATGATTATAACATTACCTTTTCAGGAACTGATTTTGAAGACACAATGCAACTGAATTTGAAAAAAAAAAAAAAAAATCTACCTTTAGAGTAACTTTAGTATTGGTAAAACATGTATCTAAACACTCAATTTTTGTCTTCAGTGTTATATTTTCCCATGTGATTTAATGTTCTAGTAAACAGAACCAGGTACTTTATTGCTTCCAATTATTGAATCATTTAAAAAAAACCTTCATAGCTCCTACTAGACTGACTTGGATTAAGGCTGAATTGTACATGTTGTTTGACTACAGAACATTTTTTCATATTGCAGTATAAGTTTTCTCGCCTTTTGGTATTCTAATGAATGACAGTTGCAATCAATATATGCATAAGGTATTGGGGAAAGGTTTTACCATTTTAAGGTGGTCTGTCACCACAGGAAACTGTATGAGAGTAAAGAGATCATCACACAGTGTGGCTAAAGAGTGAACTTACTATATGTTAGGTTCCTGATTGCTTGTGTCTGTATAATGTTAAACAGCAGTGTGGTTATATAGGAAACTCATTTCCTGAAATCCTGAGAGTAAATAGTAAACATTTTGATATTAAGAAAGTTGCCCAAAAGATCCTTATTAACAGATGTAATTCATTACACAAAAACAAATACACCTGCTTTAGATTTGATGGAATAAACTGTGCTCATTACAATGTCTTTCTATTTCACATACACTCATTAGAACAGAAAAAGTGGCAGAAGAATTTAAATGGAGGAACAACTCCGTGAAACACTAAGCACAAAAGTAAATTTCTGAAAATTACTTTTTCATTTAGACTAGAATGGTTAATGACATCTTTCTTCTATCCTTGTGCTGGTTTCATCTGGGATAATCAAGCCTCCTTACTTATGCAGTTCAAAATTTTTGTCAGATAATATGAACGCTTTCACCCATAGGCACTTCACATGCATGCGTGGGGTTTTTAGTTTCTTTCTACATAATAGGTAGATAAACACCAATTCAGCAGAGATATCATCTTCATTCTCTCAAAATGATGATTTGAACCTTGCCTGAAATCTATTAGGAAATAAATGTGGGTAAAGAGTAAGAACAGAGACAAAGTCTGCAAGAAACATGAAATCCCGAAGGTTGCCACCTCTCTTCATTCAAACAAGAAAATGATAACTAGAAACATCTGATGCCTTACAGAAGCTTTGCTAATTAATTAACTGAAAGTTGTTCGTTCATACTTTGCTATAATAAAGGGACAGCAAATTCAAATATACAACAGAATGTACATTAATATTGGCATGAAGTTGCAGGCTCACAGGTTTGGTACAAAATCTGGCATGTTTTATAGGCCTAATCTGTGACTGATGTATAGTAGACTCTACACAGAAGGAATGTATAGTGAATAATATTTACATGTTATAAAGGCTGAGAAAATTCTCAACAGGCTGGTAATTAGAAATAGTGTTAAAGGTTACTAGTAGTTTGCATTAACAGTGATATCTAGCCACGGATCTAGTTCATAAAGCACAACAGTCCAACAAATTAAAAAAAAAGAAAGATTTTTTCAGGAAGGGCTTTTTAGATTTCCTTCACTGGATTTTTGTAAAAGAGTTTTAAGGGGTACTGTCATCCTCTGAACATTCAAACATGGTTTGTGTAAGACAACAGTCTTCCTATTTTGTGGTCTGTTTGCCTCACCATCAATATGGTATTAGGCACAGACACAGAGATATTAATGCCTTTGTCTACACAAGAAAAATCATGAGGCGTTTAATAAAAACAAAAACCTGCCAAACAAACAAAACAAACAACAAAAAGAATAATCACAGTCTGTGCCATGGGTACAAATCACTGCATATTCCACTGCATTTATGTGATCTTTAAGAATTGCCCTTCAGGACTGTACTCTGGTCTATCCTTTATTATAACTAAAAAGAAAATGCTGATGACCTCTGTAAGAGGTTGTATCACATAGAGGGAAAAGCTAATTTTACCTTTTGGAATGCATGAACATACGGTATTCAGCAACGGATAAGACTTATGTTTCTAGCACAGAAGTAAGAAATTGCAAATACTAGCCACAGGTCCTTGACATGTCCAAGGCAATGGGCACAATATATCAAAGTTAGGTAGTTTGTCCTCATTTTTACTGGATTTGATAATCCTCACTTGTGATAAGACAATACTCCCAAGTGGAAAATTTTCTTCATGAAGATTTGTTTTCCTCTAGGTTATATAATGACTGAACACAAATGAAACAGCAACATTTTCTTTATGATTATGGGGCAGTGTGAACTTTATATTTTATAAATCAAATGATATTTGTCATCAGAATTTAGTTGCTTACAAATTTTACAAACCTTTAAATGTAATACAAGAAATAAATGAAGGCAGAGAACCATCTTCTATGTCCCACTGTTAAGTGTAGAAATATCTTATTCTGTCAATGTGATTTCATAGCAGGATGAAAAATGTCAAAAGTGGGGATGACAAATCAGTCTAGTGAGGAAAAATGACTCTCAGACAAGAGATGTCATTTGTCATGATTGCCATTTGACTGCACTTTCTCCTGTCTTCTCTTTCAAATGAATGTTACTTTGCCATTAATTTAAAATTATCTTAAATCAAAGATGGGTTGAACACGAAAAGCAAAGGTACTTGTCTTCTAAAGTTCTGCAATATGCAGAAACCCATTCAAATGTAAACTTACTGAAAACTGACATAGACATTATAAAAAAGGTTATCATCATGAATTGTTAACTTAGAAAATATTATAGTTCTTTAGTTCAAAAGTCCGTTTCTCCTAAATACAGGCAACAGCATGGCTTTTGTTCAAAACTGACACAGCTGAGCACAGCACTCTAAGCCACTGCATAATATGGGTGGTAATTAAGCCACAGCTTCAAGGTTGCATGGGCACAAGACAATTCAGCCTAATGAAGTATCGATTGGCTGCAGTCGAGGTAAAACAAGTTGACATTCATTTAGAGGTAGCAATGCGAATATACCACAAAGCTACCAAAGAAGCCAGGGAAAAAAACAATGAAACTGAATTTTAATCTTGCAAACACAATTAAGAATCTTATTTACAGCATGTTGCTATCACTTAAACTAGAGCTAATTGCGTACTTACTGCCCTGACATCAGATTCTTAAATCAGCAGAAGTTATATTCATAGGCTGTTGGCGAAAAGCACATGAAGTCCAGTGTTTCAATTAGAACATGTCCTAACACTTCAAAAACCCAACTGCAAAAATAATACTGAGTCAAATTTCCACTTTATTCACACAACTGTGTTTATTTTAAATGCTGTGATAAACTCTTCTGCACACATCTATATTATGTAATTTCTGAAGACAATAGCTTTACATCTTAATGGAATAATTGCAAGTAGATTTTTATATGTTGTCACACTGCACAAACATTCAATATCATGTTTAAGCCTAATTTTCTAGTTTTGTCTTTTTCTTCTGTCTTTATTTACATGATTATAGCCTTGACCATATTTATCTTACATGCAATATAAATATAAAATTACAATATTCATAAAATACATATAGCAATGTATAAATGTACATTTTAAACATATTATTGTAATCATTTTGTTCCTAACCACCAAAGTTAATTTTCTCAGAAGTTAGTTGCTCTCAAAAGCTACAGGATGAGTGCAAAATTTTCGACATTAGTACCAGCACTATTTCCAGTGAAAGAAGAGGTTAGTTTTTGCTCCTATTACAGAATATTCAGGAGATTTAGAATGTGGATACAAATATGGAAGTGTTAAAATTTTGCTGTGTATTATTACATTTAACTTAAAAGTCCTGAAATTTTACTTATGTACTTTGAGATTGAAATTAATAAGTGGGTTAACAAATCAAAATATTTCCCTGATAATTATAAAAATGGAAAAAAAGAAGTTTAAAAATAAAAATAATTGAATCCTTTCCAAATTGTATTATTGGTTACAAAGAATGATACACATATGTATTCATTTTTCACAAGAATTTCTTTAAATTTGGATTTTTTACTTTAATTTAAAATAATTCATTAGCATTCTTTTTCCTGTATTTGTAGCCAGAAAAAATTTGAGCAAAGAAGCCTGTAACTCTGTACATTATTGCTTAAGACTAAATGCTTACAACTTGCAAACAAATACTCAGAAATTGCAACAAATATTTTACATAGCATCATTCTAACAAAAGCCTCCTTATAAAGCCGAAATGTGAATGTATTATTACTTTTCATCTTCCTAAAGTGCAAACAATTTACAGCTTGCACCAATCACATTTTCTCATGAAAAATACCCCCAAATGACTGAGAAAGTGCTAATGTGTCTAATTGCATTATAGACCCCTCTGTCAGACAGACATTTCTTTAAAAAGTAACTCATTAAAGCACTCTGATTGCCAGATGTTGTGATTCACATCAATTGCCCTACTTGTGTACTGAATTAAGGCAGTATGAGCACTGAAGTAAGTCTTAAACTTAGTAATTTTAGTAATTAAAGAATTATCCTACAAAGTCAGCAATTTGAGATCTGCAAATTTGAGTACATTTGCTGTATTATGAATTTTGACAGGTAAAATATTTTTTTCATTGCACTTGTAAACTGATTCTCAGTCTCTATTGAGAGATTTCTGGAATTTACAATAACAAACAGAAAATTTATTGAAGTCTATTAAAAAAGTAATTTCCTTTAGCATACCAGTGTTAAATACTTGCAACAACAATTGTATTATTTCCTGGACTCTCTGACCATGGTGCATCATCAACTATCATCATCTTATGTGGAAATCATGGAAAAGTAACTTCATATATAATTTTGTAGACATTCTACAAGATTCTCCCAAACTAAAAAGGAGACAATTTTCATTTCTATTGGTGGAAGTGTATGTGGTCTGTTGAAGCAAGGTCAGCACACTGCATAAAGTGAGAAGAAATAATACTCTGGAGCTGAGACACTACTTGCCTATAAAA
This sequence comes from Myiotriccus ornatus, assembly GCA_036023395.1. Lineage (NCBI taxonomy): Eukaryota > Metazoa > Chordata > Aves > Passeriformes > Tyrannidae > Myiotriccus > Myiotriccus ornatus. The sequence continues at coordinate 121,546,134 of JAYRBT010000082.1, read as the reverse complement.
TATCCCCCACTGCTTGGTTCAGGTCTAACCACATCCCCCATTATCTGTGAGGACTATGGTCTAGATGGAAGTGGCAGATAGAATTTGTAGCCACTAGTACTTTTGTTAAAGGGAAATATTTATCTTGGCAAGGACTTTTCTGGGCCCACATCTCAATTGTGAAGTAATAATGAGAAGAATTCAACCCAGTATCAGTGCAATGGGGATTCCTGAGGCAGAAATGTTCAGTCCAGCAGACTTCAATCCCTTTTCCCAACTGACTGCAGAAAGAATCTCTGTCCATTGGAGATAAGCATTTTGGAATTAATGGCCGTTTACAAATGCTTTCCTTTTGGCAGACTACAGGTCAGACCACAAGTGAAGAAGCTGTGTCCCAGTAAAGGGATTAGGGAAAAGAACAGATCACCCTTGAGAGAACTCATCAGCCTAGTTGCTGTAAGTGGTCTGGATAGACTGTACACATTACCTGAAGGAATGAAACATATTCAGGTAATATCTTAAGGCCTAAAACTGTTATTCTGAAAAATTTTATTTCCTCTTCAGAAGTGAAGTTCTCTCTCCATATTGAAAATTCTTAACTGCACTTTAAGAATATGTTATAAATTCTGCATGCAACTCGATTAGAATTAAACAGGATGGTTTTTTTTAAAGTTTTCAATGTTAGCGACATGATTTTGGTCAACAGTTCATATTTACCCATGTCTTCCAAAATATTTAAAACTAACTCAAAATGATAACAAAAAATTATATCATCACTGCCCTTCAATAATAATAATAATAAAAAACCCAACAAATCAATGTGATGATATACTCAAATTTAAAATAAAAGTCTATTACAATATATCAGCTGTTCATTCCAGTTTTTCATATCACAGCTGTTTGTCATCAAAATTCTATTTTTTTTTAAATCTAAGTATATTTATTTTCAAATTTAAGTGAAATTAGTCAAATTTGATGACAATTTAGCCTTCCCTGGTGCAAAACCAAGTTCTCATGGTATACTTGCACTGGTGCTATCCTGTGTTACAATGTTCTTTATTCACAAAAGTTAGTGCAAATGAAAAGATGTATCAGATAATATTTCAGCTAGTTTTCTGAACTTTATCAAAGTAATTAGAAACATTTCCCAAGAAATTCATAATTACTCTCCAAATAAGTGTCTACTCACACAACCTTTATGCTTTTTCAACCTTCTGCTTTGAACCCCAATGTATTACAATTTAACATAAAAACACCCCAAGTTCTTCAGAAAAAATCAATTATTTAAAAGAAACTATGCCATTTAGGAAAATATATTTTTATTTGGCTCTGTACATATACAGAATCTGTGTGCAATCAGGTTCACCTCATTTCAAAACTCTCAAAAAGTGTCAATTTTTATTTGTTTTCCAATTTTTTTACTATTTTTCTAGAGCAATATTACTAAATTGTAAAACCATATTCTAAAATATTTCAATAAATTTTCTACTTTTAACAAATATATGTTTATGCATTCTGTCAGGAACTGTAGTGAGAGGACAAGGAAAGGGTACAAACTGAAAGAGGGGAAATTTAGACTAGATATTAGGAAGAAATTTTTTATGGTGAGGGTGGTGACATATTGGAACAGGTTGCCCAAGGATCTTGTGGATGCCCCAACCCTGGCAGTCTTCAGAGCCAGGCTGGATGGAGCTCTGGGCAACCTGGTCTAGTGGGAGGTGTCCCTGCACATGGTAGGGCATTGGGACTAGATGATCTTTAAGGTCCATTCCAAATCCTTAACATTCTATGATTCTATTATATAATTGTGCTATTATAGCTTATTTTTGAAAGGTTATAAGCCTGTTGTATACACTGTTATGTTTTAAATATCTTGCAGAGGCAAAGTGCACAGGCAATTTAGGACTAGAGCTAGAACTAAACTTTCAAACAGCACAGTTGTTATCATGTTGCTTTACATACCCATCCACAGCTTTAAAGCATTCTACACTTACAATATATTACCTTCATTCCTAAAAGAGGAGGGCTCAAACACTGTCTCTTCAAGAAAAAAAGACAAGTGAAATAGACATAAAAAAAAAAGAGGCAGGTTGTGAAAAGGAGTTATATCTATACCTTATTCAAGTTCCTTCAGCTAAACTCTAGCGAAGAGGTCCTGTTCTGTCAATAAAAAAAGGGAAACTCAAAACTGCAATGTGTCAGCCTGTCTAGTACCACAGTTACAGTCTTAGAATTGTATCTTTCACTTCTTTTTAAATATTTGTTGTTGCTTGTATTGCAAACATCAAAAGAATATCTGCAAGATATTATAGCTTTAAGTAAAGGTTACAAGTGATATAGTGTCTCACAGATCTAATAGTAAGATAAATGTATTTTACCAGGAGGTCATCAATTCAGATTCCACAAAAAAAAAATCAGCAATGCTTTGACTTTTAAAAAATGCCATTCCAGTTCACATTAGAGTAATGACTAATTTAGGAACATGAAAGTCACTGTTTAAATCAGTCTGTCAGTGGACTTAACAGCTATAAAACTAAAGTTTGAGAGAATCGAACAAGCCTGCACCAGACTTTTCATTCTGAGATACCCCTCTTTTTTACACCAAAAATTTGATAAACAAGATCCATGTTGTAAGAGATATGCATGTGTTTCAAATTAAAAATTCATTGGCTTCTAGATAGAAAATTTCTTTTTTAAATGTATTATGTTTGGCCCCTACTCCCATGCTACTCAAGAACTGACAGAAGTCCATGCCTTAGAAGACAATGGTACTGGAAAGAACTTTCCAATAACAGATTCCAAGTCTCTGCTATGGCACTAAATTTGCTATATTTATACTTGTATGAGTTGAAAAAGCTGTATCTGAAAAGGGATTAGTTTTCTCATCTCTTCATTTAAAGGACTGTTCGAGATCTCCATTCCTCAGATGGATAGAGAGTGTGTTCTAATTTTTATCAAAAATTTAATTGTGATAAAATTTAAATGTATTTAAAACCATTTCCTCACTCTGCACAAAACTCTGTTTTAAATTTTTCATTCTATGGCCCCAGCTTCATTCATACAAAGTTAGCATTGCCACAATCTCATCACAATGTCAAGTGAAGACTATGGAGATTACATTATGATCTCAAAATGCAATTGCAAGGAATTTTTATTACGATCTATGGTCACCACATTTACAATATCAAATCATGATGAAAAGTGTTTCAATGTTTCTCTGGAGATGAAATTTAATGTCAAGCTGATGACACAATGAGGTCAGTACAAATCTTCATAGACTCAATTGCAATGTTCATGCAATGGCAAATGTATGGAGACTGTCATATAAAGACTACAGGAAAACGAAGTGGACAAAAACTACTGAACACTTCAGCAAGCTTTAAAAACTGAGTTGGAAAAGGCTTTGAAAAACATGTATCAGAATCAAAAGAGTTGTACACATTTATAGGAAATTCTAGACTAACTTTTAAATATTATTTTACTTAATAGCCACCTTCTTCTATATAGAGGTTTTGTCTCCTGGCAATCATTCCAATGACAGTGCCTTGAATTAGTCCTAATGCAGCCCCCTAATCCCAAATTCCAATCTTGCTTTTGCATCTGCTTCCTTTTTAATTCCATTTTTACTCTGCTTCTGTGCAAAAAGACAACAATTTGCGTTCCTTCACAAGAAACCACAGTTTGGTCTTCTGTCTACATTCAGTTCCTAATACATTCTTGTCAGATTCCTCAAGATGGATATAAGACAACTTTTAGCAAAAATTATCTAATTATTTCTCATTCTTTTTCCACCTTTCCTCATAAATACACTCTCTTCATTCTCTGTACCAAAGATTAAACCAAACTTAAAGTTAGACTCTCAAAAATTGTTCTACTCTTTCTCCATGTTGTGGGTTTGCTCTGGGCCAATTTTTTCTCGCCCCCCACACAATTGTTATAAGTTGAGAGAAGGTTCATGCAGACAAAAGAGATTTGATGTGAGGAGAATAATATTAGGATTTATCACTAGAAAGATAAAAACTAAAGAACTATATATATATACAACAATTCTAACTAGGCGAAAGTGCTATGTGTTTACAGAAGTACCCCTCCCCCCTTATATCAGTTTAGGAGGAGAAGCAGACTCTTTTCTATTTCTAGAGCTATAGGTCTTCTAAATAATTTTGCAGCACTCGAAAGTTCCTCTTCTATTATCTCTAGGACGACAGCTCCGATTCGTTGCAGCTGGAACTCTGTCTTCTATGTCAACCTCAGGGCTGGGTTTACCTTCTGCAGCATGTCTTGTCCAGGCAGTCTTTCTTTAAAGTTTTTTCATCACTCTGTTACATGTCTCGTTCAGGGGCGCTTCAGTGCCACACCTGCCCCCAGCCCAGGACCGGGGAAGGAGAGGGGCCCTGGCCCACACCTGGAGTCTGCTGCCTCTCCCTACATGGCTCCCAATTTCTTCTGCACCACAGACCTTCTCTTCCCTTTTCTTAAATATGTAATTGGCAGAGGCGTTACTAAAACTTTTGATTGGCTTTGGTCCTGAAATCCACCTGGAAAAACTATTTTCAGCCCCAGGGGGGGCTGGTTGGCAAACCCACAACACTCCATCACAAGTTTTCTTTGTCTTTTTATGGTGATCCCATTTTCGAACTATATACTCTTTGATTTTATTATTTGCCTTAATTATTGATTAGATCTGCATTCTTGTCTTTATTTCTCTGTATTTGATTTCTTTTCTATTGATTTTCTCTCTCCATGTTACGTACATTTTTTGCAGCCAAAGTTTAAAAAAATCTATTATTCTAGACAATGTTGCTTCTGCACTGTTCTTTTATTTAATCTATTCTCTAAAATTTCATGTTTGTGCTACGTTCTTATCATGTCACCAACAAAATAGTAGTTTACTTTCAGTTTGGGTAGTTCCGTTGTGTCTCTTTGCACTGTGTTCTTTTTGCTCCCTAGTGTCATCACTGAACTATTCTTGTCTGGATTCTGTGTCCATGAGTGCCAGATATTTTCACTGCTCTTAACTTTTCTCCAGTGCTTTTTTTACATAGCTCCTAGTGAGTTTGTCCCTGTTCAGCTGCTAAAATATAAAAAAAATTCTCATTTGCTATTAGTGAAATCTCAGCATATTCTTTTCTTAATTTTTTTCCCCAAAGCTTTTTGATCCCCTTCCTTATGACATTAAGACCAGCAACTGCAAAATGCTTCTTTCACACAAGGTTTGAAGCTGCATTTCACTGAACTGTCTCCCCACACCAAGTTTTGTCACTTTTTGTAGTCTTGATGGTTTTCTTTTGTCTGTACAAAAAAAAAAAAAGTTACCTGTTCCATAGTCACCTCCTGAATTACTCTGATTTTATATCATCTGTTCCAAATTTTCAACTTCCAATGTTTCCGGTAATGTTTTGTAGCACACGAATTTATCTCAAATGGCTTTATTAAGTCTGATTAATTCTTTCATCTCTCTTTTTACTGTCTGCATGTTACAAACAGCATTCACGCCTCCTGTGTATTCAGACCAGGTTTTAGAGCAAATTTTTTTCATAAACTATTTCTTTGATAATTACCCAAGGGTAAAGTAATATTCAAAAGGAAATGCGAAAATTTGCTTGGCTGTAGACAGTGTTATATGTCTGAAATATGCTACCTTCATTTGTGTAAACTTCAGTGTGTAAGCTAGGGTTTGCATCCTCTTTCTATATTTGTGTAGATGGATGATAAGAAAATAACAACTGAAATATAATAAAACTATTTCCAATATCAAAAAAAATAAAATTTTCAATTAAAAATATCTTACTTTTCTTTGTTTTGGTCAATTTCTGTCTCGAAATCCTTGGGAGGTTTTTCCTTTATTTGAGTTATCACAGTAGTATTTGCATTCTACTAATAGAATAACATCTATATTACACAGAGGTAAAAACAAGTGCCTTATCATCATTAATATTGTGGTTTTAAAATGTGTTTACCTGGAACATTCCATGTTATTATAAAAAAAAGTAGGGAGCATAAAATCCACTGAGGGCTAATCTGATTGACCCACTGCCAATACATGAGTAGATCAGTGACAGACTATACTCTGGTGATACCTTTAGGGCATATTCATCTTTCCTCTTTTTACACATTTTAATCCTTCTCTTTTTTGATTGTCCTCCTCTAAACTAAAAGGTATTAAAAATCATAATATCGTTACAGTTTTCTAAATCAAGAGTATACAAAGACTTAACATTTTTCCACTTGTTTAAAGCTGGTATTCATCAGGACAGCATGAATAACAATATTATCTTCACTGAAGCAGATTATTCTCACTTCTTCCTAAATAATAAATTATATTGAAGTGATTTATCCAGAACAAGCATCATAAATATTTTAACCTAATGCTAATACCAATCAAGTGGAATGCTTAATGCAAATGCAAAAGAATATATTTATCATCATTTCCTTATTTTAGAATTTATCTCCTTCATTTTTCCAGCAGCAGAATTTGCATGACCTTTTCCTCATAAGGACAATGTTAGACAGGACATGATTGTAGGTTCTTTTCCACCATTTCCACAGTATGTATGCTCATTGGCATTAGGTCAGAAAAGTTTTCTCTTTTTTGGTTTTTAATCTCCATTTTGCTGGTTTAAAAAATTAATAATTTTACCAAACTAATGCCAGTTTTAAAGTTCTCTGTCACCATTCTGGATTAGACATATTAAACTTGCAAGCATTTTGAGTCTGCTTTTGTTTTCAAGATTTTTTTTCAAAGCAAGAAGAAAAAGTCCTATGAAACACTTTCTTACGTGTAGTTCAAAAGAAAACTCTTAATAGATTATTAATATAACCATAGACATAATGCCAAATGTATTCTTTTGGGGGGAAAAAAAGAAAAGGAAAAATAAAAAAAGGAGAAAACCTGAGGAAAAAGTGAAACAAACAATATTAATTTACCAAAAAGGAAGTAAAGCATGTGTCTCAGTAATGGGGAGCTGACAATAACAAGCTTTTTTCAAAAACTTGACAAATAACTAAGGATAGACAAATAGCAAAGGCAAGCAATATTGGACATAAATAAAGTAGGGAGTATATCCATATCTCTTGAGCTAGAAAGGCTCTTCAAATTCAGAGGGCAGATATTGTTTCAGCCTTGTATAGTTCTAAAGTAAAACCCTTTTGGTGTGCTCATAGCTCAAGACTTGGGTGTATTACACTTGAACTCTGTCGGTCTAGGTGCTGTGGCCACTTCCCTGGGGACCCTGTTCCAGTGTCCAACCACCCTCTGGGTGAAAAACTTCTCTTAACTTTGAATGCAAACCTCCCTTGACACAGCTTCATGCCATTCCCTCAGGTCTTCTTACTGGTCACCAAAGAGAAGAGATCAGTGTCTGCCCCTCCTTTTCGCCTCATGACAAAGTTGAAGGATCCATGAATCTTCCCTTCAGTCCCCTCTTCTCCAGGCAGAACAAGTCCAATGACCTTAGTTGCTCTTCAAGACCTTTCACCATCTTCACTGGTCTTCTTTGGATGCCATATATAGCTTCATGTCTTTTTTATATTGTGGTGCCTAAAACTACACACAGTACTCGAGGTGAGATCTCATCAACATGGACTAGAGCAGGACAATCACCTCCCTTGACCAGCTGGCAATGTTTTGCCTGATGCTCTTCAGGACAGAGTTGGCCCTTCTGGCTGCCAGGGCACTGCTGACTCCCATTCAACTTGCAGTTGACCAGGATGCCCAGGTCCCTTTCCACAGTAATGAATGATGTTGGAAGCAAAAGGCTCAACTTGAAAGGAAGTATAAAATAAACATGAAAATTTGTGACAGTGGAGAGAGGTAGTGGAGGTGACAGCAGCAGACAAAAGCCTGCCAGACTTGGTCCCATGTCCCCCTCCATGGGTGCTGCCAGCACCCATGTGCAGCTCTCCCACAGCTACCACAGGTGCACTCTAGGGATCCGTGCCCTGAGGGAAAGGGGGTCTCTTCCTGTGTGCTGTCACCTCTGAGGTAATGAGGGACAGCTCAAGGCTTGGACAGAGGACAGGGCTCTTGCACCAGCAGGTTTTTGAAGGCAGGAGTCCCTCATGTTCAGATGAGAGGAGTCTTGACCCTCCAAAACCTAAGGTTATGGGTGCACCTTTCTATTTGTTTGTGGCTGTGTGCACATGTTCATGCAAAAACAGAAGTTCTAATAAGGGATTAGTTATAGAACTAATAAAACTTCCAGGTATTTATTAACTTCCTAAACTTCCAAGTATTTATTAACTTTTTCTAAGTATCTAGTGACATGGTTTATTCATTATTGTACCAGTATTGACTCTGAATACATAGTTCACTGATGTCTACTTAATTATATGTTGTTAATAAATTAATAAAACAGTTCAATTCTGATTTGGTTTAAACTATACAGTTTTCCCTGCAGCAGCAAGTCTCCATTTTCATCTTAAAAAAGAATAAATAAATGAATCAAACTGCAGGGAGTTTTGCATTTTCTAGACTATTAAACACTTCTGTGCCAAAAAGAGAGTGAAAAAAAAAAGAGAAAAGAAAACAAAGAAGAAAATATCGCTATTTTTCATATTAATTTTTCTTAATAGAAAATTATGAGATGTTCAGGCTAATTCAGAAAAAGAAGACACACAGAATACAATAGCACTGAATGTTTATAATCTTTATAAGGTTGGCAATGTTCAATGAATCCATACAAATTATCAACTAACTTTGTAATTCTGTTATATATTTATATTAATGCATACTGAAAAGGCTTTGCTTATCCAAGCAGCAACAATATCCCTACAAGCAATAGCTAATAATGCACCTTGGGGCATAGACTGATGCTAAGAATATAGTATTCATTTTTAGACACTTTGAGAAAAGTAGAAATTTTAGACAAACCAGTACTCTTTTCTGTAACAATAGTAAAATGTTTAGAAATTATTAAATAACCCCCACTTAGAAGATTCTGAGCAACAAAAACTTAGATATTAGTAGTGATTATTTATGCAATACTATTGTAATGAAACTTATTTCCATTTTCTTTTATTTAGAGAAACATATAATCCACAGATCTCTTGCTTCTAAGCGTTACTGAAGATCTCATGACAACAGTCTGTAATCTACTTTTCACCAATTTGGAATCTTTTAATGAAGTGAAAACTGTGGAAAAAAAAAAAAAAAGAGGACTACAGATTAGTATTTACAAAACACAGAAGGAAAATTCAAATTAAAATTGCCACCCACGGACATAAGCTTATCCTGGGTTTCACTGATAAAATGATAAAAATGGTTCATGTTGCATTGGAAGACCCATTCTTTGTGTCCATTCCCAGTAAATATACTTTCCCCTAAAGACTTAGATTTCCCTATAGTTTGACAAGATGTCAGTCAGAACACATGTAGATACAATGGTAGGTGTTATAAAATTCTTAACAAGGGTAGATAGGCAGGAATTCAAAATACAATGTAGGTCAGATATTTCCAGTTGTTTGAGCTATGATTTGAAGAAGGGAATTAAATTCCCATATCTCACTGACTTTCACTGGGATTTGGGAACCAGAAGCTTCTTTAAAAACCCTAGCTGTTATTGAAAATTCTCACGGTCACTTTGAGAACCATTCTCTTGTGTGTCAGGTGCACTTTAACTGGATTTGAAGGCAGTTACTCCTCCCCTCACTGGACTCAGAGATACTCCTTTGTGAGCTGTAATGTGGGCTCTTCAATACATTTAGTTCTATGAATAATTAATGTGTCTCCTGCTCTCACCACTTGATTTCCAGTTATTTGAGTTGCATGCAATATGCTGAGCCAGTTTCATAGCTCCTAGACTCAGATGCAGGTTTCCAATCTCATTAAGTGTAATGGGATATGAAAAATAAGAGTTTAAATAAAAAAAAAGTGAGCTGTAAACCTGTCTCACATTTCTTAAAAATATTAAAAGTAAAATTGCCAAAAAAGAAAGCATAGCTGTTGCTGATGGGAGAAGAAATGGAAGATTCTATGCAAGAAACCCAGTGAATATCAGGCAGGGATTCTTTGTTTGGCTTTATGTTTGGTTCAAGTTGGGAGGTTTTGGTTTGATTGTTTGTTTGTTTCCGGTTCTGTTTTACATATGAAAAACATTTGAAATATCTTTTGGTTAGTTTTCATTTATTCATTAAACATAACTTAGACAAAATTTATGAAAGCAAACTTGTCATTCAAGGTAGTCACCACACTTAATGGACTACTGAAAAAAAGAGATTTCTTCAAGAAGTAACCAGACGTGCTGCCACTATGAATCCATATGTACTTACATACTGGAGACAGAAGGAAAAAATAAGTCAGATGTCCTTCTAAGACAAAGTAGATCAATCTCTTTGCATCCATAAGATATAAGTGATATAATCTGAACAGACTGGATAATTTCCAGGAGCAGTTATATCAGAGCAGATATATAAAAAAAAAGCAGCTGCAAGAAAACAGACTAGAAGGGAATTGGAATGGAATACCTCCAGGCCATTCTGGAAGAAAGCAGTAGAGTTCAAGAACTTTTTATTATTGAGGTACTGAATTAAAACAGTAGTTGTGAGAACTCCTAAAAAATGTTGACATATTATATAAGTTTTTATTTACTGACTTTATGTCTTTTATGGAACCAGATATCCATAGAAAATTCTTTTCTGTAAGTGATGTGATGCAGAGTACTAACTTAATTTATTTATTACAGTTTAACTGGTGAACTTGAATTAATTTAGAATTGTTTGTACAAGAAAAAAAAGGAATATCTTCTGGAGTAGTTTCTCTGGTTTCACTGAGTTTTAGTTTAGATGTTAATTTTTGTTTTATTATCTGCACTCTTTTCATCAGAGACTAAAGATTATGAGAATAAATAAATACCGTATTATTCATGTATAGATCCTGGTACTAAATGAGAAAATTAACATACTAAATACAAAAACATAACTGGCTTCCAGATGAAAATATGATTCAACTTATATTTAACTGAAATATGGGAAAAGCATTTCATACATGTATAAGTGGATTAAAATTCAAGATGCACAATAGATTTTAAACCCTAAATATAAACTTGTACACAAGTACTCTCTATGTTCTTATTTTGAAAACTTATTATGTGCTTCCTAGCCTACTCTCCATTCTGTAAATATATGTATCAATAAATGTATGTGTAAATAAAACTGCTTGATGCAAATAACAGTTGGCGGCTTTCTTTTTGGTTGCTTGTAAATATAAAGTGAAACCCAAACTTACCTAAGCCAAAGAAGGTTTTAGAGGAAAGACAAAATACTCTCCAGTTTCATTATGAAGCATTATATAATCCTAATATGTTACTGTAGATGTCAACTGAGCTTCTCATAAGAGTGGAGGGAGCAGGAGTCATTACATATTTTGTTCAAAACCTTCTGTAAAAATAATGAGGATTTATGTTTGGAATGCTCTTGTTAAAACATGAAGTTTAGACTGGTTCTGTTTAGTGTATTGTCAAAAATTTTTAAGAGTGCTCCTGGAAGCAGTGGTATCTTACTGCCATACTCCAGAACGAGTGCTGACACCTTTTATGGTGGGCTCATTTGCAGAGGCTGCTGAATTACAAGGTCTGGGCAGACGGGGGCTGTGGCGGTGACGGGTGTACGAGGAATCCATGGACTGCTCTGTGCTGGCCACAGATGATTCCCAGCAGCTCTGGCACAGGCATAAGCACCCTGGTGTTTGCCAGAACTTTGGGTAGCTGCAGGAGTCCACAGCAGAGATATGTAAGGTTGGGGACGAGGGGTACATGCATACACACCCCTGAGGGACGTGTCTGCAGGGCACACACACTGGGGCAAGGGACTGCCCCTGCTTCAACCTCTTCTAATTGTTTCACCTCCTCACTAGAGGAGTTTTCATCAAATGTGTGTAACCCTTGGAGGATACAAGGGCAATTAACTCTAGAGAGGGAGAGAATGACTCATAGTTTGTATTATTGTTTTCCCCAATACCCAAGTTAGTCAAAAGTTTGCTTTTATTGGCAACAGATTACATACGATTCTTTGACTCACAAATGTTTTGCCTGAGACAAGGTTGTTGTTGTTTTACAAGGCCTACCACATTCTTTTTCGGTAAGTTCTCTCTGGTGCTGGTGCGTAATTAAAGACTCTTCGAGACATGCATTTACATGAATAGGGCCCTAGAGGTGCAAGTTATTTCTGTTAATGAAAAACCAAAGAAACAGAACATTTTAAGTTTATCTTGTCTTTCAATGTTATTTCATCTCTCGTTAATATTTTGCTCTTAAACCTCTATAAGAAATTAATACCAGCCTAAATGTGTAACTTAAGTTACAAATTTTTTTTTCACTCATCTAGAGTTATTAATATTCCTTCAGGAATACAGAGGTGCTTCAATTATTTCCATGCTGAAAACACTATTTAATTTTCCCTTTTGAAAAAAAAATCTAGCTCCTTTCTTTAATATTAATGTATACCATTTTTGATTCTGTAATAGGAGACACAATAGGTTTTAGTATTTTATGAACTCATTCACTTTGAAAAGTAAAATGAAGGATTTTCTGTAACTGTTGTCTAGAATGTAATAAGTTATATATACTGTCATTAATAAAAAAAAAGGTTTACACAAAAAACAAGAGAACATTAAATCAGTTCAATACAAATAGGAATAGCGTCATTATTTCCATAGTAACACATAGAAATTTTAAGAAAATGTAACTGAATTAAATCTTTAGCTATTTTAATGCCATTATGCATACATACTTTAAGTAGAAGGGGCAACAATTTCTCAGAAAGTCTGTTGTCAGGAGGACAATAGCTAGGAGTTCTTCCAGCTGCTCTGCCTGAATGTTTTTTCCTTATACAAGAGTAAACATAGCATTGCAACATCCTGGGAGGTATGTGAATGACAGGAGAAATATCTTCTTGATATTTTATTGTAGGGGTCAGCTTAGGTGAGACATCTTCACCTTTTCTAACAACAAAAATCAGTACCAGCCATGTCTGATAGTAGGAAAATGACATTATTGTCTAGAAATATAGGTAGTTGTTACTAAGTGAAATCCTTGAATAGTGCACTTGACTGAGCTCAAGCAAGGACCCCAAAACTTATACACTCAGTATAGCTTTAAAGAGCTGATCATGTCTTGTTAATATATGTGGTCATCTCTGCTGTCTTCACATAACTGGGTCTCCTAGAAAGGAAAGAGCATCAGTGACTCAGCTGTACCAGTTTTCATTCCTTCAGTATCTCTTCATATAACCCTGAAAATTCCCCACGAGGCCACTGGCATTATATATACACAGCTGCAAGAAACAAAGAGAGTAATTGATAACAGCAACTGTATATTCTTAATTAAAGATTCTATTTTTCTTTAGTCTTGAAAAGTTATATTATAATACAGGCATAGATCCCAAATCTAGTGGTATCAAGCCTTTTTCATGGAGGCTTCCCACTTAGAAGGAGAAAACTCAAGTAATACATTACTTCTGTTTTTGTGGGACAGGGTTCTGACATCAGTGTATGACTTTAAAACCAACAGGGTTTTAGGACACCTTTGATGTGAGACACAGAATACGATTGCAAACTGAAACACTGAAACCTATTAAACTTATATTTCAAATTCTTATAAAATCACATTTCCTATTTTCAGTCAATTACACTGAGTTCTTCAAGTGTATATTTCATATATGATAGGTGTTTTTTTACCACGAAATTCTGTAAATCTACTGATTTTCAATTTTAAAGTATGCTTTTCACTATTTTTTAAGAGAAACAAGTGAAAAAATGTCTTTAAAGAAAAAAAGAGTATTTTTATTGGAAAATTACATTACTAAAATTTAAATATAATCACAATTGGGACTATTGAGGCACAAAATCAATTTTGCAATTATTTCCACAGCTGGTGAGTTTCTACTACCACCTACTTCAAGTTGTGTTTTACATAATCTTTGTTCTATTATAAAATTTTTAGAATAATTGGAGTAAATGAATTGACCAAGTATTTCTTCTAATTTTGGTTATACTCATAAAAGGAAACAACTTGTACCACAGTATTGAGATAGTCCAGGAAGGGAGAAAGAGACATTAGGAAATTATCAGATTTAAAAAAAAAAAAAAAAAAAAAAAAGGAAAGAAAAAGAAAAAATTTCCCAGTCTCAATTTTTAAATTTTCCAGGTGTGCATATGAATATGTTTATAAAAATTTTGGAAATTTTAACATGTTGGGGTAAAGATTTCACGTGTTTTCTATAGTTTTACAGGGTTAACAGTGGAAAGTGAATTCTCAGCAAACTTTACGTCCCTTAGTCTCAACCATCTATAACAGAATTTTACATATTATATCATATATAATCTCTGATCTATGGTATGGTCAGCCTAATACTCAGTAGCTCAGTTTTCTTGCTTTCTTTTAGGTTATTTGATGTATTTTAAAATTATTTTGTTAGGTATTATGCTAGGTTATGCAGAAATGCATTGGATTTAGTGGTAATTTGCTTTTTGTTTCTGTGTTTGGTGGTTTTCTTGTTTAATTCCCTAGAGCATTGGTTTTTGATTATTTCCTTCACTTATCTTTAAAAATGCCTTTGTTCTTCCTGTGTGTTTCTGTCTCTTTGCTTGTGACATTCCTTCTAACTATAAGTTTCCCTTAATTGGCAGGTTTGCATTTGAGTTTCCTACGTGGAATGACCCCTTGTTCCTTGTTCTGCAGTGTCAGGAAACAGAAATGTCATTGCTGATTAGGGGCCTGAACCCTCTGCTCCTCCTCATACAGTAGGCAATCTTGTTCTGTACACACTCTAGCTGCAGGGTCAGCCTTAGGGGAACTCTAAACAAGTGTCCACATGGGATACCAAAGTGGAAGGGGCACTGATAGGGGCAAGTATTCTTTGAGCTCATTTGTCTACCACAGAAAGTCACTTCTGTCCCTTTAAATGTAAAATGTCCACTGGCATTGCCCAAATGTGTACATTTTAACCACATAGAAGCATTTTTGTGCCTCTGGCTTACTACACATGTACATCAGTGATGTTAATAACACCTCTGCCTAACAAAGTGACACTGAGATGTACTTCTAATGGTTGTCTTTCCTCTGAACTGAGATACAAAAGCTTTCGTTTTTGGATCTGAAACCCTCTGTTAAACCAACTTTGACCTCATCCCAGGGCACGATTACCTAGTCTTGCTTGGGGCACCTGAAGCTCTAAAGATGGCCCTGTGTAGCTGTGGTTGAAAATCTCTCTGCTTAGTGCACAGAGTGCATCCTGTCTTACAACTGAGTGGAAACCTCTGCTTTTTCCACGTTTGCTCCTCACCTAGGGAAGTGGAACAAACCAGCAGAGAGAGGAAGAGAAACTACACAGAAAAGAAGAACAGAAGGTAGTGGCTTCAAGTGGCAGAGAGCATGCATAAGACCAAAACTTCTCCCTAAACTAAAGGATTCTGAAAACCAGTGAAGCTAAAAAGAGGGGAGTGGGAATAAGACTTAACTTCCTACCATATTCATAGCCTGAAGGAAGTCTATGGACAATCTACAAACATGAGGAAATGGAAATAAAGCATAAAGGACAAACTATGGATTCCTTTTACAACTGAGAAAACTGATATTGCTTAGAGTATTTCAGGCATAAAGGAATAACTTTATTCCCTAGTGCAGACCACAAGAGCTGTTCCATAGTCACAAGGATAACTTGTTATCTGTATAACAACTCCATATCCAAACCAAAACTATTCATCCATGAGCTCATAAGCTGTAGCATATGGATTTAATTTTCATTTTACTTAACTGAATAGCATTACAAATAACATATTTTTACACGTTAGAAAAAATCACAAAACCATTTTTAGAAGGTGACTTGCTCTGTGTTTATTTTGTCATAGACAGATACATAGGTCTATTATTACACAAGATGGTTGCTAATATATATTTGAATGAACATATTGAATACCTACATTTTTATAGTTTATAGACAGAGAAAAGAGAAAATTGGAAAGATAATTTGTTGTTTATTTTTCTAAAAATACTATATATAATTTAGAGATGCCAGTGAGTCACATTTCTACAAATTCCTTCAGTAGGAGTAAATAAAACCTTTTACCAGTTTCATAAAGCTGCCTTTGGAAGAGACGTAAAATTCAACCCTTCTTGACTGGCTTGTCATTAAAAATCCCATGACACTTTTCACTAGAGAAGGGCTATTAGCTATAATACTCTGGCCAAAGTCCAAATCAATTTGTGGCTACCAAATCCCCACTTGGAGAAGTTATTCTGCACTTTTCTCAAAACCTTCCTGTGTAGAGCACCATTTTTTTTCTAACAGACTATATCATTTTGATAAGTCTTATATGAACATTTAATATGATTTTTTGGATCAATACAGTGATCCTGTAAAATAAAAGTTAAGATAATAGCAAGTCTATAAACTCTCAGCTACACTTGATCTTAGCCAAATCAGATATGGCGATGCACTTTCTGAGCCGTTCCCAATAGTCAATGGCGTGAAGCAAGGCTGTGTTCTTGCACCAACTTTATTTACAATCTTCTTCAGCATGATGCT
>JAYRBT010000082.1:121498638-121518854 GCA_036023395.1 Myiotriccus ornatus | reverse complement strand
TCACCTAAAAAATCCAATGTGCAGGCTGGAAGGTGTAAAGACCTTCCCCGGTTCTTCGTTCGCGAAGTCTGGCCATTGTTATGGTAGCCTATGTAGCACTTTCAGATTTTTAAAGACATCTAAATTAATGCTGCTTTTTTTACCTCATGAAGTTTGCATTTTAAATAGAATCCTTGTGGCAACTGTGGAAGGGGGAAAGGGGGAAAGGACAGATAACTATCATCCTAGTATGGTTTATATAATTCAGAACTTGGGGCATTTCAGCACTTTTTTTCCCACAGACTGGATCAAAGGCTGTAGGGCTGCCAAAACACTTCCACTTTATCTCAACTACTAAAGTGTTCAAAAGGAAAAGCCATGTTTAAGGTTACTAAGACACAGTACTTCCAAGAAGCTGCCTGTCAGGTTGTCTGCACTGAGCTTTGAGCTCGCTTACAAATGCAGTAGTGATAACAATTTCAAACATGGTTTGGTTGGTCATATGACAATGTCAAAGTTTCCATAACTCTTTTCAGGCATGATATTTGAGCTGCAATGGTACGTAACAAAGACTTTTGGAAAATGTGTTTAAAATATTATATCCTATTTAAGGTAGAATTACATGTCAAGCAAGTTCAGCTTTGTTATTTAAATATGGCTCAAAGCTCGATGTAGACTGAAAGAGACAGGCTGTCCCATAGTAATATGATGGAACATTTTCTTTGGTGTTTATAAATTATGAGGATGAGACAAAAGGGACCTCATCATGTATTTTGAAATACATACTCATTTCCTACAAGATAATTCATTCATGGTATAATTTTCAGACTTTGAAAGCCAAATAATTTGCTACAGTTCTATTTTTCTCTTCTCTGTCTTAATAAAGTTTGGGTTGCTCAGATTCCTAAAATATTGAAACCTTCATTAAGAATTCCCAAAAGTCCTTTTCACTTATTTTTACATTCTACTGATCTCTAATTAAGACCCTAAATGTACATTACATAAGTAATGGAGCGCTGTTTCCAACATAAGTACTCTTGCCAAGAATTTGTGAGCTATAAGAGTAAAATGAAATACCACCAGATTTTTTAAAAAATATTAATATATTTACCTCTTTGAAATCTTCCACTAGTTTGTTGGGGTATTTTTTGTGTGGTGTTGATTCAAAGTAAGTTGTAATTTCAGTACTTGACATTCAGAGCTTCTAAGCAGCTGGAGAAGTTTTCAGAATTTAAAAAAAATAAATATATGTATTGACATAATATGTATATATATAATAAATACACCTTATTTAGAAATTAGAAAAGCATCTGAAAGCTTTGTTATGATAATGTTGCAAGAAATATATTCTATACATCATCAGTCACATGTCAGATATGCTAGATAGCTGACATCCTGCATTTTATTAGGCAACAAAGTGAGGAATTTAGATGGACCATATCAGTAAGTCTGAACTTTTAATACATTTTACTGATGAATACTTTTTAGTACTTTGAATAGATTTTTAGATAGGCCTGTCTTTTTATAATACATTTCCTTGTGAGTACTTTGGTATTTTTATAGCAATTGTACATTTAGTGGTTTTTTTAATCATGAAATGTTGTTTAGGGCTCTAAATAATCAGCCTATATAGAAGCTGAAATATGCACATAAAGATGAAATTTTTATTTAGTCATTCATTATATAAAAGAATTTCCACATTAAAAGGTTAAAAACTCTAGGCTAAGTCCTTCTAAAACCTTTTCCCTGAATTCAAAAAATCATGAGGAAAGAGAAAAATGTTTCATCTTATTATCCACAACACAATTTGCATCGGAAGATTTTTGTTCCTGAAAAGGATATATCCAGTCATTTCACATGTAACTGTTCTGTGTCTGTCTTCTCCGTGACAGTTGCCTGCGGGGTGAAGAGCCTCAATGGATGTAGGATTGAGCAGGCATTACTCAGGGGAACAGAGGAAAAAAGAATGATCATAAAGAAGTTAATAAAAAAAATTATCAATGTTCTTTTCCTCTCACTTAATAAATGTAAATCCTATTTGCTTTAAATTTAGAATTACAGTCAAATATAGCTTTATATTTAAAGGGTTGTATCACCTATCAGCAACTGTCATTGTGCAAGTTGATCCTCAATGCCACTGAAACAACTGTGGCACATCAGATCAAATTATAGCTATCTATCCTACACCAAGTATGCAGTAGAGATACAGTCAATTAAGAGGCAGTGTTAATTGACTGTGAAATCGTTTGGCTGGCTATGTATCTTCAAAGCTAAACAAGGTAGGATAAGAGACATCTGTCCTTTACTTAGTGTACAAGTGGCCCATGAAATATCAGCCTCAGTTCATAGTCTCGTTCTCATTTTCAAAGGTTTTTGGCCTATCTATCTGGAGTTCTTCTTCCAGCACTCCAGCCATATCACAACACACAAGTTTTATTCACCAAATTAAAATGTGTCAGCAACAAGAATTGTTGAGCTAGAGACTACAGCTACTCATAGTCAGCAATGTAAATAAGAAATAGTTTGAAAGGAAAAAAATTGAAGCTGAAAGAATTCCTGGAGAAATGATACTCAGTAGATATGGCAAATCTAAAGTAGTAGATATAATAACGTTTTGTGTAATCCTTGAGAATATTGCTTTAATTTATAGAAGAAGGGGAATATAGACATTTTCATGAGATAGAAGCAACTGACTCTGTGCAGCTGCACAACAATTTAAATGTAGCAAGAGCCTGTTCTGGCCATTCTTCTGACCAGTCGTTGCTACAGGCAGAGTTGGCATGCAGTGTCTGGAAACGCCAATGGTGTTTTTTTCGAATGTCTAAGTTCAGATGAAAACTGGTAAAAATTCATACTTTCTACTTTTGAAAGGGAACTGTGAACTATATACTAGAAATATTTAGTGACTTTTTACCTATCCTGGATACCATCTTGCACGTGAATTTAAGGGCTAGTCAGTGTAGTAGAAGTATTTTAACCCAATAGAAGTCTAGCAACAAAGAATAAAGTAATCTGGATTCTTGTGAGATGGCAACATACAAAGTTAGAAAAGAAGAACATAAAATTGCAATTGAAAGCTTTTATATATCATCAGAACAGTGATTTTCTCCAGCTGTTGTTCACTTCTTAAGATAAGGCTTTTAAAATTCTAGTTAACAAAGCTTTTATCAGAAAAAAATAACACTACACAGAGATAATTAGCTGATTCTGTCAGATAAAATAAAATTAAGATCTGATTCAGCCACTGCAATTGATACATTACAGGTCATATTCAAATAAGTTGTGTCAAATGTAAGCTGGAAGAACAAGAACTGCAAAATCCAGTAAAAATTCTTGTTTGGTCATATGGGTTCTGATTCGAACTTTAATATATCATTGGTAGTAATAGGAGCAAAGACAATACAAATAATTCCATAAAACATACAGACAATTTATACTACAACTGGAGATTGCACCTTCTTTCAGGAGTTAATTTTAATCACAGTATAAGTATTTAGGGGTACTGTTTGCAACTTTATGAATCTGAACATGACAGTTATGTTAAGAGGAAGCTTCTCAGTTAAAGCACTTGGAAGTAATGAATTTTATCCATTCAGAGAAAGAGAAATATACCACAATGATCTCCAAAAGAAAACCTATAGGGGAGGAAAAATCTTTACCTGGCTGTCCCTTACAAGGCATCTAGACGATGATATCTCACCTTCACCTCAGGGAAAAAAAAAAAAAGCATAGCCACAAAAAACCCATAAAGAAAATCTGACTCAAAAAACCCCCAAAACATCAAAACTAACCCTTAAAATTGCAAATGGATACGTAACTGTAAATTTATGTAGTAAACATCACACTGGGAATCTATGAATAAGAACGGAAATCTAAAAGTGAAAATGACTTAACAAAGATATTTGCTCTTTCATTGAATGGGTTTTACTCATTCTGGACAATCAAGCAGAGTGGGTTTGAATTTGGGGTCTCGCTGGATTTCTTGTTAGCCAAACCAAACCTTTCATTTATCTGTTATTATCATTAATCACCTGTACATCTTCAGAATTCAACAAATATAAGTGTCACAGGAGGGAATATCAGCAGATATTGTTGGTAGCATTTTGCAAGGGCATAAGTGCCCAATGCCAAAACAAAACCAAAATTCACATCTGGTGTAAACCCAAAGTTCTTTCTGCTGACAATTTCTGCAGGACTTCACCTCTAAGTAATGCCTGTGTGGTAAGTTACTTGCCCAGTTACCAGGCTGCTGAAAGCATTTTAGACATGTTATTATAAAAAATAATTTTTTACTGTTGTCAATGAAAACATATAAAAATTAATCAGAGTATTCCTCTTCTTGTAGAAAATGAAGAGCTTTTTCAAATCCCAAATATAAATTTTCTTGACCCTTGACATCTTAAAAAAAAAAAAAAAAAAAAACAAGGTCGAAAAAAGAGCAAGAGGCCATCCCCATCCTAAGCTGCTTAGAGATAAGGAGGTATTAAAAAATAGAGTTCTGTGACCTGGGGTCATTAATTGATTGTTAGACCAAAAATGAATCTGTGAATAACTACTTTGATTCCCGGTATCATCACAAAAGCATCCTTCCCACATAACGAGTATACTGATAGGAAAGTTTTCATAGCTGTTTTATCACTCCTTTTACCTCAAGCACTACAGGTTGGGCTAACGTGAGGTACAGTTCACTAATATACCCTGTATCAATGGACTGACCTTTTACTGTGACTCCTAGCTCCAGGAAGAACTCAGACTTACAATAAGAGTTTAAATTTGAGAGAGGTTATTTTCCAGATCTCTCTTGTTGCTGTTTGGAGGTCAATTGGTTGCAGTGGGGAGAGTAAAGGGTATTTCTAATCATTCTTAGAGCAATGTATTCGGTTAGAGGGCAGTGATATTAAGAAGGAATGTAGGGAAACAGATAAAATGAAATGAAAGTTTCACAGTATAAAGATTTTAAAGATTTTAACTAAACATCTTCTGCTTCAGGGTGGTTGAAATGGCTTAACAAGCTATGGGTTGACCTGTGAAACCTGATGTTCCAAGGGACTGAGATTGACAGTTGGGTTGGGACCAGTAACCCTGTTAACCCAATGAGGGTTTCAATTCTGGAGCACACAGCAAAGAATCAGTCCTCATTTTCCTGGGTGGAAGTGGCAAAAAAGAGAGCACCCAAGTTTAAGCAGCCTTGACCATTAAGGCAACATATAAAATTGGTGCATAATGACGAACATTACTGAAATCTACTACCAAGGGAAACATGCAGTAGATACATGGGATAACACTCCTTACTGTGAATGCTGGTATTGAACACCTAATACAAAGACACCACTGTATAACAGAAAAGAATAGCTACACATGCATTTCCACAGGGATTCCAGAGAATATTGTGAATCGTCTTCACACTAAATATTGGAAAACCATTTGAACTTTTCACCTATTGTCGTAAATAATCACTAGATTTTCATTAAATTTATAATGAATGTGCTCTGACATGATCACATTCATGATTTTAAACAATATCCCAGTTTTCCGGGAGTAGTTACCTAAAAAGTGAGCTGCAACTTACTCTTGTGGTTACAGATAGCAACATTCATTGTTGTATTCAAATTCAGTCACTCCATATACGGATGCACAACAATGACCTTAACAGAACTACCAAGTGCTGCTGTGTACAGCAGACCAACTCAATGTGTACATTTAGAGAATCCAAGTGATACTAAAGTATATTCAAGTATATGCTAACTGATGGATCAAGTGAAGCCTCATCTCCCATTTCAAGATTAGTGTGAAGATGATGTTCTGGAAAAGCTCTGTCCTGCACAGGTGAAACAACTGAACAACAGACAAACAGAAATCTAAATCAAGCAAATAGATGCAAATAGGTGCAAGAAAATGATAGATGATTTAAAAAAATTAAGAAGAAAAAGGAAGCATTTATCGGTTAAAATATGAGTTGCTAGTTAATCACTTACGTTTCAAATTTTTCAAGATAAAATCTGTAAACTTTATTTTAGGAGCTTTACTTTAGCATCTGTAAATCAAATGTATCAGAGAAGAAATGTGAAGAGGCTGTTCATTTCCTAGTAAGCCATGCACTATTAAGATCATCTGAAAACCACCATTTGTTCTTCAGTCTAGAAGATAGACTTGAAGTAGAACTATAACTACTAACAACTTTAATCACAACAGACACTGTTCTGAAAAGAATATTTTTTAAATGTTGTTTAAAAGGCTAAATCTAGTTGCATTTGGAGTATAAGAATATAAGATAGAGTATTTATAAGGATGATAAAACATGAAGGAGCATTCATACTCTGTTTACTCATTATCTTTTCAAAGAATGCCACAGTGAAGTAGGACACATGAAAAGTTAGTTAAAAGTTAGACTATTCTGCAGAAGAACATTACTTACCTGTTCCCTTCCACTTGGGCATGTGAGGATTAAATGATAAATGTAGTTTTTTCAAACTTTGAGAACCTGCAGTGACATCTTTTGTAAATTTGATATTTATGTACAGAGGTGGGAACCTTCCTCATCTAGATCAGTTCTGAACAAGATGGGACACCTTCACAAAGATTTGCCATTATAAATAAAATTTGCTTTTTTTTTGAGCAGTGAGTTTACTTTGCAAATAGACACTGAATTGTACATGGGACATGACTAAATAATAATAATAAATTAAAAAAAAAAAGTTTCTGAAAGAATTTCAAACCTTGGAAAACTGATTTCAAAAATCATCAATCACATCAGACTAGTTTGATCTGAACATTTCTTTTTTAGCATTAGGCAACAGAGAGCAAAAAAAGGAACAAGGACAGCAATTTCAGAAAAAAGCAAGTAACTGCTTCTGTGGACAAAACCAGCAATGAATGGTAACTCATAGGACTTACTGTACTTTAGATCAATAGGATAAATGTGCAGGTACTAACAGGATACATATGCACCTAATAACGGATAACACAAATAATGTGTGCAATTTTTTGTGCTGGCTGGATTCCTCACGTGTACACGTACAAGCACATATAATCAAAAAGCTATATGGTCATGTCCCAGTAAATTTGAACAATCCTTTCCAAAACAGCTTTCCACAGTTTCTACCTCCTGCTTCCTTCTGAGTTAGAACTAGTCAAACAATTAAATTTGAATATCACTATTCTCCAATTCTGATTATTAAACCCAAATTTATAAATCTTCTAAAATTCAACCTGACATTACAAAGGAGTATGTGATGAACAGGACAAGTCATCACTGCAAGTCATTATAAAGGTAAGCATAGAAAATAGTTATATTCCACATTTCATATTCCATTACTTTCTGCTTGGTAGAACATATAATAAAAATAACTTTTTTTTTTTTTTTTTTTTGAGACTGTTACCATGAAAAGGGTAACACAAAACACCAAGACAGGCCCAAAAATTCCTTTTAAGAATGTTTTATTTCTATTTGAAAAAATATGGCTTATACTTTTTTTTGAAGCGGAGTTCAATTTACACATGACTTCATTTCGCTTCCTCCTCATCTTTGGAAGGTAATCACAGGGTCCAGATGCCAAGCTATGAAAGATCTTCTCCTTTCAGTTTCTTTCTGAATTAAATTAGATCTTGACTTGAGAAATGTGACCACATTATCTGTTTGAACATAAGGAAACTGCATAAATCCCTCATAAGACCTATGTAAAACTCCTTTTATGTTTAAGAAGGGGCAATTTTCTCATGTCCATATTTCTTAGAAAGGAATCTATGCTGTTCTTTAAGGAACTTGCATTCCAGTGCATATTTTTCTGGTGCTAGTTGAGTTTGGAATCAGTAGGAAAATGCATAATCAATTGGTTATGCAGCATAGCAATTAGATCAAGTTTTGTGAAGATTCCCAATGCAATGTTGATTCCATAATACAGCTAAGGTGCCACAGTAAACTCTGTAAATATAGCTGGGGCTAGACATTATATGATAAAATTTACTTGAAAAAAATGTAAGATTTGTCAAAATAATTAAATAAAAAAGTAACCCCAGAAAAAGAACCTAAGGATTTCAGTCTGAATCTCCACTGCAACTCTGTCGCTGTCCTCATGCACTTTCTCTGTAGAACATATTAGACTTCTAGAATAAAGACTATCTGCTTTCTAACTTCATTTAATGGGTCTAGTACAATGGGGACCTTGAAGTGAACCAAAAGGCAGTAAAGCTGCAAGAAAAAAAGTGTAAAATTAATAGTTTAAACACTTCCACGTAAATATTTAAGTAGGGTCTCTGTAGTAAGACAATATTTTGATTAGGGAAATTATAACCCTCAGAGAAGAATTTATATTTTTTTAATATCTCTTATTTTTTGCTATAAACTAATTAGTTGTGTAAACTATGCTACCTGACATAATTGAAAAACTACTTTCTGAGGGCTGTGTTCATAATTGCTTTTAAACATTATTAATATTTCCTAATTCAGTTTGATTTTATCGAATACTTCACATTTTCTACCTCTAAGTCTGAGTATTTTTTCTAACAATAAACACAATTTATAAACATAGAAGTTGAAAAGCACTTTCAATATTACTCACAACTGTATTGTAATTGTGAATTTAAAAGTGTATCTGAGACATCAGTAGGAGAAAAAGTAATTCCTAATACTGTGACATCCATGCCCCAATAGAGTAGTATAATAGATGAAGGTTCAAAATAAAAGATCAAGAATGAGAACAGCTTTGTTATCCATGATCCAATAAAGGTGAAATAAGCTGTGAAGGCAAGCGTTATAGACTTATGAGCCAGCAGGAATACTGCCAAGAATAGTTCATGGGGCACTGAGCAGC
The DNA here is from genome assembly GCA_036023395.1 of Myiotriccus ornatus. Classification (NCBI taxonomy): domain Eukaryota; kingdom Metazoa; phylum Chordata; class Aves; order Passeriformes; family Tyrannidae; genus Myiotriccus; species Myiotriccus ornatus. The sequence continues at coordinate 121,510,065 of JAYRBT010000082.1, read as the reverse complement.
TGGCTGAAGATCACTGCTTTTTCAGAACCTTTGGAACATTTCTAGGCCAGGGGCTTAGAAGCAACCTTACCACTGCCCTTAGTCAGTGTTTCTTCATAAATATAAATCAGCTGCTACTTAAGTAGGCAATAGCAACAGTTCAAAATCTGACAAGCGCTGCACTTACTTGGGGCATTTAAAAATGCATTAATTGGCTGCTTCCTGTTGTGGATGAGAGGGAGAGTCTGGGTGGGGGTGGAATCATGCAACCATTTTTCTCTTCCTCCGCAGTGTGTTATGCATATCTAGTAAAAATGTTGAGTGCTACTGATCAACTAGCCACTTCTCTGCACCAAGTGTCCCTAGGAAATCAGTAGCTAAAACCTTTTACCTAATTAAAAGCCTGTGTGTCTAACAGGTGTGACGGAGAAGCCAAGAACTCAGACCTTCATCCTTCCCAAATTAAATAAAAACACTTATAAAATTAATGCAAGAAATTAGAGGTAAATTCTCAGCATTGAATTCTTAGTTAGTCCCATAAAACTATCCGCACAAAAAAGTCTATAACTTTTTAGAGACAGGATTCATCAAAAATAGTACAATTTGAAAAGAAATGTTTAATAAGAACTTCTGTATAGTAACTTTATAGTCCACAATGACAATACTTCAATGTCACACCTTAGGTAAAGCTCAGTCTGTTGTACAGGCTGTCACCAGGTCCCTCGGCTGTGGGCATCCATTGTTATTTTCTGAAATGCTCATGCATATTATAAATCTCTCTTTCTAAAGGCCAATTTTCACAACAATCAACAATATTTACAGCATATTCACAGAAATACCTATTCAGTTTTTCTCTCTAACAGCAAGTTAACAGGAAACAAAACAACAAAAACTATCCCCCAAATCAAAATCAAACAGTGAACAGAAATTTTTGTCTTTTACAATACTAGTTGACTTAATTTTAGAAGGAAATTATTTTCTTAGGTTAGCAATTTGTAAACATATCTGTACATATCTATTAAACAGAAGTATGACATAAAAGGAGAATTCAAATTACTGGGCTAGATTAGAATAGTCAGAATTAGAACAAACCAAAATTCTATAATTGATCATTATCTTCCAGCCTTCAGGTACTTTATAAAGCCAGGAAATTTAATTTGCACTGAATAAATATACATATATATACACATATATATACACATATATATGTCATATATATGTTATAAATATATATGTTCTAAACACTATAGGATACAAATCGAATTTCAACAACTACAACTAATTAAAAATATATAGAAAAAATAATAAAAAAAAGTTTATTTTGCTGTGGCTATTGTATTTGCTGCCAGTCTTTGCCTAAAAGAGTTGATGAGACCTTGTAGCCTATGTTACTAGATATTATTTCTAAAGACATAGAGTTTAATATGAAGACAGAATGCACCAGCTGTTATATTATAATGTAAGAGACAAAACAGAAAGAATACAGAAACAGTCTCAAGGCTACCTCTGTGCTTCAGTTGCATTTATACATATTTATGTTATACTGTAAACAAAAGTCATCCCCCTAACCACCATCTGGAAAAGTGCTACTGTGTGAACAGAAGAAATAAGAAAACTGCAAAGAAAAATACTTAAAATTATTTTAACCAAGCTGATAAATATCACTCAGAAAATAGATGTTCTTATTCCTTATAGTTTTGGTTTATGGACTCCCATCCCAAACACTCCAAAGCCCCCCCAGTTCAAAACAACTTGCAACCATCAGTAATTTTGTTCATAGTTCTAAATATGAAATAAAGGAAGTATCTGACATTTATAATTCCTGTAGTGGGTTAAGTGGATCAGTTTCTTTGAAAAAACTTTTGAAATTGTTGAGCAGGGATATTCAACCCAGTCAAATACCTTTAAATGACAAAGAGATATAAGATGCCAGTATTAGTGTAAACTTGAGGTCCTTATAGATTCATGAACTTTATGGAGACAGGTGGAGGCAAAACCAGTTCTTTGACTCCACTAGCCAACCTCACTTTTAATTTTTATGACCTAGAAAACGTTATTTTAAATGTGACTCATCAACCACACCTACTTGATACTCATCAGTACTAAATAATCAGAAACTACTGCCTTATCTAAAGTTTTTATCCCACACTAAAGATAAAATCCTCCCAGAATTCTTTATTTTTGCCTACCTTGATCAGTAGAGTAAGTACTATGATATGTTTGTTCTTTAACACAGCTGTGTTTTCTTGAAACGGGCAGAGAGGTACTATTCATTACTTTATTGTAACCAATATTTCTTTATCTTTAAAGATAAATGTTCTTAGGAAACATTCTAATTTTGAGTTAACTGTGATTTATACAACAATATAAATTAGTTATACTTTCTAATTCTTTGTTATTATACTCATTCTAAATACACATGACACATAGATATGTCCTATTCTGATAACAGCTACGTCATATGAGAAAGTTCCTGATATCTTACTCTTCCCTTGACACTTTGGTACCATATCCTCCCTCTGGAAATTACCACAGTCTGATGTCTGCTAGCTGAGCTGTGCATGTGATTTCTTCCTGAGTCCTTTCAATTAAAATAACGTGGTTTAGTTCAGAGAGTTTAAATAGTGACTCTGTGCTCGCCCATCAAATTTGGTGCAAAACGGATTAGGAAGAAGTCATAAAACATTTCAGCTGGCATAGCTGATGAGGCAGTAAAACAATTCAGACAGCCCAGCTGTAGGTATGTGAATGTGTGACAGCATTCTTGGGAGTCTGAGAACTTTCTACAACATAAACTACAGATTAAATCGCTCCTATTCTCTTCGAAAACACATCAACCACTCCCTAAAAGCACCAGACACTGGTTATACAGAAAAAAAAAAAAAAAAAAAAAGAAGTGCCAGATTCTGATCTTGTTTATATTCAGGCATGTCTAAAAGCTGAAATATTTTAAATTATACTTTACAAAACTACAGTTAGTCAGTTGCATTACAACAGTCTGGACATGGCTGGCTTTATATATATCAAAATATACAAACAGCAGTCAAAACACTCCTTAGAAACTACAAAATGGCTGAAAGGGTTTTGCAACAGTTTAAAAAATCCCATTAACTCTATGATATGAATAATCCTTGCTTATTTGAGTAGTCCCGTCGAAAGTAATGGGAGTGTTCCAAAGACTAATGACTGCATAACAGAGCTGATAAATGTGTGAGAGAGAATACAGCAACTTAAGATCATATGCCATTTTGTATGGCGTAATTTAACATTCGAGAATTTATTTAAATAAGTTGATAAGGATAGAGCTTGACTTAATGCACATTGTGTTCAATTCTTACAATAAAAGGCTTTAATCCGAAAATAAAATACATTGAAAAACTACTATGCAAGTAAATACTTATTTTGACAAACTTCCATAAGCACAACAGAAATAGGAAAATAATCAATGGACAGGATAAATGCACTGACAGAAAAGGAATATAATCCCCAATTATGGGATTTCTAAGCCTTCATTAAGTCTTTAAATCTTAACTTGCATTAACTAAGTTGCTGCGATTATACTTGAAACTGATCTCTCCGGAAACTCCACATGTCCAGTCATTTACTGAATGCATTTCTTCCCAAAGACCAAGGATATATATTTTCATAATAAACATCTTTTTAATTATTTCAGGTTCCACAGAGAGGACTATAAATAACATCCATGACTAAAAATTACTTCTATACTTTTTTTTCAGAATCTCTTAAGAAATAGAGTACAATCTGAAATCATTAAGGTACTAAAGCCACTGTTTTGATTTCATGATTAAACTTCCATTCAGTAGAGTCAAATACCGGGATACGATCTGATTCAAGATCTCACTCAAGATTTCATTTCAAATGTATGTATATTAAAAATAAATAAAAAAAAAAATAAAAATATGGAAAGATAAGAAATTAAATAAGAATTTTTATGTAGCGGTACTGAAGGGCCTTTGAAGGCATTCTGTCACTTATACCATTTCTGTGGCCTTTGAGCCAAAAGCTTGGCACATACTGCTATCATAGAATCATAAAATATCCTGAGTTGAAAGGGACCCACAAGAATCATCAAATCCAAAACCTGATTCTGCACCAAACACCCAAAATCACACCACATGTCTGAGAGCCCTGTCTAAATGCTTCTAGTGAATCTAATGAATCTCACTATGTTTAAACTTAGTTTCCTAGATGTATCAATATTTTGTGATGCTTTCTGTCCCTCGAAATTGCAGAGAGTATTATTATTTACATTTCTGTAAAAAAGAGGTTTTTTATTTTTTTAATCATACAGACTTTACCCCTTGCAAATTAAGAAATTAAAAAACTGTGAGGCACCATATTTTGTCTTTAAACTTTAATTTTATTTTCATGGGTTTTTTTAGTGCCTAATATTTTGGCATTTGACAAAATAACAGTTGGTTTGGACAACTGATATCATAGAGGATATAGGATAAACTGTAACACCTCTTTATACATGTTTCAATTTAACATATTTGTATCAGATCGTTTCATACTGACAGTGACCAATTTATAGAAGTTGAAATCTGTGATCCTTTCCTGCAAAATCTTTCCTAATCAAAAAGTGTTATTATCTGTTACACAGGAAAAGGGTGAAATAGCAAATTTCAATATTTCTCTATGAAATGTTCTGCTCTTTCAGCAGCTTAAGAAGATAGAAGTGGCTTTTCGTCATCTTTATTCTAATACCCATTGATAACCAATGAAGTACTCTAAATATTGATGTAACTGAGATGATGGAGATTCTGGTTCTCCCAAAGAGACCCTTTCACTCAAGCACAGAATACCCTAAATCTGCCTATGAATGGAAACATATCTCAGTACTCTTCAACCTCTTTTTGAATTTAGGAAATGGTGAATCACATTGGGAAGTTACCTTTGTTTCCAAATTTGTGTGTATAAACTAACTGACATTTTAAAGAAATGTTATCATCTTCCCCCTGCTGTCCACTAGTTTTCCTTTCAGAAATTCCAAATAATATCATTTGCAGATTAACTACTGGCTCCAGTTCATTGGTTGTATCTCCCAAAGAGATGACTTATTATCTCTCATTTTATACCTGACTGGCAAGTGCAAAAGCAGAGAAAACACTTTTTCTTTTGTGTTTCATAACTCCTGACTGAAAGGTACTAACTATTATCAAATATCACATAGGGAAAATAGAATTAGGTCATGGGCCTAAAATCAGCCAAAATTAATACATTTTCACATTGTCCATAAATAAGTAGGGGAAAGCCTTATCACTGAGACTCGAAGAAATCCATATAATTAGATATAGTCAAATCCTTTACAAAGTCATGGAGATGGGTATAAGGATGAAGAGTAAATGAAACATTGCAGTTAATTCTACAGCTCTGAAAATTCCACCACTAAATGCATGGTCACTGGAAGTGATGAGGTTCTACCAGGAAAAACATAATTCTGTACTCATCTTGGGTTTTTTGTGAGCATGTGCTACAGACCAATATCCATGATACCTTTACTTGGACCAGAATGGCAGTTCTTACCTTCTAAGAGTATCAAGAGATGGTTTAAGACTTTCAGTCACAGAAAGTATTTCCAATACTGACATTTTATTTACTATAAGATTAACAGATGCAAAATATCATGCATGCCAAGAATGTTACCTTAGTAATATTTTGCATGCCTCAAAAATCATGGTGTAAATGGAATATATATGTATATGGAGTATATCTAAAATGTAATAGCACAAACTGATAATTCAGTAATAATACTCAGTGGTTGAAATTAACTCCACAAAAAAGTCTTTGAAGAAACTTTCACTTAGAAATTGTCTTGTTTACTTTCTAAAAGCTAGTATTTTTGCCAGTACTCTTACTTGGTCTTCCTAGATCCCATATGTGTTTTGAAGATCCTCATTTATAAAAGTATATTTGTTTATTTTCACTGATAAGAGACAGTCATGATTTCTAAAGACAGCAGGGTATGTCAAAAAGTAATGAGTTTTTGCCCTCCACCTCTGTGCATTGCAGTCAATCAGCCACTTGAATAGCCTGGACTTACAATCTTAGGAAAATTCTGCCTGGAGGCACAATAAAAAACCAAACACACTGAAACAGCAGAAATACTTTGGTATTGCTTCCCTTTCTGGAGACAGAAAAGAAAATATCAGAAACTAAAAAACTAAAAGACCTTAGCACCCTTATATAAGTAAAGAAAAACTGGGGTTTAAAAAAAGGGTTTTTAAATGTAGTAGCAGTAAAAATTGTCACCTAAACAATATGTCTTATTATTGTTTGGGAGTCCTTTCCAGTGCATTCATTATAAGAGCATGAAGGCAAAAATAATCGTGGGTGGAGGTCGTAATATTCTATCATGGCAGGTGTTAGAGAGCTTACCAGAAAGGGAACTGGTAACTGCCAATAGCTAGCTACAAATTCTAATTCGAGAAGTCTTCAGCTTTTCCCAAATTTCTTTTGTAGTACTCTGATCCCCGAATTGGATTTAGCACCTAGAATTCCTGCTTGTAGTTTATTATTTTGTCTGTCTGAAGTGACCCATATGGAGCAGTAGGGTGAGTTGCCTTGGAAGCCTTGTTGTTGATGCCAGCCAGACCATCTCTGCCCTGAATTTCTGATATTTTGATTTTAAAGGTGTACCTAGTTGCCATGAAGTTAGTTGTGCTCAGACTCTCTGCTGGATTACAACTCCTAGCAGTAGATCTGTGTTTTGTGTTCAGGTAGTTACTTGATGGTGCTTCCTTTCTATTTTATCTGCTGCATAAATTACCTTCATAATTGTACCAGTTTTAGCTGAAATAGAGTACTTTTCTTCGCAGCACCGTGTAGGGTGCTAGGTTTTGGATTTGTGACCAAACTAGTGTTAATAACTGTCATGGTTTAACCCAAGCTGGCAACTAAGTACCACACAGTCACTCGCTCACTTCCCCCCCAGTGGGGCAGGGGAAAGAATTGAAAGAGCAAAAGGAAGAAAACTCAAGGGTTGAGATAAGAAGAGCTGAATAGCGAAAGCAAAAGCCGTGCACACAAGCAAAGCAGAACAAGGAATTCATTCACCACTTCCCATGAGCAGGCAGGTGTTCAGCCACCTCCAGGAAAGCAAGACTCCATCATGCATACCAGAGGCTTGGGAAGACAGACAGTATCACTCTGAACATCCCCTGCTCCTCCTTCTTCCCTTTGTTTTATATGCTGAGCATGGCACCATATGGTGTGGAATATCCCTTTGGTCAGTTGGAGTCAAAAACAAAATGAAAACATCCCTTAATTATCAACACTGTTTCCAGCACAAATGTAAAACAGAACCCCATACTAGATACTGTGCAGAAAACCCCAGCCAAAACCAGCTTGATAACAGAGATGTTTTAGCAATTGCTGAGATTGCACAGCATCAAGGCCTTTTTTGCAGATCATTTCACCCCACCAGCAAGTAGGCTGGGAGTGCACAACGACTTGGGAGCGGACGTAGCTGGAAAAAGCTGACCTCAACTGACCAAAGGGATATTCCCCACTATGTGAATTGTGTGGAATATCATTGTGCTCAGCAGTAAAAGCCAGAGGAAGAAGGAGGAAAGGAGAGCCATCTAGGAAAGAGCATTTTTCTTCCAAAGGAACCATTACACACGGTGAAGTCCTACTTTTCTTGAAATGCCAAACATCTGGGAAGTAGTTAATTAATTCTTTATTTTGTTTTGCTTGTGTGTGAAGCTTTTGCTTTACCTATTAAACTGTCTTTATCTCAACCCATGACTATTCTCACTTTTAGCCCTTTGATCCTCTCCCACCTTCCACTGGGAAGGGATTGAGTGATCAACTGCATGGTGCTGAGCTGTCTACCAAGGTTAAACCACAAAAATTATATGGTTTTATTTAAATAGAAGTTTTAACGACATCTACTGTGGGGTAATTTCATTATTATTTTTGAAGTAAAATGATGAAATTTTTCTATTCCTATATGTTTGTAATAATCAAGGCCTCCATAGAGGCATCCATAGAGGTAGCAAATTTCAGTTACCAGTTGGGGTGCCAATTAAAAATTAGTCTGCTACATTGAAATAATAACCTGAATATTGTAACACAGAAATGTAAAGAAACTTACTGTAAAGCTCATCACAAGGCACATGCAGGCATATCACAGCATAAAAAAAGAAACAAAAAAACCCAAACACTAAAATGATTTCTAAAATAATGAAAAAGATATGTAAAATACTTTTCAAATGATATAATTGTTCCCTCTACAGCAGTGCTCTGCAGTTGCATGTAAGCAAAATTCTGTATAGAAATACCATGAAATCAAATCTATGGATAAACAAGTTGTTTAATCAGCAATTATTTTCCTTTAGCTGAAGACAGCAAAGCAGCAGCAAGGTAATTACCTGATATGATACATACAATTTTTTTGCTCAACACAAATTATGTTCTGCAAGACATCTTTTTCCTCTCAAACACTGATATATAACTACATTTTCCAAAGTAACATCATTATCACATACCAAACCTGATAGCGTATTCCACTGATTAGAGTGAGATATTTGTAGTGAATCTCAATAAATTTTGTCCTAATTCCCCACCATGCTTTATTTTAATTTAACCATTACACATGAAAGTAACTGTTTTGTTCTGTTTAGTTCCTCACTTATAGATGATACTGTGTCCCCTTCAGATTCTGAGGAACCTCAAAATCGGTCAGGTGAAGTCCCCAGGGACTCCTAAAAGGGAAACATTACACCCATTTTTAAAAAGGGTAAAATTGAAGACCCTGGGATCTACTGACTAGTCAGTCTCTGTGCCCAGTGAGATCATGGACCAAATCCTCCTGGAAGCTGTGTCAAGACATGTGAATGACAAGGAAGTGAATAGAGACACCCATGTGGCTTCCAGAAGTGAAAATTCTACCCAAATAATCTGGTGGCCTTCTACAATGAAATGACCATTTTCATGGGTAAGGGAAGAGTAACTGATGCCTTGTCTTTTCTTCTGTAAGAGCTTTGACACAGTTCTACACAATATAGCTAAATTGATGATATAGGGGTTTGATGGATGGGCTACTCAATAGATAAGGAATTGGCTGGCTGGATGCATCCAAAGCATTTCAGTCAATGGCTTAATCTTAAAATGGAGATCAGTAACAAGTGGTGTTCTGCAGGGGTTCATCCATATTTGGCTTATTTGTGTTCAATATCTCTATTAATGACAAAGACTGGGATTGAACAACCACAGCAAGTGTCCAGATGACACCAGGCTGAGTGGTGAGTTGATACGATTGAGGCAAGGGATGTCATCCCGAGGAACCTTGACAGGCTTGAGGATTCGGCCTGTATGAACCTTAAGAAGTTCAACAAGGCCAAGTGCAAGGTCTGCAGATGGGTAAAGACAAGCTAATGTATATATTGGGTGACAAATGGATTGAAAGGGGTCTTACAGAGAAGGAATTAGGGATATTGGTAGATATTTTTTAAACAGAGAGTCAATTTAAATTAGATATAAGGTAGAAATTTTACACATTGAGGGTGGTGAGACAGCAGAATGTGTTTCCTATAGAAGCTGTGGATGCCCCTTACTTGGAGGTGGCAAAGGTCAGGCGAGAAAAGGCTTTAAGACATCTGATCTAGCAAAAGATGTCCCTGCCCATGTCAGGGACTGGAGTGGGGTGGGAATTAGATGATCTTGAAAAGTCTTTTACAACCAAAATCTTTTTATGAGTCTATGAATTTCCATTAAATCTCACATGATGTTGTATGGTATATTTTTTGCAGGGTGTTCTTCAGTTCTGTTTCCAATACTGCACCAAAAAACAACAGAATAATCTTATAACAGCCACGTTTCTCCACATTCTCTTAAATTATTATTTTTTATTTATACACATCTTTTTTCTTGTTAACATCATTGATAATGTAGTCATCGTCAGTTGCTTGTCAGAGTTTCTTGACTCCTTTAAAGTAGTCAAGAAACCAATAAATCTTGAATCCATGCAGACATGTACATGTGTCTTTCACACAGAAAGTAACCATGAAACAAACTTGTGCATTCTGGACAATATGAAATAAGGATAACATGGACAGAAAATATTTATGGACCAGATGCTGTGAAATAAAGTTTAATAGATCAAAACAGGCAAAATCAGATTGTCAAGGTCCTATACCAGCTTCGACTTCCTCTCATCAATGAGAGTGATTCAGCCAATACTCAGGAAAAACAGCCTCATAGCAACACACCTTCTGTGCATGGCTGGTGCAGACAACGAAGACCACTCTGTGAACTGCAGCTCTCCAGTGGCAAGTACGAATAGGACCCTCATTTCCTACCTAGAAAGGCTTCCTACTGAATTAAAGATGAAGAAAATAAAGTGAGCTCTGGCTGCAAGTTTGTCTGTTAGACAGCTTCCCTTAAGGACTTTTGTACTTTGGTCAAACTCACAAATGACAGCTTTAAAATACACAGAAGTGTTTAACTGTGGCACACATCACTTATTTTGAAGGATCAATACAATAGAGAGTTGCTAATATGTATTCTTCCTGAGTACAGTCATTGTATGCCAAACTGCTTAATTTATTTATGAATATCAACTGCTTTTGTAGATGCTTTCATTTCCATCTGATTGCATCTTTTTTTTTCTACCTCATGAAAATTCACTAAAACAGAATTCTGCAAGACCAATAATTGGCACATAATATAAACACTGATTTGCTGGGGCAAAAATTAACAAGAGTATGGAATTTCATAGAAAATTCATAGCCATTCCTTTTTTTTTCTTCTTTTTCCCACCTCTCCCTAGCACCCCCAGTTTTCAGATACTGTCCTGTGACACATGCAGATTTGATAGCAAATAATCCTGGGTGTATACTGCAATACATTTTAAAGTGCTGCAAGTAGTAATCTGCAGTATTTTGCAGTACCACTGAAATGCATCTACTTCAATTCTCAATACTTCCTCTCACTTCTATGAATTTTGGATTCAGTCCTAACAAAAGTGATTTTTTTCTTGCTGTCTGTATTGTGAATATAAGATAAAGATCATAGGCAGTGTAGCAGTTCCACAGCCCGTGATCTAAAATCTCTGTTTCCATTAAGGCTACTGTTGTGTGGAAGGCACAACATATTTTTTGACTCTGCATGATGATAATAACTGAATAGGAAAATTTTGCAGTAACGCTGGTTGTAGAGAGGCTAGTGGTATTTCAGAGTCTTCATTACATAGGATGAGAAATGGGGTGAAGTTATAGCATCTTTTTCCTAGGTTAATTGTTAAAAGAAAAGTCTGTCAGTGCTTCCAACAGCTGCTTTGCAAAGGAAGCGTGCATGTGCTAAAAAGTCAAGTTTTGGAAAAGAGAGTTCCAGTCTCTTAAGATCAAAATAATGGCCAGTCTTCACGAACGAAGAACCGGGGAAGGTCTTTACACCTTCCAGCCTGCGCATTGGATTTTTTAG
>JAYRBT010000082.1:121458125-121498538 GCA_036023395.1 Myiotriccus ornatus | reverse complement strand
TTACAGGGCTAATGGGCTCCATCTGCCCGGGGAGTGGCCCTGACCAGGAATCGAACCCAGGCCTCGGCAGTGACAGCGCCGCTTCCTTAACCACTAGACCACCAGGGGCTCCCACGATATTTAAAACAAAAATACAGCAAAGTTGTGTGGCTTACTTTTATCACAACATTGAATTTTAACAGACTTCAAATAAATATACTGAAGCTTCATTATGCTTAATTTTTCCATAGTTGAAGTTAATTTCTAACAAAGTTTAGGCCCTTAAAACGTAAAAAGATACTTTTCTATTACAAATTACACTAAAGAATCCCCAGAATCAAGGCACAGGTGATATATTTCAATACCACTAGATGAAGAAATAAAATAGATATACATATTTAATTTTTTTTTACTGAAGTCAATTCTGTTTTGCTTTAGTTTGGTTTGGTTTTTTTAAGCTGCATCTCAGTTTCTATTTGCTTATAAGCTAAACAGCACACAATTACATTTTTTTCTGTAAGGTTAAGAGACAGAGATCTTTCTGTGCGGTCCCAGTCCTAGAAAATTTTGTCAACCTGGGATATGTCCTCTCTCCCTCTTTTCTGCCTACTGATTAATAACCCACTCCTGAGTTGTGGTGGCACACATATCTGTGGTGACATGCATACGCTTCAGTGCTGCCTGAGATATCAAAAGTTTGCTTAATTTGAGATGTGGTTATTTTAAAAGAATGTGGACTGTGGTAACATTCGCATATGAAATTGCCTGCATTGCAGGAACGGTTCCAGTTACGTGACAGAGGGTGTGCATCTTTCAAAGAAATTTCAGAGAAATACATAAAGGAGAGGCAGTTCCAAAAAACAAAAAAAAAAAAAAAGAAAAAGGTTAAATAAATGTAAAGAGCAAATACTTTCAATGAGAAAAAAATAAACATAACTTACAGTTGACCCTGGCCAGCTTTAATTTATGGGGTGAAAATGGGACACGCTCAAGCTATCTTATACAACCATAACACTGAAAACCATACACACATTTAGGGACTCAATAAGAGCACTATTTACTAGACAGGTATTTTCATAACTGTACTACGTGCATATCTTATTTCAGTTTAACATTACTATAACTACAGTCAACCAGTATCAGTTCTGAAAATATACATACACTGAATCATGGTATGCAGTGTCCAGGATAGAAATAAAAGCTTGTGAAATCACCTTCAAAATACTTCTTCAAAGTAAATTTGATACAGTGTGTAGTATTAGAGACATTGTTTTTTTCAATAAGTAAACACCACAGTCTTAGTACCTAACACTTCATTAATATTATTATACAATACTGTTATATATGTAAAATGACAGAAGAATAGTTAAACTAAAACCCAATTAAGATGGAAAATTGCACAAAATGAAGTAATACGGAAAGAGTATTGCTTATTTGTTCATTTAATAAGAAGTATGAAATTATATAAAGCAGCTCCACTACTCAGAAAAGTCTCATAAAAGAGATTTTAAATTGTGTTATAGACCTGATGACTTCTAGATTTGACCTGTCTCCAGATGAAATGTTGCATTGTTCAAAATAAAAGGAGAAATCTGTTTTCTCCTCATACCGTTCTGAAGTTTCTTTTAGTAATGTAATTCAAAAGGCAGAACTTTATCCAATAAAAAGATGACAGGATTAAATTCCTGAAAGAAAAATTCTGCTTCTAAATATGCTCAGAAAAAAACTTATCTGCAACATTACTACTTAAAATATTGTAGCCACATGGGACATAATAATTATTTTGTAAGTTCCGTGGGGTGCTACAAAAACCCAGATGGCATTAGGTTTTACATCCTTGAAATTCATTTTGTATTATGCATTTTACCACAGTATGTTTCAGCAATACCAAGTAAATATAAAAAACTAGCCACTGACATTCCTTAAAGAAAATTAAACTGGGTCCCCACAGACTTGCTAAGGAAAAGCTTGAAGAAACAACTTCCTTAAAAAAACGAAACAAACAGGGAAGTCATCCTTTAGTACACTAAAGGTCAGCTTAATGTGTTGAACTCAGGGGAACAGCTTGGAAAGAATTAAGCAAATTTGGAATTCTTTGATCTCAGTGGGGACTGCAAATTCTTGGTGGATAAGAAAGGATGTTCCAGACAGTATGTTATGTTCTGACCATTAGCAAATACACAAATTTGAACTCTCACAGATAGAAGTATTCTATTATAAAGTAACAAAGTATATTCTCTTCATGGTGTTTCTCATGTATTAAATGTGACAGGGTAATGATTTGTGCAGTGTTATTTCTGTAAAATTATGAGCTGCACATTCTCACTGAACCAGTCCATGTCCTTTTCTTCAAACTTTCAAAATGTGTGCCAACAACTGTTTTGTTGAGAAACTCTCAAGGTTTCTTTTTTTTTTTTCTACAAAACCAGATACTTATTAGAGCAAACTCTTAAAAAACATGACTAAAAGTAACTGAGGGCAAATACTTTCCTGATTTAGTATCTCTGTGTGACTTTCAGAGTTTGTGTGATAAGAAGTCTTGTATAGTTTTTGGACTTGGTACAACTTCAAAGCAGCCTAACAATATATGACATTTGATTGAGACTTATTTTGTGAAGTTGTACCATATTAACTTGAATTCTGTCTAGATCACCTTAATTCTACAAATCAATGCTCACAGATGCAAAGAATAGAAACTGGACACGAGGCTTGTATTTTTGTCCAAAGTAATCATTTACATTGAGTACAACATCCTACCTATAGCAAATTGTTTCCCAATATCGTAAATAATAGTTACTTCTTGGCTAAAAAAATCTGTTCATATCAAATTTAGTTTGTAGCCAGAGGTAGATTTATTAATGAAGAAAAAGCTAGAAAGAGAGAATGCCTACCAAGCTTTGTCTCTTAAGAATGAAAAGAGTGTTTACGAAACGTGAAGTATACAACACTATAAACATAAGGCATTGACAAACATCAAGGTAATAGTTATATTTTAGATACATTAATGTCAAATAAAAGCAATTAATTATTATTATGTAAGCACCAAAAAAATCCACACACAGTTTAATAAGTGCATTGATTTTTAAAACGCTACCTGCAAACTTGCTTGCTGAAACAAACCATATGACTATCTTTCACATCATGACAAGGCAAACTTTCTAACTTCTTTGATATCAGTTTAACTCCACTCTCATTCTGTTTGAAGCTAAATGTTGATTCATGTTTTTTTCAAAGCTGACTCTTTTTAAAGATGTCTTCCCTTGAACTGCTTACTGACATATCTGGCAGAGTCACATGAATGCAGATGGAATTCTCATTGAGCAGGCATGTTTAAATGGAAAGATCAGCATTTTTAAATGTTTGCAAGATCACTAGTAAGATGCTGTCTGCACTTAATACAAATACGTTCTCATCAAAGGAGTGGAAATTTAACAAGAGTAAACTAACCACTTGACTCGCTTGTGCTCATAAGGTCTGAATTTAGCAGCATTCTCAGATTAAGGTTTTCCTCAGTGTGATCAATTTTATTTAACCAACTATTTTTAATCATCGTCTAAGCTCATTACAATTAATAGAGTTAGATTTTTTTGTTTGTTTGTTTTTGAGCTGTTCATTCCATTATGGAAACAGCTACTACCACAGAAATTGATATTTTCTCAATAATGGTTTTAACACACCTATACCTAAAGCACTGACAACAAAGTACTTCGAGCTACACTAGCAACAAACATTTTTTAAAAATTATGACAAATATTTCTACAATTTCTCTTGACAACAATCACTTTAGCTCCAATTTACATAAAAAAACCCATCAAAATATGATAGACTATCATAACATGATTTTGAAATATAGTCTCAGAGTCTTATTTTGAAAACCAGAATCTAACTTGCTCAAGACACAGAAGGCTGCACCATTGCAAGAGAGACATATGTTCAGAAATCTTCATTAAAGACATCAATAGTATCATTATTTCTAGGCCCACAACACACAAAGATCATGATCAAATCCTTCTTAGCTTATTTACTGTATTAAGTAGTTTTGGGAGGATAGAAATGGAAATTCAGCAACAGCAGTTATCAACAATGGTTAATTCCCAGTTTGTCGTCAAAAAATGTGTGCCAGTTTATTTATATAATTTTGGTTTAGTTCAGCTGAAGAAGGGACTATCCAATGTACTTCCTGCTGAGGAAGAAGGATAGACTTTTATATGCAGTTAATTTTTCAGCTGGAAGACCTTCAGCTGAATGGGAAGCAATCTCTTGAAAATCTCAGTGTAAATAGAGAGTTACAGTGTTTAAATATAATAAATATATATATAATGAACATAAATCCTGGTCTTGCTTTCAAAACAGGGATTGTCCGAGCCATCATGATCTGATACACCTAAGTTTAGGGGTCTGCACTGAATGAGATATCCAAGCTTGTTATGGTCAGTAGAGATCTAGTCAAAACTTAGGTGCAGTGGTTAATTTTGTTACCAAATGTGCCCTAACGTTACAGAACAAGACTCCAGATAGAGCTCCATAATAGTGGAAGATTTGCCTATATCCTTTGCCATATTTGTCAGCCCTGTCTATCAGAAATAGTCATACATGTAAATTAGAACCATGTGGGAAACCTAATCAACTTCAATTGAGTTCAAATAGCAATTCAGCTTCTCAGATTTCAGTACATGCTTTACTGTGGCCTGAATAGCTCAAAAAATAAAGAATATCACAGAATTACAAAATTGTTGAGGTTAGAAGGTGTCTTGTGAGATCAGTTAGTCCAACCCTTCTGGTCAAGCAAGGTGATCTAGAGCAGGTTGGCCAGAATCATATCCAGGTTGGTTTTGAACATCTCCACAAATGTAAATTTCAAAACATATCATGGCAACATGCTCTAGTGTTTGACCATCCACAGAGTAGAAAGCTTTTTATGGCACTGAAGTGAAATTTTCTGTATTCTCAGTTGTAGCCATTACCTCTTGCCTGTCTGCTAACAAGGATCTGGCTGTCTCTTCTTCATTCTCTCCTATCAGATATCTGTATGTATCAGTAAGATCCTCCTGAGACATCTCTTTCCCAGGCTGAATAATCCCAGTTCTCTCAGCTTCTTCTCATGTGAAAGAAGCTTCAGTCCCTTAATCCCTCTTGTACTGAAGAGCCCACGACAGAACGCAGCACTCAAGACGTAGCTCACAACTGCTGAGTAGAGGAGAAGGTTCCCCTTCCTTGACCTGTAGGTAATATTCTTCAAAATGCAGCCTAGTACACCATCAGCCTTCTGTGATGCAAAGGTACACTGCTGTCTTTTGGTCAGCTTGCTGTTAACTAGGACTTCAAGGTTTTTCTCTGAAGAGCTACTTTCCCTCTGGTATTCTATGGGTACCTGGGATTATTATACTCTAAGTGCAGGACTTTGCATTTCCACTTTTTGAACATCATGAGATTCCCATCAGCTCAATTCTTCATCCTGTCAAGATCCCTCAAAGTGGCCACAGGACCTACTGCATTTGCTGTATCAGCCACTTCTCACAGTTTTTTATCATCTGTGAACTTGCTGGGGGTTCATTCTGTCCCACTGTCCAAGTCATAAATGTAGACGTCAAACAATATTGGCCCCCCTAGCAACCCCTGGAGTACACTACAAGTTACTTGCCTTTAACTGGACTTCATGCCACTTATCATAACCTTCTCGACTCAGCTGTTAAGCCAGTTTTCAATGTACATCACTGTTCACCTATCTAAGCTGTGATTTGTCATCTCGTCTATAAGGATGTTATTGGAGACAGGGTGAAAGACTTTACCAAAATCAACGTAAAGAATACCTACTGCTCTCCTGTTGTCCTCCAAGTTAATCACTTCATTGTAAAATGTTGGTTAAACAAGATTTCCCCTTTGTAAATCTGTGCTATGACAAATTATCTTCACCTCCTTTGTGTGTTTGGAGATGGTTTCAAGGATTAGTTGTTCTATCATGTTCCCAGGGACTGAGGTGAAGGTGACTAGCCTGTGGTCCCTCAATTCTTCCTTTTCACCCTTCTTGAAGAATATTTCACACTAAAACGCTTGAATTTACATGTCTTAATCTGTGTTTGAATTCCACTACAGATATAAAAAATTGCAGGAGAATCTAGCCAAGTACACAGGGAATCAATCTGGTTATAGAGCCCCAAAACAGTACAGTCTCTGTATTTCATTAAATAGGTTTTTATTACAAGGCACGGTTTATATTAGTTGATATTTGTCTGGCATGAAAGCTATGAGGCAGAAATTGCTACCATACCCTATTGCCATATAATATCATATAACCTGTTTCCAAATCCATGTGAAATACTGTTTGGGAAGCAGAGAAACTCTAATCACACTAATACACAATGAAGTCCCTAGGAACTTTTCAATTGCGTGTCTTTGGGTCACCTGCCTAATAAAGCCTTTGGCTTTCTTACATCAATATGGCTATCCCTAAGCATAATGACTGCAAAAAAATGAGAAAATTTATTCAAAGTTTAAATAAAAATAACAGGATCCATCATTTCTTGTCTTGATTGAATCTTTGTATTGTTGAATGTTTATACGTAAAACACATTTTCTCAATAAACATCGAAGCAGCTTTTTCTTTTTTTCCCCCCTAAAAAAAAAAAAAAAAAGAAAAGAAAAGGAAAATTACTTATTTGGCCTCTTTACTGCAGCATCTGACTTTAACAAACCACAAAATGTCACAGCACTCACGTGGCACCCTTGAGAAATTATATTCCTCCCTGGTATTGGTGCAGCTTGGAGATCACATCTTCATGGGATCTGAAGCACGTGATTGGTGCCCTGGGGTTTTGTGGTTACTTACGTCTGCAGAGACTATTATCTGTCAAGTAACATTGCAATTTACGCTATTCTTTTTTCAACAGAAGTTGCAACCTTGGTCTTTAAACCAATTGTCAGCATGCTGTATATTCTGCCTGCACCTTCACAGTGGCAAGCACATTGTCCTGAGTATTTATACGCAGTTTTAGTGTTCTTTTCTACAGCTCAAACTGTGCAGCCGTTAATGAATTACATGACCTCCTCAAATGAGCTAGGTCAAACTGCATCTTGAAATTCACAACAAAACTTTCATTGGTTGTAGTCTTAGTAGACTCAAGGGGAGCTGATCTCAGATTTGTATCTGAGGGCAGAATATGACCCACTGCATCCATTAACTGGCCTGAGTCTTTACAGCTCTTTATCAACAGGGGGAGGAAGGACACAGATTAATGGACAGAGAATGAAAGAGTGAAAAAAACAGAATTCTTAAAGGTTGCTGAGGAGCTGAGAGACTGAACACAACAACAGCTTGAAAAAAATGCAGAAAAATGCTCAAATATTTGAAAGGTTATTAAAGTACTTCTCATTACCAACACTTTGAAATACAAAAAAAATGGTTTTATTTTAGTACTATTATAATATTATTAAAATTACCTTTCTTTTATTTTAACTCAGAGGGAAAATTTCAATGGGGTTAGGGATTATTTTTTTTTTTTTTTGACAAAATATAAAGTTTTGTCTCAGGATGGCTTGGGTTGGAATGGACTTTAAAGATCATCTAGTTGAGGTTGATCATATAGTCTTGATAGATTCGGTTCTGTTTATTTAAAGTAAAATTTGAACTTCATTAAATTTAAACCTCAAGTTATTGAACCTCGTAAGGATTCAAAATTAAATTTCAAATATGAGTTTAATTGTTTCATATAAAATAAAAATATCTTAAACTATAACACGAGGTTTTCACAAAAAAATAGGTAGCTTAGTAGATACAGGTTTCTCACAGAAGTAAGTCTGAGTTATATTCAGTACAATATGGGATAGTTTAGAGCAGTTTCGTGCAAGCAGATTGCCCTAATAAAACATTAAGAGAATAACAGCATGCTTTATATACTTTACTCTTCTGAAACACTTAGCACTGTAAAATCTAGAGAACTGGTTACAATCATGAACCCAGTCTCAAAATTCTGAAGGTGTTCAAGAGGGACATTCAGATAAACTGTTTAAACCTCAGATGTGCACTTTTGCGGATTGAAATTAGATGGTTTGATCCTTCCTGGGACATGAGGAAAAATGCTTCAAAAACTTCCTTCTCACCCCTTCGTGGGTCAAGACCTTAAACCAGTAAAGCTTGGACCAATAAATTAGCTTGTGTGTTCATATTATGACACAGTGAATTACTTCAGAGTCCTGACCTAAGAAACTAGACCCTGCTCATCCCACTGAACAGCCAAAAAGGGAAAGCACAAAACCCAGTAAACTCAGGACCCTATCAGAGCCACAGAGTTTGGCTTTATGTCTTAAGATCTGCTCTCACAGGGTTCAACATCCCTCACGCTTTTTCAGAGGCAGGCACGTAAGGCAGGCACAACGGGAGATGGAGCAGAAAGCACTGAGGCTGAGCTTTGCTTCCGTGCCCACTGCTGCACTAGGAGAGTGCTCAGGCAGGATAAGCAACTCAGCAGT
The DNA here is from genome assembly GCA_036023395.1 of Myiotriccus ornatus. Lineage (NCBI taxonomy): Eukaryota > Metazoa > Chordata > Aves > Passeriformes > Tyrannidae > Myiotriccus > Myiotriccus ornatus. The sequence goes on along the minus strand of JAYRBT010000082.1, from coordinate 121,490,093 downwards.
GAGGACCATGTCCAATCCCTGCCAGGAAAAAGGTGAACCTGCAGTGAAGACTCAGTCACCCTACAGGAGTTGCTGGGTTTTAAATCCCAGCCAGTTTGTTTTTATGTCTCTGTTAGACTACATTTCCATTACTGAAGAATTAAATAAACACCATGAAGTTGCATATTCCACAGGTGAAGATCTACATTTCAAGCGGTATAAAAGGTCACAGGAAAACAGGCTGGTCCTGTTCTGTATGACAATCTACCCTGAATTTTCTTTTGCTGAGATGCATTGCTTTAGGACACAACAATTGCACTACAGGAACTGTACACCAGGCATGGATATTTTTGATTAGAAAGGGTAGTTATGTTGACTTATCACAGATTTTAAAAAGGTTGCTTAGATCATTAATGCCCTCTCAAAAGCTATGCAGACTTATTCTCCATAAAAGGAAATACACAATGATAAAAAATAATTAAATAAATTGCTTCACCAAATTATTGCAGAGGTTCAGGCAGTATTCTTGAGAAAAAAAGAGTCATCTACTTTAATAGATATTTCTGACAAGTATTTAATATCTTTTTTTAATCCTTACTAATTTGAACAAAACACTCATCACACACCATTATGTTTAGGCCTTCACAACATTTAAGTTTTAAGGAAATAAGCATCATTACAACCTTAACAAATTATCAAAAATAAAACAACACCGATTTCATTATTTCTGAGGATTATGCTCACAGGGAAAAAAATAATTTAAAAACTTTTTATATAACGCATGTGGATCAAGGTTTATATTTTCTAGTTTCAAACTCAGATATATTTTCAAAGAAACATTCATGTATTAAAGTATTTTCAATAGAATTACTGCCTTCAGTTTGTTTTCACACAAAATATGAGACTCTTTTCAAGTTAATGGATAAATTTGCTCATCTCTTTCTTTATTATCAGGCAAAGATAAATAAGTCTTTTTCACTCAATCTGCTGAGATAACTTGTGCCCATGCCGAAAGGTGATCTGTTCTAATCAACTTCGTGAAGTCTGACGGAATTACACTGAACATATTTCATACCTGACACAACTACAGAATGATACAGTTCAGGACAAACATTGGTGACCTGAATAATACATGACAGACAGATGACCGGGTGAGAAAAGTAATTTTTCACCTACACCACTTGAGTTTCTTTATTAAAGGCTGAGACATATTTGATGGAAAGAAGGCTGCTTTGCCAGCTAAAAGCTGGTGTGTTTTATTAATAGCTCAGTCAGTATTCCCTTGCCATTTTACTACTTGAAACATTATTTTGACAATAAAATACTACATGCATCTAGTTTGCATGGAAAGCACCATGGAAAATACCATCAACACTGCTAAAGAGAAAAATAAATATTTAAGACATTAAAGTTGTTAACTATTTAACTGTTAATCCTTAACTTAATAGCTATACATATTTAAAATCACTGCAAAAATTATCACAAAAGAAGAAAGGGATTCTGGAAATAAAACAACTACCTAATCACAGGAGAATATAAAATATAACTATAAATGGATAGAACTTATCTTTCCCATGAGCTTGCAAATAGATACAACACACTTAAGAAGTGTACTTTTCATACAAGGCAAGTAAATTTGACCTCGACAATATGATTTTGTTTGTGAGACTTAAATTTTGTTTTGTCAAAGAAGGTTAAATGTAGGACAAACAATAACATCTTAGAAGTTGGCCCATGAAAAGGTAGACTGCCTCAAACATTTCTGTGTCTGAAACCATACCAAGTTTTATTCTTGGCTGTGTTTTTCCTATGCAGACAGCAGCCAGGACAAATAGCTTTCTACAAATTCATAGTGTGTGACAACAGTGATTCCAAAGGCTAGACAAAGAGAAAATGCTCATGTTGTACTGATGATGCTGGTTCCATCAATGTAGTAAGTGGAGCCCTTCCACCATCACTGCTAACGTGAACCCTCAAAAATTTATTTTGTATACTTGAAAAGTTTAAAACTTTAAATGAAATCTCAGAAACTTCTTGTGAAGTTGTTCTACTTTCTGTAACAGAAAAACACACCATATATATTTAAACAACATTTCTTCAGTTATTTCTTCTATGGTAGCCTTTTGAAGTTAATTGAATACACGGGTCATACTGAAAATAGTCTAGAGTGCTCTAAGTTTAAATGTAAATACAAAACTGATCATGGACCTAGCAAGCAAATATCACTATATAGTCATAACTATTTCAGTTAAAAGAATAAAAACTTGTTCTTTGTTACAGGAAAATGCACAATCCAATCTGAAAGAAATAAAACTAAGTATGTAGTGTAGGATATTGGACAGGTTTTGCTAACACTAAAAGCATTACATATATATACAACATTTGTGTACAGTTTTAAAGGTACAATGGTTATTCAAATTTACAATAAATTAGACTCAATTGTAATCAGAAGTTTTCCTAGATCTGCAAATGGCTTTAAAATCCTCTGCTTCTCTACATATATAACACAAACACCATTTTTCACTCAGGAAGATTAGCTTTTTAGGATTTATTGTCTTAACTTTTCAGACATGAGTAGAAAAGCCACAGAGTAATTATTTCCTCTCACATGCCCATGATGCCTTTGTCATATCCTAACTGCAATACAGAATCCTTCATGTACGTAAGGCTTAATATCTTTGATGAAGCCCACAGGCCCTCCTAATTTGGATCAGTTTAGCTGAAGCTGAAGAAAGGGTCTTATTAAGCATAATATATAGGGAATGACCTGACAAAAGTTGCACAGATATACTTTCCCAGATTAAGGGTTTCAACAGCAGTTTTTAATATTATTTAATAAGCCAAAAAGATGGTGATCAATAATGTTGTGCTAAGGACAGATCATGATCAACAGTGTTGTGCAAAGATATCTTCAAGGTAATATTCAGAATAGTACTTTAGATCACAAACTCTTGTTGAGAAGAGATAGACTGCAATGCTCAAATGCTGAGAGGGTTCTCCAGATGTTTGGTAGGGGTTTTCAGGCTAGTGAAAAATATAATACTGAAAAGGCCCCCACAGTGTACAGTAACCAGTGTTTTTCTGGATGGAAACTTGAGCCTAAATCTCCTGCATTCACTCGTTAATCTTCAGCATCAAACATGACACCACATATATGCGCACACATACACAAATTTAAATAAGAGAAGGAGACTGTTGGAAAATCTTTTTTCAACACAATGACACAAGCAAGGTAAAACCTAACTTGTTTTAAAAAAAGAACTCATCAGTTTCTGTATGTGATATACTAATGCTTTAGTTAAACAGAGTGAGTTGAAATTTAAAAACTTTTGTAGCTTTGATCATTCTTACTAAAACAACTGTGTCATTATGGGCCATTATTTTTCTGAATTTTCTTTCAGAAATTTTCAACACAAGAATATTTTATCAGTGAAGATTAAGCTTATTTCTCTCTCATCAAACTACAGATTTCTCAATTTGAACACTTTTTTTTCTGGAATGGTATATTTAATTTATGTCTTTCCATATGAAAAAATCTGAGGTTTATTAATTGAGCTTTAGAAAGTGTAATACAGTTGTCAAAGGCTGTTGGCAACAGCAGGGACTAAGCTGAGATGTCTATGAATTCCTCCAGGAATCAAAGAAGTCAAATCTGGCTTCAAGCCCTCATGTCCAAACAAGGGTAAAAAAACCCCAAAACTTTTCTAGTGATCTTTGGAAGGAAAATCTTTTTTCGTCATGTGAAAACTGAATTCATATACAAAGCAGAAAAATCCAACTTCCCATGAAGTAGGCAAGTTATATCACATTATGCCCAGTAGCTGGATAGCAAAATGACCATTAAGTTAAAAGTTGTTGGAGAGCAAACTGGGGACCAAACATAAAGAATGCTCAGATCAAAGCAGGCCCAGTGGGATCCTGTGGACAGTCCTGGCATAAAATACAGTTTTACAAGGGCATGTAGGTGTAGGACAAGGGGAAATGGATTTAAACAGAATGAGGGTAAGTTTAAATTAGATATTAAGAAGAAATTCTTTACTCAGAGGGTGGTGAGGCACTGGAACAGGTTGCCTAGACAAGCTGTGGATGCCACATTCCCCAGTGTTCAAGGACAGGTTTGATGGAGACCTGAGAAATCCAGTATAGTGGAGGGTTCCCAGCCCATGGCAAGGGGGGGTTGGAACTAGGTGATCTTCAAGGTCCCTTCCAAACCAAACCATTCTAAGATTCTGTGATGTGAAAGCATAGCTAAAATAATAATATATATGTATACAAGCTTAATAAAATGCACCCGTTGTTTGCATTTTCAATATTAGTCATGTACCTTAGCGCTCTGGTTGGATAATACAAATAACATTGGGTATGTGAACATCTCTTACCTTCTACTATTTTCACTTTGTCATATTCTGGTCACTATTTAGTAGCTGCGAAAATGCTTGAAAGCAGGAGGTCACAATGGAGGCTCTTTCCATCTTGCATTAAGCATGGTGTTGTGCTATTCTCAACATAACCCTTAATCTATAAACCATTCTCTATGTTACAGTCATTAGCAGCAAAGCTATACCTGTGCTATTATATTCCCATCATATACTATCAATATTCCCAGCATTTTACTATACAGGCTATACTACTGATTTGCTATACAAGGAACAGTGCCTGCTCCCTCCTCAGATGATGGGATTCAGCCCAACACCTGTAGAGGTTTCAAGTTTTTGTTTATGACAAAACTTCATTTATGTTACTTACGATCCAGTTCTTTTGACTTTGTATCAGAAGTAAGAATAATATTACTCCTATATAAAAAAGTTCAGGTTATTTTAATTAAAACTCTCAATTTGGAGATGGGAAAAAAAATTAAAAAATGTTCAAAGAAGAATACCCTTTCCTCCTGTTAATCAGCAAGTTGTAGCAGTCTGTTACCGTATAGCTACAAGTTTGAGGATTTGTCTTCATCAAGTGCTGAGATCTTCGAGTATTACACTTTACAAGTAGGCTCCAACCTGGAAGAGTGGCTGAACCTCATTTCTCAAGATACTTCAGTGTTTTTCTACTTGTATGGTATGGTTTAAAGCTGTTAAACAGCAGCAGTGAAGAGCTTTATCATAAAGTTTCAGTTCATGGCAGAGCTAAGTTTATTTATAAGGCTACTATTCCTTTCTTTTGATTTTCAGCTTTCATTTTTATTGCTTCTCAGCTCCAGATTTGGTTTTGATGGACCTTTACTGTTATGCACTGCCAAGAAACCCACTTGTGCTACGTACCAGTACTCTAAATAGGAAGGAAGTGTAATATAGATTCTTTAGCCACAACTGTGGACATTTTAACCAGTAGCTATTTACATACATACCCACAGGGCAATTATCTAGCTAAAAGGGATCCAGACTAAGCTGTGAACTGTAAAATTGTCTTTTAAGTTTATCTTCATCAGTTCGGTGCAGTAAAATCAAATACCTCTACTCTTCCCTTATAAAAGACTAAAATGCTTAGAGGCTTTCAATATTCAATCAATAGATACAATCTAATATGTAAAGCAGGAAAAATAGTATCACTATATGGTCAAAGAGTACCAGGTACATTATGCACACTGTTCATCAAAACACTTGCCAAAGAAAATCACAATCTTTTCCAACGAAATCTGTAATTTTTACTCCTAGAGTTTGAAGAGTTACATTCTCTTTGCTGATACAGCCTTTGGTCTTTCTAGCTGCCCTCAATCTATACTAAGCAAGCAAATAAAATTAAAAATACAAAAAGTAAATGAATAAAGTAAATTTTCCATTTCCATTTCTCCTAGAGGGATTTATGTTACATATATTTGATGTTTCTTCTCTTCTTAGGAATTAGCTTTCCCTTCCTGATTTCTTCCTCCCAAGAGTAATGTTCAGATTACTGCATGCCCACATTTGAGAAAGAAAATCTAACCCATACTATAAATTTCTACAGACACACTAGTTATCCCCATAGTACGTCATGCCATACAAACTCTCTCTTCTCTTTTTATATCATTTTTGGTAAATATAATTTTAATTTTATTAATTCTGACTTTCTTTTTCTGTAAGCATTATCTTCTGAGAAAGAATATAAATATATATATACACAGGAATAGAGACTGGAAATGGAAGAAGAGAAAGAGACTTTCTTAGAACAAAGAGATTAGACATTTAATCATGAAGAACTGCTGAGCAAAGTGGATAGAATTAATAAATTGCAAATCTCACATATTGTCAGCAAAATGCAATAGAAAAATCTCAATATTTAACAAAAAAAAATTTGTTTATCTATTTAAATAAAAATTAAATTTGCAATTATATACATTCTGGGCCAAATTATGCTCTGTGATGCAGTCCTGTAGGCTTGTATGAAAGTCAGTAGATTGAACTAACATGCAAACATAACTAATAAACCCGGAAGTAATATTGACATCAGCGAATTGGTGGAGGAGGTTTCACAGCACACTTTAAGCCTTCTCTCTGTTTCTTAATACAAATATGCCATTCAGAACACAGTAAAGCTTTAAAAGGCCACCATGATAGCAGCATACATGTGCATGTTTATTTCTCTGAAGACTATTCCCTTACTAAAGCCACATTTGTTCCTTCTTTCTATTATTTTGGAAAAATTAGTTTTTCTTTCCTATAAATGAAGCACCTGAGTAATTTTATGTTCCTTTTTCAAAATTTTGAAGGTTTCTATCATCTGGTGTTCAACATTCCTAGCCAGTTTCTCTGTCTGAAGTTCTCATTTCTTCGTAATTTATTTTATTATTTTGCTTTCATCCTTATGTGTGTGATTTTGTACTTGGTACTTAATAAATTTTATCCTGCTTCTACTACTTGCAGTGCTAATATCATGCAGGGCTCCATGAAATGCTGTGCCTTTCCACTGGCATGGCCAGTCAACATTCAACAACCCTCAAATTTCCTCAGCACAGTTTTTTGCTGACATAAATCAAAATATTTACTAAAATCAAACCGCTGAAAAATGCAAATAATAGATTCACTGCATCCTTTAACCTGACTCTTTACACTTAAATTCTTTGCTTTTTCCATGCCACTTTCAACTGTCCTGTAAAATTTAATCAATCTGTCCTCAAGGCTTTCAGCTCCTCTTTTTTCTTGGAGGAAGGTTTTGGCAGCAGAGTTCTTTCTTCCAGGATACATATCTCCTAATCAGGCTTTCTCCCAGTGTTTTCATCTTCACATAGTGCTTTAACATATTAGCAGTAATGTATTACAACATGTTATATACTAATTACTCTTTCAATTCCCTCAGATCAAAACCTAGTCCTTCTGGAGATCTCACTATAAGAGAATAACCTATTCATAGCCAAAGTTTATTCCTTAAATGTATTTTCCTTTTTTTTTTGAGATGATACCACACCAACATCTTTCCTTTAAGCCAGATCTATGTAGAGGGGAAACCACATAAGTTTAATCTCCGTGGTCTAACCAGGATGGTCTTTCTCATATCTTCTCTCTTGTCTGCCAAGGGAGGACAGGAAAGACTGGATGATAGACTGAGCTGTCAGTGAAGGTCTTTTTCCACATTTCTTTCTCACATATCATGGAAAGTGAATTCCTTCATATGCTCTACTATTCACTGAGACATTTAATAGAAAATTCCAACCAAGTTCCAGAAAAACTGTATTATTTTAGTTGTACAAATAGTAGAAGAGATTTGAGATTTCCTATCTTCTTATGTTCTTCCATTTGTGTGGATAGAGGTTTATGTTCCAGTGTTTAATACGACAGACACTCTATATTTGAAGTAATGCATAACTAAAGTTATTTAAGCATCATGCTATGATGAAGAAAGTCTCTACCCACAGAAAATAAAAACACATGGATACATTCATACAGAATATACACTTCAGAGACACTCTCCTGAGCAATTTGGATGTTAGGAGACAGGATAAATGTGGAACTTGCAGCACTATGATACTGGGGGAGGGTGCAGGGGGAAAGGAAGGAAATCTATATATTGCTGAAGATGGCTGCTTTTCTAAAAATTTATTCTCAAAATAAATTTTTTCTGCTGAGATTTTCCTGAAATTATTTTTGAATACTGTACCACAGGAGTGCTTTAGGGAGTATTATATACAAGCTACAGTGACCTAAATATTTTTTTTTCCCTGTACACAGGATGGACAATGGAAACGTCCATTCCACACATGAGCTGGAAATGTTTCTGTTTGAGGAAATATTTGCTTAATTTTATGAGCTATAGCTACATTGTTAGTTCAGATCTGGTTCTTAAGTTTCCAGAATAAGTGGTCACCTCAGGCTAATACTCTATGCTGTAGGTCTAGTAAATGAATAAATACAGCTTTCCACTATACAGTACCTGCCAGCTCTCAACTTTTTCATCTGATACATAGTTTTAAAGGAGTACTTCTAGTCACAGCATAAAGTCTTGTATTTATCTGAACTTGTATTCGTCACCTCCTCTTCTGCTGTATGTTGATTTTCACGTGGTTCCTGGATATCCCATTTTAAAACCCAGCACACTCAGAAGGAATGTAGATTTTTTAGCTTAAAGGGAGAAAAGTTCTAATTAAGAGGTGTAAATCCTTCTGTTCCACATATTTTTAAAAAGGGGTTAGAGCCAACACTCACAATTTTCCGAGAACTATCCCTCCAGCTACTGTGTGTGCTACATAAGGGAGTAGAGCCAGTTTTAGCCACTTATGAAACTCAGTGTATTTGCAGAGGGGCCAAATACAACAATCAACTGTATGAACTACAGAAACCTTCAGCAATCCAGTGGTGAAACAGCTGGATTTGAGCCATTTTTCCATTTAAATGTAATGCGAAGTAGTGGGACTTTTACTCTTTGCACTCCGAGCTTGCAGAAGTTTTCTGTGTGTATATTCTTTATTTAAGGAAGTTTTAAAAATAAAAAGTATAAAACAAAAATAAAGTCTCCACGAGTAAGTCAGTAAATCTTATGACAATGGGAAGCTCTTTCATATAAAAATTATTACTAACAATAATAAGTGAAATAACCCTGGCTATGACATAAATACAGTTTCCACCTCCCTTTAGCTCAGTTATGATGGAAAGATGACAACATATCTTTCTCTTCTGATCTGAAGGAAACAGCAGGGCCCCACTGACTTTGGTTAGGTCCCAGCACTTAAGAATAGTTCACCACAATGTATTAATTTACTTAACACAGCTTAAGTCAGGGAGGGTTTTGTAACTAAAATCCGAAAACAGAGGTGGGGAAAAAAAACAGAAAAGCAATGAAAGCTTTTTCCCCTGAACACCTAGAATCATTGCAAAATCTCCAATGAATAACCTTCTTAATTTTTTTCATGAAGTTTAATTTATACTAACATGAATGTCTTTCTTCAGCTCTAGTGAAACCTAAGATATTAATTAAAAGCTTCTTCTCTTTCCTCAAATTCAGCAAAACTGAACTGGCAGTATTAAGATTTCAAAGAGAATACAAAGTGAATTAACAGAAAAAAATATTAGGTAGTGTGCTCCCAGAATTAAAAAAAAAAATATCAATAAAAGCAAAAAAATCCACTCCTACCATAACAGAAGCAGTTTGGAAACTGCACAACACAAGATTTTTGAGATTGTTGTATGTTAAGCAATCCCCCTTGGCCTGTATTTTTTGCATTCTTTTTACAAAGAAGTTCCTGATACTGAATTTTAAGAATAAAGAAGACATTCAAAAGTTCCATCCAATCAGAGAGAGAGAGTAACCACAGATTTTGTCAGTTTCAAAAGCAACCCCCAAGATCAACACATTTCATAACATATGTCAAAGGTTTGTCTGTCTGAAGTTGGATCAACCCATTCCCATAATTTGTCCAATCTTTTTTTTTATTGTTTGGAGAGCAAAATGTAAAAGATTTAATGCAGTCACACCTGCCAGACTTACTAACTTTGCTCAGCACTTGCAATTCATTTTAGCTGTGAGGTTGATCAAATATCACCATTAGCTCTACTTGAGATATATTTCATCAAAGTAAACATACAATTAAATTTGAGATTCGAAGTGCTTTCACATATTTTTAATTCTGAGGGAGGCACTCCTCAAGGCATACTGTCAGACAACCACTATGCTTATTCTCTCTTTCCTCTCTTTTTTACCTCCACCACAATGTGATTTAATAACATATTGATAAGACAAAAGGATTCTTGCCCTCAGACTTCAAGATTTACCTCTGTGCATGACATGTAGCATTGACCAGTGCAATGCAAGACCCTATACAGGTCTTTGTTGGGACATCTGGACCAATGAACAATCGCGTGCAGTATTTTCTACTTTAAGACTTCATGACTGTACTAGATCACCCAGCCTTATATTCTCCTTTTAAGTGGAACCAAATGCTGCATACCAATGCATTATTGTCTGTATAAGAATTTGACCTCTACTGTTTTTCAGTTTTCCTATTAATTTGTTTTCACTGGATAGATTAGAAGTCTCAGTAACACAGGGACCATAGATAATGTTCACCCCTAATGAGTAAAGAACTACTGTTTTTTCTTTGAAAAAACAAAATAAAATCATTAATTGTTTTAAAAAAATTAACCTGTAATGTACTTTTCCTAAAATTTAACAATGACTAAGGAATAAGATTTCCAAATCTTTACACTATAGTTTATTTTTAGGCATGACGAAGAGTTTGAATTTCCTAAAGAATGCCTCTTCTGATAAGCCAAACAAATGAAACACCCAGATGTCTGTGAAGATTCAATGCATTCACTGAAATTTTCCAAAGTGGATGAAACAGACCATAAACAACGGAGTAAGAATGAAGGAGAAGAATTCCAAATATCCATGAAAAAGTTGTAGAGTTTTTTTTTTTTTAGCTGTTTGAATCTCCAACAAAATCAAAAAAGAAGTGAACTGGAAAGGGATGAAGACTACAGTGGTCTTCATGGGTGCAGTGGTGGCTCAGATGAACAGTAACCAGAATTCAAAATCCTGAAAAAAAACGTAGAGCTGCGGTGCTACAACTGCTGCCAACACTGGCCACTTTCAGTAGCCAGTTCAGACTATGTTAATGACAGCTAAAGCATGACCATTTATGATCCTGACAGAGAAAAACTAAGATGAGTTATACTCGTGCCCTTGCACATAAGGGTCAGACTGGAAATGAGTTGGCTGAGGTGACTGTCTCTTTCGAAAGTAGTAGGTTTCTAACTAAATCCTAATAATGCAAACATAAAGGCTGTTAATGTACTTATTAGCCATCACAAAATGCATTTCACATTGGATGGTTACAATACATTATATCAGCAGCAATCACACCTCTGTAATAACAGTAGCAGTTCATTTAAGGAGAGCAAGTACACCTCTTCTTCCAGCCCATTATGGGAACATGATGAATGATGATGGCACTAGACTCATATGGGAGGGAACTGGAGCTAGAAGGTGAAAGAATTGCCTTTGTAAAAAACAAAGGGAGTACCTCATGTATAGGTATATCTGGGTACATTCAGGTATAAACATTTGAAAAACCACCACAATTAAAAGATGCTTCCAAAACCAGTCAAAGGAGTTTAAATATAAAGCAGAAAAAGTCCTCAAACCAAAGAATATAATTTCAGAATTAAAAGAAAAAAAAAAAAAAAAAGAGTGAACAAAAGTGGGGAAATAGTAAATGAAACATGTTTTAGCAGGGAGTAGCTCCGAAAATGAGAGCCAACCACTTCACAAAGGTTGTAATAACAACAAATTTGTGGCACAACAAGTGGAAAAAAAGCATAAGACTATTTGAATTAATAAGTTTTAACTACACGAGTTTTGCTTTCTATTCAGAGAATGATATAATACAGCCATGCATAAAAAGGAATGCAGGAAAATAGAGTATTTTGAACAGACTATTTTAATTATTGTTTACAAACTAAAATACATGTTGATATTTGACTGTCTCCCTGGAGCTTGGTGGAACTTAATGAACATAAGCACAATAAAAAAATATTCATAAAATAATTGTTCCTTTTCATATACTTCAGGCTGGATATGAATTTTGCCTACACAGCAGTATTAGTGAGGAATATTTAAAAAAAAAAAATGTAAGGGTCATTTCTTCCTAAGGAGGACCCTAGAGACAAAAATGATCCTATCTTAATACTGAAAAGAGTTGCAAGAAAAAGATCCAGCTGTGACATAGCCAGGAGTGTCACAACCCTGCTGGAGAGTTGTGGAGTATCAGGTACAAGATATGTCCTCTTCCATTGATAGATGCTTTTATTGTCAGTTAGCCAAGCCATAAAGTCAGGTTGCTACCAACAGAACACATAATCTCCCAACCTGCCCTTTGCATTCCAGACAAGAAGGTAAAAGGTCTACAGGAACATGTCCTGCAGATGGTCAGGACCTTCATTTGCATTTACAGAGGTGAGGAGGACCATCAGAATGCAGAGGCTTATCTTCTGTCACTAAAAAAGCTGAGCTCTGAAGTTAGTGCCTCTGAAAAGTTCACATGGTTCTGGAGGTTCATAGGGGTCACAAACATCTTCTCAGGTGAGAGGACAGTGTATATTTTACTGGCAACAAAGTGATGAGGAGCACACTTTAAAATTTACAAGACAAGGAAGGGGGAAAATAAACAAATAAACTGCCACACAAAGACAGAGGTGGAGTAGCCAAGGAAGATTCTTTATGGCGTTCAGTGTTCCTCAGTGCTCCACTGTAATGGCATCATGTGTTGGGACTATTTCATACTGATTTTCCTTTTCCCACATTCCCTAGTTATTTGTGTCTTTGTTTCAGGGAATAAAAGGTTAGATGTTTTATAGATGATTATGTTAACAAACATGATGCTGTGTTTGTGTAGGTGTTTCCTCATACAGCGGGTTTCACAGAATCACAGAATCAAATAGGTTGGAAAAGACCTCTGAGATCTTCAAGTCCGACCTATGACCTACCACCATCTTGTCAACCAGACCATGTCACTGAGTGCCATATCCCAGGGAGACTTCGCCACCTCCCTGGGCAGCCCATTCCAATGCTCGATAACTCTACTTGAAGTTCTTCCTAATGTCTAACCTAAACCTCCCCTGGTGAAGATTAGGACTGTGCCCACTTGTCCTACTGCTGGTTGCCCAGAAGGAGAAACCGAAGCCCACCTGACTAAAACCTCCTTTCAGGTAGCTGTAGAGAGTGATGAGGTCTCCCTTGAGCATCCACCTCTCCAGGCTAAACATCGCCAGCTCCCTCAGCTGTTCCTCATAGGACTTGTGCTCCAGACCCATCACCAGCCTCACTGCCCTTCTCCGGGTACACTCCAGCACCTCAACATCCTTCCTAAATTAAGTGGGTCAGAACTGGACACAGTACTCCAGGTGTGGTCTCACCTGTGCCAAGTACAGGGGAAGGATCACTTCCCTGGTCCTGCTGGCCACACTGTTCCTGATACAGGCCAGGGTGTTATTGTCCTTCTTGGTCACCTGGGCACTCTGCTGTCAAAGAGAACCCCCAGGTCCCTTTCTGCCTGGCTGCTCTTCAGTCACTCTGTCTCCAACAGAGGAGTGCTGCAGGGGGTTGTTGTAGCCAAAGTGCAGAACCCGGCACTTGGCCTTGTTGAACCTCTTACCACTGGATGCAGCCCAGCTCTCTGGCCTGTCCAGGTCTCCTTGTAAAGCCGTTTTACAATCCAGGAGATCAACACTCGCCCCCCAACTTGGTGTCATCTGCAAATTTGCTAATGATAGACTAAATCTTCTCATCCAGATCATGAGTAAAGATATTGAACAGGACTGGGCCCAGCACTGATCCCTGGGGGACACCACTGGTGACCGGCCGCCAGCTGGATCAGCCCCGTTCACCAGCACTCTCTGGGCCCAGCCCTCCAGCCAGTTCTTAACCCAGAAGAGTGTCCCTGTCCCCATGGGCTGCCAGCTTTTCCAGGAGTATGCTGTGGGAGACCGTGTCAAAGGCTTTGCTGAAGTCCAGACAGACACATCCACAGCCTTCATCTCATCTACTAGGCGGGTCACCTGGTCATAAAAGGAGATCAAGTTGGTTAACCAAGACCTGCCCCTCCTAAATCCATGCTGGCTGGGTCTGATCCCCTGTCTGTCCTGTAGGTGCCGTGTGATCACACTGAAGGTGATCTGTTCCATAACCTTGCTGGGCACCGAGGTCAGGCTGACCTGCCTGTAGCTTCCCAGATCCTCCTTCCAGCCCTTTTTGTGGCTGGGCATCACATTGGCCAATGTACAGTCATATGGAACCTCCCTGGAGAGTCAGGAATGATGGTAAATGATGGAGGGCTCTTCTGCCAGCTTCCTCCTCACCCTAGGATGGATCCCATCTGGTCTCATATACCTGTGAACATCTAAGCGGCACAGAAGGTCACTAACTTCTTCCTTCTGGATTATAGGGGGGCTATTCAGCTCTCCATCCCTGTCTATCAGCTCAGGAGGCCAGTTGTAGGACAATCTGTCTTATTCTTCAAAACTGAGGCAAAGAAGGTGTTAATACCTGAGACTTTTCCTCATCTTTGGTAATTATACTTACCCCATGTCGGATAAAGAATGGAGGTGTTCCTTGCTCCTCGTTTTGCTATCGGTCTTTACAAAAACAATTTTTATTATCCTCTACAGAAGTGACCAGATTAAGTTCAAACTGTACTTTTGCCTTTCTAATTTTCTTTTTGCATGACCTAATGACATCCTTAAACACTTCTTTTATTGCCTGCCCATTTCTCCAAAGGTAATAAACACTCTTTTTTAACCTGAGTTCTGGCAAAAGCTCCTTGACCACCCAGGTCAGTTATCTTCCTCACTTGCTCCTCTTTTGGCACATAGGGACAACCTGCTCCCGTGCCTTCAAGATTTCTTTCTTAAGTATGTCTGTTTTTCCTGAACCCCTTTGTTTTATAGGGCTGTTTTCCAAGGTACTCTCCAAATCAGCATCCTGAATAGGCTGATGTCTGCCCTCTGGAAGCCCAGGGTAGTGGTTTTGTTGGTGCCACTCTTTGCTTCAGTGAGTATTGGAAACTCCATCATTTCATGGTCAGTGGACCCCAGATGGCCTCTGACCACCACATCTCCCACTGTCACTTTTCTGTTTGTAAACAGCAGGTCCAGCAGGGCCCCAACCCTTGTGGGCTCTCTCAATAGCTGTGACCAGAAGCCATTCTTCATACACTCCAAGAACCTCCTGGACTGCCTCTTCTTTGCTGTGTTGAGTTCCCAGCAGACATCTGGAAGGTTAAAGTCTCCCATAAGAACAATGGCTGGTGATCTTGAAATCTGCCAACTGCTTATAGAATAATTCATCCACATCTTCATCCTGGTTGGGTGGCCTATAACAGAATCCCACCAGGATGTTTGTCTTGTTTGCCTTTCCCCTGATTCTTACCCATAGATTAAATTCCTTGAAATGTTTGGTCCACCTAATACTTGCAAAATTCAGGATAAAAGTGATAAAACAACAGTCCATCCTCTCCTATGCATCTGCACACATGACAAATTCTTAGCTACTGTTACCTAAGCAATTGGGGTTTTTAGCAGCAAGTACTGCACTGTGCATGGGAAATGGAGTTATTTGTAAAACAATGCCAGGAGAGGGGACTATATACTTCCTTCCTGATTTTCATATTCAAAACTTTATATAACAGGGAGTATCCTGTATTTGGGCACATGCACTGTCAGGCAGGACCTTTCCCAGGGAAACTCATGGTATTGATTTAACCAAAAGCCTGCATGATTTGGCAGTGTTTCTTGAGTGACTTTGCACTGCAGCTGTGGCCCTTTTCTCAGAAGGAGACCCTATTTCACTCTCTGCCATGTGCTTCTGTCAAACGTTCACTACTGTTCACAGCAGAGTACATCTTCACCACTCAGAATTTGTGAGAAGAAATGTCTCTGAAATTCAGGTAAACTTGAATTAATTTTCTCATTGGTGTTACATTTTTCCTACATATTATATATCTGCAATGATGCGAATGAGCAGCTCTTTACAGTCTTTTTTTCTTCAGAATATGTTTTTCAAAATTGTGTTGTGGAAAATCAAGTTGTCTGATAGAAATCTAAAGAAAAAAACCAATTTGTCTTTATCTAAGAAATAATTTATATATTTCTCCCATAATACAGGATTTAACAAGCTGTAACAAAAAACCTAAGAGTCTATATGCTTGTATTGGTTCTTATGCAAAATAAAATGATTTGTAGACAGAGGTTGAGAATAAGCTAATATAGGATAAATCCTTCCCAACTGCTTCAGCAAGTTTTACCACTAGGCTTCATTTTAAATCTAAACCAGAAACATAAAGACATATGCCCACACAAAGGTATTGTAGTCAACAACAATAATAAAAACAATATTATCTGAGACCTAAAAATTGTTGAAGGCAAAATAGCTCAAATGATTCTTAATGCCTTTCAGGCACATCTGAATCAAATAAGGTAATTATTCTTTAAAATGCTTACACAAAGTCTGATTTGCATGCTAGTAATTGCTATGCCTTGTGGCATCTAGCAATTGACACAGCAATGATTTTAATTATTGTAATTTCATCAGTATAAATACTTCAAAGTTATGCAAATAGTACCTCATAATCCACATAGACAGTTCAGAGTATTTGATTTACTAGTCTTGTAAGGCTCTTTGTCTATGCAGTTTACTCTCAGATGTGACTGTGCATTGCAATTGAAGCCTTTCACTCACATCAAAGCTCTAAATCATAACAAGATGAGCTAATTTTACAAAGACTGACACTTCAAACATTAACTTGCAAATACAATTATAAGATGAAATATATAAAGGACTTTACCAGGATATCATCTGGCATGGATACCTGCAGCTAATCATATCTAATGTTTTCTACGACAGTGGTAAGCAATGATATTGCAAGGCCAAATGCCTTGGTGTGAACAATTACAAACAGCCACTCTTGCTTCTGAACAGCTCTGTAAAAATACTACGTCCTGCTCTAGCATTTGAAGTTGTATATTTGAAGTATATTTTTTAAAAAGCCTTAGTAGTATTTTTAATAGTGTAGAGATAACACTGTTCTTACTACGGTTTCTGATACGGAAAAATAAATGTATCACAGGTAACAGTTTCGTGTCAATAGTAACACAAAAGTACATTAGAGTGAATGCATTTAAAATCAATATTTATGACAATTAAGAGAGGCAAAAAAACCCTGTTGTGCTGTCATCAATATGTCCTTTATTTACAGAAACCTCCAAACCCATGTTTCAGGCCAGATGTTTAGACTCTGTAAATCACAGCTTTCAGTAAATTTTAAACATTTAAACACAGATCTCTTCCTTCAGATACCAAGTTCTGCATCAAACTTACAAGCAAAAGGTTGGATATCCCTAGCAAAAAATCTAGAAAACAATGTTGACCATCAATATTTACAAAGCTGTCACTAACACTTTTTTACAGAAGAATTAAAGTATACCACTAGTCATCCCCAGTTCAAGATTCACATGGGCTGAATGAGAAAAGAATCAGACCTGTTGCCTACCCTAAAGAGTAGATGTAAACGAAACTGGAAGAAGATCACCTATAAAATAAATACTTCAGAGGTTTTCTGCATGCCCAGGTACCTTGGAGGGAGTTTGATGCCAGACCTGACAAGCAGTCTATGGAGAGAGAATGTGGTAATGACTGGAGATATTCACTAAAGAAGGATATAGTGTTCAGTTTAAGCTAGAAATGACATTACATCAGAGATAAGTTTTCCACAGCAGAAAACTCCAAAAGCATCTTTACAATGTCTTTATAAAAACTGCCATTAAACCCCTTTGTTTCTTACTGGTTGAATGATATTTATAATTTAATCTAGTAAAGGAGAAAGTAGAAGTAGAAATAGAAAAGTTAGAGAGGAAGAGATAATAAGAACTCTCAAAATCAAGGAACATGCTTTATATAAGTAAACTTAATTTGGGAAAACAAATCTGAGGTAAAATATGAGAAAGGCCTGTTTAGAGAAAGTATATAGGGAGCAATTAACTCTAAGAGAATGAGAAACCAGTGGACTAAAACTACAAAAAATGAGATTTCAAACAAACAAAATTATTTTTTTTAATGCAATGTGTCTTTAAAGGGAAGTATCACTTCCTCAGAATATTTTTAAGGCAGATGTAATAAATGGGTTAAAAAAGTACTAGTTCATAGAAAAGGTGACTGACCAAAAGTATAAACACTGGATAGGATTCAAAGGTTGACCCAGGAGGTCCCTGAGGGACTCACTGCTGAAACTAGAAAGAAACCACCTCCATACTCACCATCTCTCTTCTACTTGTGAAGTATTTGCTACCAGCCCCTGTCAGATGGGAAACTGGCACAGAGCAACTGTTCTGAGACTCCAGCAATAGTCAGTGATCGTAATGTTTTGCAAAACGGCAAGCACACACAATCACTAATTGTAAAAATTAGCATGAGAATAATGTATGGGATGAATATTTTAGAAGAATGTGTTTGTTTTCCACAGTGTGTTTGTGGAATACATATTTACCTGCTTACACGTTCAAATGTAACTTCAGCTCCCGGATATCGCTCCAGCAGAAACAAGAGGAAGCTGACAGAGAAAAAAAGCAAGATGTCAACATCAAGCATTTCAGCCAAGTTGTAGCCTACACAGGTAAAGAATGACTTGCAAATCCACCTCACGTAAGAAAAGGGAAGCAATGACTTGAAAGGAAACATAGAAAATCAGACAGCAGCATGAACAGCTAAATAAATTCCTCACAACAAACAATGAGACACTGAATGATAACAATGTTGAATCACACTATAAGAGCACTGTGATGGAAGTGACATACAATGGAATCACATGTAAGAAACTGGTAATATGACAAACCAAAATTAGTTTTACATTTGCTACTAGCTCCAATTATTCTGGATATTAATCTTTTCTTCTTTGATTCACTGACTCACACTTTCTCATTGCTTTAGTAAAATTCCTTCAATTGATGAGGATATTAGAATGTTTTAATAAATTTAAAAATATTTTAGAGGGAAGAAGTAGTTTCTTATGTCTCTTCCTGACTTTTATGTGGAAGCAAAATAATTAGCAATTATAAATATATCACTGGTTATTCAACATCTGTTTCAGTCCAAACTACAAAACCCACAAAACATTAATCAGAATATATTTCACACCTAAATCTCTATTTGTGCATCTCAGGGGCTTATTTTTTTCTCTAGGTCCTACCTTCTTTCAGGACAACATAAATCAATGGTGGTTTCACAGAGATTTCACAGAATATTCTGAGTTGAAAGGAACCCACAAGAATGCCCTGGATAAAATTATCAGTTCAAGAATTCTCACTACTGTAAGCACCAAAATATTCTACATCTTAACTGAAATATAGTAAAGATATAAAAAAAATGTGTAGATTACATTACCATTTTTCAGTCCTTCAACAGCAAATGCAAAATAGACTGAAAAAGTATTATGAGAAAATTTTACTGTCATTATCTCTGATGCAACAAAGAGTAGAAATCATTGCATTTCTATAACTCCATCACTGGCCCTTTTCCAACCTTTATAAGTATTTGAAAAAATAAACCAAAACACTGTTACTGACAGACTGGTTCTAAGAAATCAATACGCACAAAATATAATTTCCATGCATCTCAAAATAAAGTTTACAATATACATACTGGGGGTGTGCTTTTGAAGAGGGAAAGATGTATGACTTGCTAAGACATATTAAAAAAATCCACAAAACCTAATAAAATTCAAGTTTAATTTTTAACCTCCTGACTTTTCTTTCTGTTAATTAACATTGGGATCCAATCCAAAAGTATTTGCACAACACTCGTTTGCTAATAAATTAAATCATCTCAACTATTTCTGGGAACAGTACATCCTTACAGTTTGGGAAGTATGTGTTCTAGAAATACTTTTCTTGTAACCATTAAAACTGACTTGGAACATGATTAAAAACCACGTAACACTACATTCAAATTAAATACATTGGTAATTAGATTCACATGTGTTTAGAGCAACGCGATAAACCAGTATGCACACAATATTTATATGATGAAACCCAAGTAAACAAGCAACAACGGAAAGAGAACAGGATGGAAATTGAAACATTAGTCAGCCTTTATATTATACCACACAGTACACTGACACTTATAAGAAGAGTTAGTGTTCAGTATTGTAAAGTATGCTGCATTATTTTATGAAGATTTAAAAGAATCTGTTCCTGCTACTATGGTGAAAACCACAAGCTGAAGTATTAGTAATTACAGCATCATCTAATGAAAAACAAACCAGACTCAAAAACCCTCTTAAAATCTTAATTCTTTCCTCATCCTACCCGACAGATCGCAGTAAAAGTTTTAGGTTTTGCTCAAAGTGATTTTCTCTCACATCAGGCCTGAGTGTTTTAAGTTCTATGATTCACTTATTTAGAGTGCAGAATAGTTGACCCATTACCAGCAGAGGTCAGGAGATCTGTGTAAAGCTGGTGATCAATAATTGACACTCTAGATTATCCCATGAATGATCTAGAGAAATGTCAGAACAAATTTAAACCAAGTTTTTTTCTTACTGAAAAAAAAACCAACAAAACAAGCCAAAACCAAATAAATAAACAGAAAATAAACAACAAAAATGTTTTTGGACAGATCACTCTTTATGAGGGAAGACTACATGCAATGTTTTAATTTAGGAGTCATAAAGCAGACCAAGTGTTCCATAAGGTAATTTTCTTTTTATCTTCATAATCAAATAAACAATGCAAAAAAATATTTTTTTATTAAAAAATATAAATCATTGTTTTGTTAACACCCATGCCCAAATACCTTGAGATAAAAGAAAATTCTAATCTATATCATCTGCAGGAACTAGATTCCTAAAAATTCCGTATCTAGATGTACATGCCAGATCCATGAAAGTAAAATTAAAAACTTAATCCTGTTTGAGAAATGAGGAGCCTTTCAGTCATGAGTTCTTGTCCATATCTTGTCTCACTGGTGTGAAGTTACCACCACTGGTGTTATCTGGTGGCTTCTTTGAGCAATAGGCGATGGTATTGATCCAGTTTATCATGATGAATGAACCTCACTATATCCCTTTTTTATAGTTTCCTCAAATGCAAGCAAATTTACTAAGACTTAGGTCCAAACCCCTCAGAATAAACAGAATAAATTTAGGAGAGAGAATAAAAGAAGCAGCGTTCTTCCCAGCAGACTCACACTGTGACTCTGTCTTGTAATAGAATGAAATGAAAACTATAAAAAAATAGTTATAAAACGTATTTCTCAATTTACAGCATTTGTGGTCAGAACCATTTCCTCACAGAAACTCTCAGGCTGCTGTGTGGAGTGATATAAGTGTAGCAGAATTTGAAAAGCCTTGATTATATTGTACATGTATTTCATGTCATAAACATATGAAACATTTAAAATATGGTATTAAATATGTAGCAACATTTCCTGGCACAGAAAGAACAAAGTTGTGAGAGAGCAGTTTTTTAAAAAGCTTTTAAATAATGCTGGTAAGAAATGTCCCAACATGATAAAAATCCTGTCTTAGAATAAGTTCCCCTTCATAGTATTCTCTTTGTTGTAGATACAAGCTGTACCTGAAAAAGGCACTACTGGTTGCTTTAAAAAAAGGTTTTTAACTATTTAAGCAGCTACATAATTATTCTAAACCATTTGGCAGAAAATTTGGCTACAACTTAAGGGTTAAACAGTTGTTGATGTTTATGAGGAACGGTGATAAACAATTGTAATAGTAGCAAATGATTAGAATTTTAAAAATGTTATACTTTTTTTTTTTAATAATCACCATCTTATCAACTCTCTCCTGCTGCTTTCTGTAGCTTTCCCATGACATTTCCTTGAACAGGGTAAACTACCTGCCTTTCTTGTTGCAAGTTTTGAATGCCACTAAATCAGAGTGCATACCATTGCCCCATCTGTAGTATTTTGGATCATACCTGAAATAGAAAAAAAAAAGAAAAAAAAGAGAAATGGAAGAAAAGAAAATAAAAAAAAGTAAGGACTAAAGTTGGAGATGGCTGGAAATAACCTTCTTATATAAAAGATTTGTTTTCTCAACATCAGACACTCTTGTTCTGCCAGACAGAAACCTGCTTCCTGCATCATCCCCTTTAACTAGTTCCCTGATAAGTAAGGACAGACCAAAAAGGAGCTAAATCAGTGAAAGATGGGTCAGACTTGGATCTCTCAGCAGTCATTTGAAAAACTTTTGGAATAAAAACCTCAACACTCTTTGTTTCCATTTGAAGATGCAACAAACAGAATAAATCAGAAATTAGATTGACCAGTAACTTTTGGAGCAGTCCCAAAATATCGCACTGAAGAAATATCTGGCTCCACTTCCTACACCTTTCTCTTTGTATTTCCACACTACCTGTTCCTCTAGATGTCAGAGAACACTATGCCAAAGGCCTGCTCAATATAGTTCTAAGAATGACGGGGAAGGACTGTATGTCTTACGATCCTCTCCCAGAAAAACTCTCCCTATGTGGCTGGTAGTAGGGCTGAAGAGCCGAGCACATGTTCTACATTTGTAAGGCATGACTGGCATATTGTCTGGTAAAGGCAAAATACTTGTTTCTGATTGCCCTTAGAATTTCAGACACTGAGAAAAAAAAGGTAGTTTTTCCTTGTCTGGCTTAAGAAGTAAAGTTCATCCAGGCTACAATGGCTCCTGGGAGTAGTACAATGTCTCATTGCAGGCAGGCTCCTTCCCTCCAGGTCCACCTGGCAAGGATGCAGGTAAATAAGGTAGGGCACAAGGTTCACTGGTGGCACATCTCATCAGGATACTAAATCTCATAGGAAACACTTGCCTTTTTTTAATTTTCTGTGAGCCCAAATATATGAGATCAGCTTTTGCAGTCTTGTAAGAAATTTCTCTGCCTTGTGAGAGTGCACTCTGAAACTACTGTATTGAAACAAATATATTACATATTGCTCTGGAACAAATATAGGAGTTTCAATTATTTTTTGGTCTATAGCACTGACCCAAATTAGCCTTATTGCTGTTCTCTTTCTATCTTTGAAAGTCTGATATTACTGTTTTGCATCTTACATTGTATTATCTACTCCTCTAGCCCTACATGCCAAATTCTCATTGGTATAGAAATGTGGCATCCTCTCACAAGATTCTTTGTTTATATACATGGGACAAATCTCAGAAAGGAAAAAGACAGCTTAAAGATCAGTAAATGTTTTCCTGGGGTACTGACAAATATACTGATACTGGAAGGAATATTTTTGTTAGCCATATTTAAACGAACGGCAATGAAATGCTAAAAACTCACTCAAAAAAACAGTAAAAAAACAGTATGCCAAACATTTTCCACACAAGCTTGGATGGAGAAACCTAATCACCACAACAGAAATCTCCCTTCCCCAACACCTCCTGTGTTGAGCAAGCAGGATTATCAAGCAGTACTACTTCTGCTTGGAAGGTAAGGAGAGGCTAGAAGAGGCTGCCTGTAACCATTCTCTACCAAGAACTCCAGAGGATACCACAGAGGATTCAGCCTGCAATGCTGAATTACTGAATTACTCAGAAAGGCCCACGTGGCCTCTTTAGAGAGCTCTGCACAGCAGACATCTGCCTCCTCTGCTCTGAGCCCTGTGCCTGCTATGGTGGTGCATGCATTCGTTCCCACTAGTACTCTCTTTACCCTTCACTAAACATGCTTGCTTAATGCAGTCTTTCAGCTAGTGGAAAATAGGTCCCTTGAAGGCTGTCATTCCCTTTCGGTAACCCCCTGGAACAAAACAAAGAGGTGATCTGACTTTCTGCTCTCCAGAGTTCACTTGGGATCAATTCTAACAACTCTCATAATGTCGAGATTAGGCAGCTTTTCCTCCTCCTTGTTAACAAGGCAATGACAAAGAGAGAGAGAAGTCAATTTCCTTTTCAAATAAAACTAAGAAGCCACTCAGCAGTAAGTAGAAAAGTTACAAATAAATAACTGAAGTTTCTGACTAGTAGGGCCCTGCAATACTTCATAGTGGAGGTACTGGCTCCTGAGCCAGGAGGGATCATCTTTAGGAAACTGGAATTGGGATTCCATAGGCTTTAAAGAGCAAATGCAAATCCCAGAAGACTCCTTTTCAAGGTTAAGCTTGAAAGCTGCCCTCTTGAAACAGACAGTTGCCAGACTGACCACTGACCCTGCTGTTTCTCAGGACAGGGGCCCAACCAATTGGGGAACTGACATATCATCTGTCCTTCCTCCCACATGGCAGCAGGCAGGATCTGGCACCTCCAGACCCAGGCTGAGCTGACTGAAAAATTTCCTCTGAGCTGACTGAAAAACAGAAAGCAGACCTCAGAACCAGTCTGGAAACAACAGAGTCAAAATTCCTTTCTCTAAAGCAAAGTCCTTTAAAACACGGGCTTTCAGGAAGGTATTTGGCCAAGTTGCATCAGACCTTTCTGGTAGCCGTTAACCTCACCTGAGTTTGACACCAGGAAAACATCCTTCTCCCTGTTTACTTCTGTATGAAATCCAATGGGTTTCTTCCCAGCCAGCCAATTTATGAGGTGACTAATGTCTCTCCCACAGCAGAGCAGCAAACCCCTGCTGTCCATTCATATGGACTAGAAAACCATCAGGAGCCACAAGGATATTAAGTGTAACTTTTCTTAATTAATTAATTGATTACAGAATAAAACAAAACAAAAAAAACCACAAAAACAACAACAAAACCACAAACAAACAAACAAGCAAAAAACCACACACACACACAAAAAAACCCACACCACAACAAGACTAACATGGAGCATGGCCCCACCACTTTGGTGGGCATCCTCACAATGTCCATAGAACCCTATCATGGTACAGCTGTGTTGTGGCACGTGAAAAAATTACATATGTATTGCTTGACCAATTCCTGGTGCTGCCACACAGGAGATAAAACCCGATGTTTCTCTGGCCTTTTTCTTCAAATGAAGCTCACAATAATTTATCCAGCACTGCTTTTATTTGGATGTGTGGTGTTTGGGGGAGTAAGTGACTGAGAACCACTCCATGAACTTAATTTTCATAGGAAGCTACGTTATAAATAGACTGAAAGAGCAATAAACCCCATCTTTTATGCTTTTTTCATTGCAATCCAAACATCCCAGTACATTTACTAAAAGTTTAGAAAAGAATAAACTCTTACATTTCAAAAGGAAAAACAAAAACCCAAACCCAAGGAAATTGAAAAAAAAACCTGAACAAACAAAAAACAGCAACCCACCAAAAATCCCAAACCCATCCCCCCCAAAAAAACATGAAAAGCAATCAATTATAGAAGATTTATTTAATTTAAGAGTGCAATCATTTTATTCCTGTGATAATTTGTCATGTATAGCATTAGCTGCAAGAGACCAATTTCTCTTCCCTTTGCAATAAGAATAAAGGCATTCTCTAACTAACTGCCTAACCCCCCAGTAAACTAACCAAATACAACCTTTAAATTTCCAGACCACATTTTTAATACTTCCTCAAAGAGTAAAATTATTAGTATAGTTATTGAACTAATTTATGGTATATATACTCACTCTATAAGAAGAAAAATGGTCCATCCTTTAGTAAATCTCACAATTACAAGCTTCCACAGAGATATTATTTTAAAAAAATTATTCTTAATTTCTTTTTTTTTTAATTGCGTTGTCATGGAGTTTACACCAAATATGGATTGCATTTTCCTAGATGATAAACACAAATAAAATGAATAGACTTTTTTGTTCCTCAAAACTTTAAAAAGTCCTCGTTTAGTTCAAGTCTCTTATTCCTTTAAAAACATACCAAATCCAGTCAAAATACAATATATTATTAATCATATCAATGTTGCAAAAAAAAAAATATAGTGGTTAATACAACTGTGTTTACAAATGTTTGTTTAGAAGCATTTTATTAATGTCTAGAATTTTTCCATTTTCTTCCAGTTCTAAAAGGCATTTTCTACAATGCTTTAATCATGAAGCTTTGGGATTAAAAATATTATGAATACATAAATTAATGGGAAAATTTTTTTGGTTTCCTACAACAATGCCTATAATAATAACTATGTGTTGGAAAATTTATAAGAATGAAAAAAATCACAAGTAAATAGAACTAAAATTTATAGAGAATTTTGAATATTGGAACTTTGTTACTATAGCTTTCAGTATTTCTAAGGAAAAATCTTATTAAAAAATTCTATCTCTACAACATTTTATCTACCAGTCAGAAAGAGCACCCAGGAACAAATCATACTTACCAGCCAACGTAATTTTCAGAAGCTACAGATCCAGTTTTTACCAAGTTTATTATTACTCAGCCTACAGACTCTAACCTTGCCTATATATTTGCTTCCCCATCCTTTGGGAATTTTGTAAGTTACTAGAAGTTTAGCCCACTTGAATACATGTTCTCTCTCAGCCTGACGATGTTAACACAATGTAGCTATTTATTTCTCAGAGAAAATTAAGATTTCGAGAATTTTTGTGAATTTTTCTGTCTAATCGGGGAGTCAGAATGGCTGCTTTTGAACAACAACAACTAGCCAGCATTCAGCCTTTGGGAAGCTGCATATAGTAACATATATTGGGAAATGCATATGCTCCCTCATATATTATGTTTAAGTAAACAAATGCAATAATTCGTGGAAAAAAGCCTCTAACTTCAGTATCCAAAATCTAACACAATAGGAAATATATTCCTAAACCACTGTGGTTTTTTAGTTTTTGTTTTGTTTTTTTACTATTTCACAGGTGTAATGTCAATATAACACTGCCTAGCATTCTAGGGAGGGCTGCAGAAGACATCTGTGATTAGTCATGAATTAAATGCTTTAGGATTTCAGCAAACTGTGGGAAAGCTATCAACATTTCTGAACCCTCTAATTTTGTCAGAAGCTCCCCTTTTAACAGACACTTTTATTTCTCACTCCTTGTTTTTTCGTTATAGTGTTCAGTTGGCAAATTAATTGAATTTGCAACAGAAGGTAAGGGAAAAAATATTTTCATTGTGGCAAGATGTCTTTTTATTCCTCTTCTCTAGGAGGTTGTCTCTATACATAACTGTTCATCATCCTCAAGGTGAAATGCTAAAATAGTTTGATCCCCTTGTTCAAAGCTCCTCAGTTACAGTATGGAGGAATGACCATAATAAAAGTACCTGAGGGAAAAAAAAGTCAGACCTGTGACCATTTTCTAAATTAAAAATAAGAAAGAAATAACCCAAAATCTAAAATACACAAATGGAAAACCTCAACATACATATGGTTCCCCTATCAGAAGAATTTATGAGGATTTGTACACAAAATTCTCAGGAACCAGTGTGCAAATCAGCTATGGTAAGCATATGTACCAGTTGGGTGAAAAGGTATTTATCCCCCTTTCCAAAAAACAGGTCATGTGGTCTGTATTTAATAAATAATTCCTTTTTTCTTCCTAGAAATACTGTTTCAGACCCTGCAAGCAGTTCTAAAATTGTCAGTGTAAGAGAAGGACAGCAAAGCGCAACAAATAATTAGGTCACACTATCTAAACACTTTGAGATGTATATGAAAATTAAATAAATACACACCTACATGTGTGAAATGGAGATTGTTTTTTGTGGCAAATATATGAGACGTCTAAAATTATTAGTAAGTTCTAAGGAACAGCCTCAGGCCTATATTATGCACTATTCATTTTGCTAGTTAGTACTGCCTGAAAGTGGTCATCCTCACCAGGATCTAAAGTCTACCTTGAGAAGTATCCTTACTTTGATGGTAGATAGCAGTAAATACTTACATAGTGATTTATTTAAAAAAAAAAAACAAAACAAACCACAAAACCAAAACCAAAACCCAAAACCAAACCAACCAACCAACCAACCAAACAAACACTTTTTTTATCCTTCATATAGCAGTTTCTTGTATCAATATATATCTGCTATGAAAAGACAACAGTAGTACAGTACCTAGAAAGGTACGATGTCGGTATCCGTTTTTAGGCAATGTTTTCCCTGAAAATCTCTCCAAAAACCTGTATAAATTCTTCCCTACTTTTACCAAAAACTGTGAGAGGAATGTCAGGGAAGAGGGTTTTTTGCCTACTTAAGGCTTCCCATATAGCTTTTTTAAAATCAGTTTGATTAAAATAAACTACAGGTAAAAACATAATTTTCCTTGTGATCACATTTAATACTTGAAAATACCAACTTGAAAAATAGAGGCCAGGAACTTGCCCAATATGACATGATTTATTGCAACACACGGAAGATTCAGTCTGTGATAAATGTTAACACTGAAAACAATTTCTATATTAATGTTTACAGATTTCAATCTTTTCAATCCCTATAGATATCTATCTTGTTTATTCCAACAATTGTAACTGTAATAGTAATTTCATTTTCAAAAATTGCAAAAACGTTTCTTTAATAGTGGCTATTGACAAGGATATATCTGTAACCAATCTTATTGTGATTTTTAAAAATAAAAATAGTTTATTTTAATTTTCCATGGCTCATACAAAGGTTGAAAGGGCACTATTCATGACAGAAAGCATATAACATATACAAAATGATAATTTTTTAATTCCAAATCTTTCTTACATTGTAAGCACTTTTTGGAAGATCAGAATTTAAAATTCTCCCAGAGAAACGATAAAAAGCATTATAAATAAAGTTTAAAAACTGCCAATTCAAATCAGCATGCAAAACCAGTTCCTAGGTATTATGCTGGTCTAGATATCTTAAAAGTGAAAAGAGTAAGATGAAAATGAATGCAGTATTATGTGAAACGATGTAGTATTTCCATTTTGATTGTCAAAAAACCTAATCTATTGATTTCAAGTATTTTCTAGTTGCTTCATCTTAAGGCTATGATTGTACTATTCTGGTTAAAGAAAATGTCATCCTGTTGCACAAACATTTTTAAATCCTCTCTAAGGAAAGCATTTCATTTTTCAGAAAACAATAGTTATTACTAATATAGCTCATATGTGCAGCATGGAGTTAAAAAGGAGCACATAATTTTTAGCTTAAATAATTTGCCACACAGCTATACTTAGACTGGGGGGGGGAAAAAAAAAAGGAAAAAAAAAAAAGCAGGGTGCAGAGATTTTTTTCCTTTACACTTTTAAAAGAGGCAAATGGCTGAAGTGAACAGTTCATAATACAGATAAGGTAAGGAAATATAGACCCGAAATAAGCAAAGTTCCTGAAAACAGTTAAGTAAAACGAATAGCACAGTAGGGACTGAATTAAATTTTTAAACGCACACAATAGAATACCTGTATACCACAAGTGATTTCCTTCTTACAGTCATAAATTCAATGTACAGAAACAATGCATTGCAGAATGATGCACTTTATAGGGCTTTTTTCTTCCCTTTTTAAAATATAGAACTATTATGATTCTCTTGTGTGGATGATAAATCCAGCTCAAAATTCTACCCACTGTGGGTTCTACCAAAACATAGTGCTGAGAATGAGCTGTGAGAGAATGAATTATGATATACCAGTGGTTCGTGCTGTGTGTGAATGGAAGACAGAAAGGAGTGGAAGAGAAAGAAGGACACACAAAGAAAAAACCCAATATTTTAAAGGTTATTTTTAAAACCACAATAGTATTAGAAGTAATGTTAAATAATTTAAAATTAATTAAAATCTAAACCAAAAAGTGTACATCTTATAAAATTTTAAATTAAATAAGCTGCCTATGAAAAGTATTCTATAAAAAATGAAAGATATAGGCTTGACTTCAGGTATCAACTTTCAATACCAGTATTATTAAAATTATTCCTTAAATTGTTTTCTTCACAAGCAATAGCTGATGAACAATTAAGTTCATTGAAGCTCTTATGCACCTGAAACTAAAGGATTTCAAGACTTAGTTAACTCTGAGACCTCTGAAAGACAAATATTTGGACCTAAAAAATTCCAACAACCCAAAATAAAGAAAATCAGGATAGCAGGTGCATACTCAACATTCGAAATTATTGTAGACATTCACAATTGTAGAGAGTATTTGAGCGGGAGAGACTAAAACTCTTCTAAAAACATGAACCACTTGAAGCACTCCAGTAATTTTCAATTGCTTTGCGATGTGCAAGCAAGGAACCTTGATCACTTTCACAATGAAGCACTTAAGCTCTCTGATAATTTTACACCCTTATAGGCCACATATTTCTGGAACCCCGTCATTTCCTAGCTGAAGTGGTTTTAAAAATATGTGAAGTGCTCCAATAATTTTAAATTATTTTGTGCAATGCAAGCTCAGAACCCTGATCACCTCAAAATTTAAGAGCTTATAAAAATTTGAAGTAGCCCAATATTTCTGAATGATTGGGTATTGTGATTTCACTTGTTTTATAAAGTGCTTCCATTTGCAAAGAATTCTGGTGATAAACTGAAATATAGCTGTTGGCTAGCAAATATAGCCATGTAAAAATATAAGATAATATTAAAAAATAAATCAGAGAACATACTTATGCTCCCCACAAAAATCAAAACTCCAGAAGTACAATGAATAGGAAAACATATCCTGAAACCCCAGTTGCAAGCAAAGGAGAAAAGACCTGCTGAAAATTTTAGTCACAAGCTACATGTACAGAAACAGCTAACATATTGAAATATACAGAAGATACAATAAATCAAATCCTGTATTGTTTCCAGGAGAGTTATAATTATTCATATATCTAATAGCCTTTACAGGTATATTTTGTGAATATCTGTAATGAATACTATTTGATCACCCTGCCAGCGTGTAAGGTACTTAAACACGTCTCACTTTAATCTGTGCTCTCTGGATTTTTTCTGGGTTATTTTTTCATATAATAAAATCAGACAGGAATATTGTCACTTATACAATGGATAATAATGAAAAATATGATTTATTTCTGCCAGCAGTTCTACTCAACAATACAATTGTTTACTGAAAAAAAAAGTAAAAATTGAAGTATTTTTATCTATTGAAGTTTTGTAGATGGTTTGCTATTCTGGAAGGGCTTGGATTTTAACTGATTATGCACAAAATTTTGGCGATAAATATAATAGCTACCAGGTTTATCCACCTATACATGGGAAAGTGAGGCTTCTGTATGTGTTGCCCTATTTATGTTCATAACCTATACAAAAAATGAAACCCCATAGTAGGAATGTCAGCAGTGTTTGTCAGCTTGTATTTTGATGGGTTCCCACACATACTCAGAAACCTATTTTGGAAAAAATAATCTCACATTCAACATTCATTGTCTTCCTTTATACTTGCCTTTATCTTCCACCTTCTGCACACATGCAGCAGGATTTTAAATTAGAGGGTTCACAGACTCAGTGTTGTATTTTTCATTAAGTTCCCAATTAATATTTAGTTGAAGTCTGGCTGTGGACAGGAGGTTTCTCTCACTGTAAAGCAGTGTCTTGGAAAAAGACAGACTATCTGCTGAAGAAGCAGTGAAAACAGAGATGTTGCCAGGATTCCTGCCCTTTCCACCCAGTGCCAGAAGCTATTATGATCATTGGCAGATATTTTGGTTAATGCAATGGTTCTGCTGTTGTATCACTTTCTGAGGAGCCTGAAATCCACTCAGCAGGGTGACCCACTTGTCTGCTAAGGTGTGTATATAACTTCTATTAGGATTAAGGGTAGTAATGTTCAGCGGTGGAAAAGCAGCTAATAAGGTATGTTACCCTTCAAGCACCTTTTTTCTAAACTTTTCCACAACTAGGTCAGAATTTCCTTCTCAAAGAAGCAAGAGAAGACACTGACATCAAACAGAGGCCCTCCTAAGCTGCTTCAGCAAAAAGACTAATCAACAAACTGGATGAACTATCCAGACTTCAACAGAACTCTTGTATCTGAGAAAATTTATCATCTCCCATAAACAGCATGTCTCCTGCATTTTTTAACAATAGTGGCTTGTAAAGAAGGAATAAAACAATTCATGTGATCCCTCACATGAACAAGCAGAAAATGCTATCAAGTAATTCTTTTACTAAATTGATACCCAAATATTCTGGCATGGAAAAAGAATCACAAAAAGCTCAGGAATTTTTCTTCAGGTAACGAAACTGGAAAGAGAATACAACTT
>JAYRBT010000082.1:121440686-121452289 GCA_036023395.1 Myiotriccus ornatus | reverse complement strand
TGGAATCAGACCATCTCTCCAGCTTGTCCAGGTCCCTCTGAAGAGCCCTCCTGCCTTCCAGCAGATCAACACTCCCCCCCCGACTTCACAAATAAGTTGAATAGTAATGGGCCCAATATTGAACCTTGGGGGACACCACTAGTGACAGAACACCAACTAGATCTTGTGCCACTGATTAGAACCCTCTGGGATCTGCCATTCAGTGAGTTCTCAGTCCGCCTCATTGTCCACTCATGCAGTCCACACTTGCTGAGTTTGCCTGTGAAGATGTTGTGAGATACCGTGTCAAAAGTCTTGCTGCAGTTGAAATAGTCAATATACACTGCTCTCCCCCATCTATTCAGGTAGTTGGTTCATCAAAGAAGAAAATCAGTTTGGTCAACCTTCAGTGCATCCATGCTGACTACTCATCACCTTCTTGTCATCCACATTGATAGAGATGGCCTCCAGAATGAGGCACCCCATCGCCTTTCCAGGGATTGAGGTGAGACTGACTGGCCTCAACTCACATTTGAACCACACATTTGAACATGTGTAGTGTCTTCCCCCAAAGTCTATTTTTGCAAGTATGGTCCACTTTAATTTACAATGGAAATGAAAGAAAGAAACTATATAGCTCATGATGATGCCCTTTCAAGAGTACTGTTAGGCTGCACTGCTGCCTACATACAGCCAAAGAAGTTGTTCTAAGTGGTTTATAAATAAATGCTGAGGTCTTGACAGTGGAATAATTTAAAGTTATTTGCATATCATTCTGATAGTCTTGTATTACCACAATTATTTTGTTAATTTTTGTGGTTTTTTTTTACTCAAAGAATACCTCTGAAGCCTACTCGTAAACGCTTTCTTAAATCTTATGTCAGTGATAGCCTACATAATTCTTTCTGACACCTTTTTTTAGTGGTTATAACTGCTCAGAAGAGATGGCAACAGCCTTTCTATCACATATAGAGATTATGATAACTAATGAAAGGCAAATAGTGTTATTAGAAAATGTAGAACAATAAGGAAAGAAAAGGCTACCATCTGGAAAGACTGTTGGATCTTTGAAGCCTAAATCCTTTTTAATTTCTTTATATATATGACTGCTGTTTTATGGGGAATAAGCTCACATAAGATTTGGCCAAAATTGCTGTTATCTGAAGGCACTTTGCTGTCTAGAGTTGCTTGATCATTCTGACGTGCTTAATTCTAGTGTGCTTCAACTTTCTCATTTAAATATCTCTTCCCATCAATCATTAGTGCTTTCTTTCCTGGGTCATTGAGAGCATAATACTTCATTGTGTCAGCTGAAGGTGTGCTGACCTACTTTTCCTGGTTAATTTCAAGGGTAGGATCAGATGTTCCATTGCTTTTAGTAATTGATCTAACGATAGATCTTTACTAGAGCACCCATGACATGGTCTGAGGGGCATTCCAGGCATCACTGACTTCAAGGTCATAATTGAAATGAAAAATTCTCCAATCAATTAGGTAACTTGACTGCATAGTTTGCTCTTGAAAATTATTCTTTAAAAAATATATTGTTTTTCTTTGACAAAAACTGGGAATTAATGCAGAAGATCATATGAAAGTTGCTACTACCTTTTGGTATTTAGTATTATTTTTAATGTTAGAGGCACCTTAGCCATCTTAATTTTAAATTAACTACAAGTGGAAAGACACATTGATAAGTGATAAGGTGTAAAACCAAAAAGGTGCTGAAACAAAAGAATCATCAATCACAGCAAAAACAATAGTTTGCCGTAGAAGGTGCAAATAAATAGTTACAAACAAAATCATCTCTTAGAAGCAGACTTCTAAACTGCTAAAGAGGAGATACATTAGTCAGTTTGTTCACACTTTCTTCTTCTGGCACACCACAAAATTTTATTTTTCAGGCTCCACTCTGAAGTGTGGTTGCATAAAGTGTTACTTCAGTGTTTGCACTCCCACAGGTAGAGGACATACACATCTACCAGGCAAGCTTCAGATGTGCCTGGATATTTTTTTCTATTTTTTACTATTGGAAATGGTATCATATAATTACCAGAAGGGGGAAATATCTGTCCAAAACACAACTACAACATGAACAAGACTCTCATAAATGTATAAATAATGTACAAGTAAAATGTGAAGTGTAGCATATTTAGATATCTTCTGAAATGTATAGAAGTTTAGTTGGTTTTTTTTACATATTTTCCGTTATTGCAGATAATGCACATCATACAGTTATGGGAAACAATGAATTCACACCACGTCTGTATGAAGAATAAATAGCATAATTCACATAGATAAGTACTTTCAGCTATTCTTTTCCTTATTATATTGCTTGTTTTAGAAAAAAACACTTTTTGACTATTAAAATTTGCTTTTTAGAATTAATGACTGTATAAATTGATGCAATGTTTCAGCTTTGGAAACAGTGCTGGCTGAACAATAATAAATTAAACCCAATAATTACTTCATTTAAATTCTTGTACAAAATACAAATAACAATATTTGTCTGTATGGAAAAATCAAAATATATATGTTTACGTAAAGTGTTACAGTTTACATAATGAACAATTTCTGTTAAAGTCCAAACTGAATTTTTTTTTCAAAAGTCTATTGTAAAAATTAAAATTAAAAGTTAATATTTTAAAAACTATATTTATTATATTTGTCTTTGAATATAGTATTTAAAATTATTATGAAGAGTGTTTGAAACCAAAATAATTTCAAGTTTCTACAAGTGTTGTTTATGTGGTCTGTTAATGGAAACAAAAGCTATGGCATATGTAACCAATCAAAATAACTCAAGTTTCCTACACTTACAATATGATAATCCCCACAATCAGATCACAAACAATCCTGTGGTTGCAATATAGATACATAAAATTTGGTTGAATAACTCTAAAACAAACATCACATGGCAAAAGAAGGCTAAATTTATTACAGAGTACTTCACCTAGTACATTTGAAATATATTACACTATAAACACACTATGAATAAGAAATATTCCTGTATTATATACCTTCACATTTTTTGTGATGTCAGTAGACACCACAGGTTTCTTAGAGTGGACACAAATGAACAACTTGAATGAGACGATTACTTTCCATTTTACTGAGAATTGGCAAAACAATAACAACCAACACCCAGAAGACAGACATATGTCAGTCTTAGAGCATTTGCAAAGATTTTTCTGGGGTCTAAGAAGAGAGAACATGAAATTCTGCGACATTATGCTGAATTGAGAAAATAAAACACAGGGATTGCCAGGGACAAGAAAAGCTCTGGAAATGATAGCCCTGAGAAAGAATAATAGAGAATGATTGGCGGCAGTGGTAATAGGCAAAAAAAACAGTAATGATTTTTAAAGATATAGTTTCTACTCATGTGATTCTGACTGTATCTAAAGAAACAGTTTGTGCATCTAAGGACCCAGATCCAGGAAGAATGAATGAGTTCTCCAGAGAAAGATATCTCAAGTATATTATATCTACTGGAATAAGTACGTATAATACTTTGATGCTTTTGATAAAATGATACTTTTTCTAATTGTCTGGGTTAAGTCATGTAATTTTTCAGATGAAAACTTTCTCTAAAAAACTTTTCATGTGTATGAGGTTATCTATTTGTATACTTCTTCAGAAATTCCAGATGGACACTGAGATTGCTTAAAAAAATAGCAACCTGTCTTGGCCTCCTAAAAATAGCAACCTGTCTTTCTTCATTAGCTGCAGGCAAAGTAATCAGAGTTCATTTTATGCAGAACACAAAAAAAATTCCTATTTAGCTTACTTCCAAAATGTACAGACAAGATGATATGACATCTTGACATGCTCTCCTTAAATCACAGTTACTAAATATCTGATAAATTTTAGCATGAATTATATTTGGACCTCTGTAATAACTGAGTAGAAAAATCGTGAAATGGTGGAAGTTAGAAGGGCTCTCTGGAGATCACCTAGTGCCAATCCCTCTGCTCACAAAATCTTGGTGATAGCAGATTGTCCAGGACTCTCTCCAGTCAGGAGGAGACTCAACAACCTCTCTGCGCAGCCTGTTTGGCTGTTTGACCACCCTGCTGCTGACCAGGGGGCATCAGGCACAGCATTGCCAGCCTGCCAAGGGAGGGGATTGTCCTGCTCTGCTCTGCACTGGTGTGGCCTCACCTTGAATATTGTGGCAGTTTGGGGCACTGCAATATAAGAAAGATATTAAGCCATTAGAAAGTGTTCAAAGGAGGGCAATGAAGATGGTGAAAGGCCTTGAGGGGAAGCCGTATGAGGAGCAGCTGAGATAACTTGGTCTGTTCAGCCTGGAGAAGAGGAGACTGAGGGGAAACCTCATTGCTGTCTACAACTTCCTCATGGGGGGAAGAAGAGGGGCAGGCACTGATCTCTTCTCTGTGGTAACCAGTGACTGGACCCAAGGGAATGGCCTGAAATTGTGTCAGGGGAGGTTTAGGTTGGATATTAGAAAGAGGTTCTTCACTCAGAGGGTGGTTGGGCACTGGAACAGGCTCCCCAGGGAAGTGGTCACAGCATCAAGCCTGACAGAGTACAAGAAGCATTTGGATGATATTCTTAGGCACATGGTGTGACTCTTGGGGATGGTCCTGTGCAGGGTTGAGAGTTGGACTCAAAGATCCTTGTGGAACCCTTCCAACTTGACGTATTCTGTGATTCTGTGGAATGTTGCCTTTGCATTAGTGATCAAGTATTTCAACTGGACAAAAGGAAAAAATAGCACACCAAGAAATAAAAATAATCCACACACACAAAAACACATCTGTAAACAATATATATGTTTTTCAAATTCCTTAAATATGTTGAACAACATAACAAAAAATAAAGCATTTTTACTTCACTACTGAATGCCTGAATGTTTTATTAGCCCTTAGCAAGGGGACCTTACTAGCTCTAAAACATTTACATTCTATGATTTTTTTTTTTAATACTGTCAAATAGATCTCTCTTGGGAAGTTCACTTCAAATACACATCATTATTGACAGTATTGGTAATATTATTAAAATAAATCTAGAAGATGTCAACAAATTACTTCAGCTCTTGAAGCTAAACTGTACTTTTATACATCAGCAATATGACCTAATGAAGCATCCAGAAAATGAAGATCCGTGATGTAGTGGTGATAGAACTGGGATTCTCAGCTTGTCTGAAGTTACAATGTCTGCTTCTTCAGTACCTCTACTTGGCTACCACAAAGGCAAGACAAATTTACAGATTTTTTAATTTAGTCACCAGATTTTATGTCAACAAATCACAGCAGTATATCTCTCACATCAGTTATGGCTATGACTGGACTTGGTATCAATTTCCCAATGTTTGCCAATGAGGACATCTTTGTAGTCATTATTTCTACTCAGACATTAAAAGTGTTACAAATTTTTGCCTCAGTCCATGCAGATGAGGATGCAGAAGACAATTTTCCGCAAAATAGTGCTGCTGAATACATTAAGTATGTATAAAGACAATGAAAAGAAATAAGAACTTCCTTCCCAGCTGAATGTTTTGATGTCTTCAGCTGACAGGGAGGATGGCCTTCCAGAAATTTCCTTGAATCTCTGCCTAGAAGCATCACTTTCATCTTATGTTTATCATGAGCCAACTGCTTTCTCTCAGACTGCATATATATCTTCCAGGCACTTCCATATAGTTATGGAACTGACACAAATCCGACTTTTAGAAATAAGAATACTTTAAAATATATTTTTAAATATTTAAGGAACGCATCAAACAGAAAGGGGGAAAGAGAAAAAGGAAGGAGGAACATGTTTTGGCAAATTTGGCAAGATAAAACTTCTAACCATGATGACTTTTATTAAAGTATCTCTTGCTGGTTTATGGTGGGTATATACTTTTAAAAGTAGGCAGCGCCAAAGGCACTACGTTTGTGTTCTTTGAAGTTGATACAACCAGATATAGTAGACCTTATGTTAGAAATGAAATATTTTTCCAGGAGAAACTGCTGCTAGCCAAAGAGATTTCAGTTTTCATATCCTGATTCAAGCTTTCTGGTGTAACCACCAACTTGTATGATTCTCACTGTTTATTTCACTGTGTACCTTCTGAGTTTTCTTTAAATATATATGAAGACATTACTGAGGATCTGATTCAATAAAATGTATGTCCAGACCTCCATGCCCTGGAAGCTCAAACAATGCTGCAAAAGCTGCAGAAATGGGACATATTTTCTATTGAATTGGGTACCGAGAATGCTCATAAGTTTTTTGTATTGATTTTTGTAACAGCCAGCAGTGAAAGACACAGACAATATTAGCTTCCTCCACTACAGGCCTGTGGATTTCACTTTCTGCATGCAACAGGGCATGGAGTGAAAACAGCAACAAATTTAAAAAGAGAGTACAGCTTAATTTTTATTCCGCATAAAATCAAATATCTACCTTACTATAAAAAAATAATTTTCAAGATAGAGACCCTACTGATTAACAAATTAGACAAGACTCAAGTGTAGTCATATCTGCAATTTTTAAACGCTTTTACCTAATATTAGCACTATATGTTGATGTTTGCACCCTACTTAAAAAGACTACAGCCCTGAATCATCAGTAGGACATCACAAGAAATTGAAATTGAAAAAAATCTTATTTGCGGAAAAAAAACAAAACAAACCACACTTGAAAGCTAAAAGTTCAAATTTCTCAACTATCATTCTATCAAAATTGTTCTGGGGTATTTTTATGCAATTCTTTCCCCTTAATTACAGTGGCTTTCTGTTAACAGCACCAACACCATCCATGTTTGCACTTTCAACATTGTGTTGCAGTTATCAGAAACCCAAGTAATCTTCTGCAAAGCTACACTGAGCTCAGTTATCTTCTAAGTTAACCTATGAGGATCAGCTGCCCAATGCTAGCCTACTCCATGTCCTGGTTGCAAAACCACAAATACACTTAAAAGACGACCAAGTGATGCCATACACACAAATGAATTTAAACATTTCAGATTACTCAGTATCAATAGTAACTCCTGTGGAGTATGGTTCCTGACATTCTAAACTGGACCAGTAAGATGGCTGATGGCTGTGTTACCTCCTAATGAGCACTGTAGAGATTAGAAGGACCTCATAAAAAATGAACAAGGCTCTGAAAACTTAGAGAACTTGATTTGAGATGAAAATATCTGATTTTCTCTATATGCTGCTACAAGGCACTGAGTCAAACCATTTATAACAAATATAAATTTTTAATAATTACAAAGTTGGTCAAAGGTTCATACTATGGAACATGAGACAAGAATAAAACACTAACAAAAGCCTGACCAGCACCCAGCACCCCTCCCTCCCCCGCAATACAAAACCAAGACTACCTTAGGCATACTGAAATCCTATTTGCTTCTTCTGAAATAGACCCCAGTAGGATAAACATGCATTTCAATTCTCATTCAAGGAATTTCTCTTTTGATATAAATGCACAAAATCCTTGCTGCATAAGAAAAAAACTGGGAAACTAATTTCAGTGTTTAATAGTAAGAGGAATATCAAATGTGTATAATTAACCTTCATATTCAGTCTTTTA
Source organism: Myiotriccus ornatus (assembly GCA_036023395.1). NCBI lineage: Eukaryota > Metazoa > Chordata > Aves > Passeriformes > Tyrannidae > Myiotriccus > Myiotriccus ornatus. The sequence goes on along the minus strand of JAYRBT010000082.1, from coordinate 121,444,762 downwards.
ACACAATGAAGATACCAATAAGATTTTAAATCTGAAATTCAAGAACCTCTTTATGACTTCCTCGCAGTTTTACAACAGCAGGGCTGGTATAAACATTTATTAAGAGAAAAAAGTACAGAAAATGAAAGGTAAAGAAAGTCTCCCTTGGCATTCTCCCATAGTTTAGAAATTAGTACAATGTAAGCAAAAAAATGATCATGTTTGGCAGTTGCAATTCTTTAAAATTGTTGTATTGTGTTAATGGGGACCAGTTGCATTTTCTAAAATCCTTAAGACTTAAAACATGGTTTTACTCAGAGAATACCTTGATTGCAGCAGAATTAGAGGCAAGTATAAGATTACATACCTCTCTACATGTTGGAAGAGCTTTGGATTTTTTTTTTTTAATAATTGTAGAAGACTTTTTTTAACTCTTTCTCCTGTTCAGGCTTGTTTGTGCGTGACTTTGAGAGCTATGGCTTAGATACTAATTTTTTCTCTAGATCCAAGAAAAAAAAAAAGAAGAAAAAAAAGTAAACTTTTGTGGAGTGAATATTTATAGAAAATAACTAATGCAAACAACTATTTCATTGTTTTAAAGACAATATATACTGACAAATATTTGTTTTACCTCAGCCATACTTGCAGTTATGAGTTTTTGGAAATGTGAATCTATATGGAGCTGTAATGTAATTCATATATAAAAAGATTCTTTCAGTTTTTAAATTAAAGCTTGGTCTATAGTTGAATCTCAATCTCAAATTCAGTAATATAAATCCACTTTTTCAAATTTAATTGAACACTTGCTTCACTAAAGCTTAGTTTATGTACCAACAGAGTATTTTGCCCATCTACTTAAAAACAACAAGAGAACGAATTCAGTCACATACTGTTTGATATAATACATAACCTTTATAAAAAGGTAATTCAAGAACCGTAAAAAGTTTGATTACAAGCAGGTTTTATATTTCTAAATAAACAGAAATCTTGCCATAGTATGGGACAGTTGAAGTCCAAATAAGAGCTCAAGTTCTTTGATTACTATTTTATATGTCATATGATTATTACTTACATACAGATTTTCTCATTGATGTTCCTGTTGATTAAGTATTTATGGTCACTGCTTTTTACTGCTCTAACATCAACAATGTCCAGGCCTATTACCCTTTATTACATACAGTCAGCTGATGTACTATATAGCCAGTGGCCCATGACAAAAATGGACTTTACAATCAGAACAGTAAGAAAATCAAGTTGATATAACTAACAATTTTTGACATCTGATTTTGATGGAAATGGGACTATACATCTAAATCATCTGTATTCAAATACTAAAGAGGAAAATTTATTCACAGTTTGTAACATTTTTAAAATTGCATATTAAGAGTTAGATAGAGTTTCAGTATCACAAAAGAAAATTTTCAATATATATAAAATCCAGCAATCTGCTACTTTGTCCTTTTGGACTTCACATTTTGTTTTTGACCAATGAAGACCTGTGTGCAATCCTTCAAAGAGGATTGATGGCTGTGGGAAGAGGAGAGGTATCTATCCTTAACCAGAACAAGTCCCAAGAGGCAACTACTACATCTTCTAACACTTTATTATTGGTTAATTTGGGGGCTTCTTTCACTCAGATGACATAGCTAGAAGGATGTCACTGCACAAATCAATACCTACTGTCTTGCCATTGATGTGTCTGCTACCTTAAACAACAACAGCTGTGTCTATGATCATCTTGGAGTTGTTCAGGATACTAATTGTAGTAAGCACGCTACTCCTTCTAACAAATAGCCTGGGAAGATGTTGGCCTCCTAATACATACTTGAAGAGCTTGCTGCACACTCTCCAGTAGCCTTTGCCATCTAATTTTCTGTCTTTACTGTTTCCAGAAGGGTTTTACTACTTCTATTTAAATTAAAATTCACCTTTACTATTGGCTTAATGTTGAAAAAAATAAGATATTACTTTATTAATAGAAGTAGATGCTTGCAGTCCTTACACCATATTGAGATTAAGAAGCAATGTGTTGTACACAGATTTAACCTTTTTTTCTGGACTTAACCTAAAATAATAACCCAGCACTTTTTAAAGCATTACATGGGAATGAGTTAAACATACATTTAAATTCTTCTAAGTATGTTGTTGGAGACAGTCAATGGGTAGACCTAAAAGGAATGGGGAACTCTTGATATTCCACACAAACTTCACGTTCATTGTAAAGGTAAGTGATATACAAAGACAAACTTGCACATGCATTTAAATCTCACAAGACACAGAACTGCTCAGCTTTGCCTGAAAGGACATGACACTTCTGAACTATGCTTGAGCACAGCTTTCAGCTTCATCTCCATACAGCTTTAGAGATGTGCTGCTCTGCTATTATATCTTAGCAAAAAGCATGACTGCTCCTATCACAAGTAAGACTGCCTTGAAACATGATCCCTCTTCAGGAAATAAGGTATCTATTTGCTGGTGAGGCACACCTGGAGTGCTGTGTCCAGTTCTGGGCCCCTCAGTTCAGGAAGGATATTGAGGTGCTGGAGAGGGTCCAGAGAAGAGCAACGAGGCTGGTGAAGGGACTTGAGCACAAGTCGTATCAGGAGAGGCTGAGGGACCTGGGGCTGTTTAGCCTGGAGAAGAGGAGGCTCAGGGGAGACCTCATCACTCTCTACAACTACCTGAGAGGAGGTTGTAGCCAGGTGGGGGTCGGTCTGTTCTCCCAGGCAACCATCAGTAGAGACAAGAGGGCACGGGCTTAAGCTCTGCCAGGGGAGGATTAGGTTGGATATTAGGAGGAAACTTTTTACAGAACAGTAATCAGGCATTGGAATGAGCTGCCCAGGGAGATGGTGGATTCACTGTCTCTGGAGGTTTTTAAGATGAGACTGGATGTGCCATGGTTTAGTAACCCAATGGTGCTGCATCAAGGGTTGGACTTGATGATCTCAGAGGTCTTTTCCAACCCTGTTGATTCTACGATTCTACGATTCTGTGACTCTCTGTCTTAGAGGGTGCTTTATTGAAAGGTGGTGAATGAGTATGACAGGACTGAACATTGGTTGCTATGGGATGTTTTCATGGCTTTTTCTTGTGGGTTCACTAGGAGAGTTTACTGAAGTTAATAATGCAAAACTTCTAGTTCTCATTACACTTCTCTAGCCAGGTTTTAACCTCTGACATTCCCTCTGCTCAGTGCTTGGTCTCCACAAAGCCTTCACCTCTGCACTGTCCCAGGAGCAACCACTTCAACAATTGTCCCAGGTCCCTCAGGGAAAGCTGGCTTTGACTGCTCATATAGGTGCTGAGTCATGCCCTGACACCACAGTCCTTCAAACATTAACATACTTTAACTCGCTTTTCTATCCTGATTACTGCACATAACATAGCTATTATATTATTTCTTTAAAAAAAAAAAATCTGCTAGTTAAAAAATTAAGGGAGTATTCACATAGTGGAAAGCATGGACTAGATCTATAGTAACAAGCCCTCTACACTAATACTGCATATTAGAAACTCACATTCCTACTGAAATGTCTCAGATTACTGAAATAAACCTTTGAAGATGGGTAAACAGGCTGTGGAAAGGGCAGATCCACTTTAAAAAAGCATTTGTTATTCAAAAAACATTTTACTGTGGTTCTCAACAAAAAGTCCAAATCAGCCATGTCTGCCACAGGATAAGAAAGTCTGTCCTCACATGAATAAATATTAATAAATAAATAAATAAATAAAATTCACTTTCATGGTAAATGAAAAGGAAGGTCAAATAATTCCCATAGGTTTCTTGGCAGAGGAGTAGATAGCTCAATATATTCAGAAATTATCTGGAAATAGGGATGGATAGACTGGGGGGATGAAGTTTGCTTAAGATACTATTTAAGGAAATAAAACCGCAATAGTTTCAGGATGTAGAATCCTTCCAATATCAAAGGAGATGAAATTCAGTGCAGTTAAATAGGTGAAGCATGTGAAAAGACCCCATAACTTTCCATGCAATGGGGAGATCTGATCTGATTACTGCTGTGGGGGAGCCCAGCTGGCCCTGGGCTCTCTGTAAGCTGAGATACTGAAGATGGAACTTTACACCTGGCAGA
>JAYRBT010000082.1:121394948-121440586 GCA_036023395.1 Myiotriccus ornatus | reverse complement strand
TGTGTGTCCAATCATGAGTTGTTATGTTTATGCCAGACCAATAGTGCATGTACATGTGTGACACCCAGACGTGTATAAGTAGAAGCACTGTTGCAATAAAGGTGCTGGTATCCCTGATCACCGTGTCGTCCTCCCGCTCCGACCGGACGACAATATACTGCTGCTCAGGAACAAAACCTCAAGTCTTTTGACCAGATATTTCCACAAAACATAATTTCAAGTATCAGACACAGTATTAAAAAAAGTAAAAGCCCTAACAATGCTAGAAACTGTTATGAAAGCAAGAGAATTAAAATAAAAAGCATCACTTCTGCAGTGATTCTGCATTCTGAACAACCTGTGTATACACATTCTAGAGTACCCTAACTTAAGGATTTTCTCTAGAAAGTCAAGCATTTTCTCCTAGTACAGAACAAGTTCAGAGAAAGAAAACTAAAGATGATATGAAGTAATTTTCCTCCAGATTAAGATACATGTGTGATTGAAAGCAAGTGTTAAAAGTTGGGAAGCCCTTGATTTTCAATCTTGCACAACTAGAAAATTTAATAATCAAGATATCTGCTTCTGAGGTCATTAGAAACTTGTCTATCCCATAGATATAAGAGGAATTTCCCTTCCTGTCATATATCTGACATACTCTAAAACACAAAATTGGAGACTCTCGGGTATTCCAACTCAGGGTCAATCACAGTCTCTCTGTATAACACTGATTCATGAATGAAGGAGCAAATGAATAAAAATACAGTTTTCACATCCAGTGAAAAAGAAAAATGAAGAATCAGGCTACCGTGTACTACAGCAACTTTACTAAAGTAGCTGCACCTGAACTGGCTTAGGTAACAGGAACTGGAAGATGAAATCCTCATGCCAATGAAGCAAAAAAATTTGCCACTGACTCCACTGCAGCTAGATTTATCCAAAGCAATGAAATCCCAGTGGAAACAGACAAATCAGGAAAAGATGTCTATAATATGAATTCCAGCCAAACATGAATTACAGGCTTTTGAGGAAAGGTTGAAGAAGTCTTTCCAGAAAAGAACTCTGGAATAAAACAAAATTGTAGTAGTAGATCCTTGCTTCCTCCCTGCCCTATTCAGCAGCTAAATAAAGACAGTGTTTCAGGGCCAGACTTGCAGAATGCCACAGCATTCATCTAAACCTGCTCCTACTGGAAACAATCCGGTGTCTTCTAAGCCAAAAGCATCTTAAAAAAATTCCAAAATGAGTATTGCATCTTTTAAATATATGTTTGGTATTGCTTAAATCAGAAAATAGGAGGAAACCATGTGAACTACATTAAATGTATCTGAAAACTAATAGTACTAAGCTAAACCTGAAGTTAGCAAAGGCATATCTAACATTCTTTAAAAAAGTAAATCATTCATCAAAACTTTGGAAGAATATCTTCTAAGAATCCCTCAATTTCAAAATTGAAGCAATGATTCTCAATTTGGCAGAGTTGGCAGAGGAAGTACTACAGATTATGAAAGTACAGTGCAAATGATGCAACATGTAGCTAACATATTAATGTCAGAGCCTTGATACAAGGAAGAACTGAGGGTTCAGATATGAGGGTCCCTTTTTAAAATCCCTCTATAGTTAAAGATTACGCAGGCATTCACATTCACAAATTTTTATAGTAGGGGACTGAGAGAGAGACATTTAGCAGCTCTTGAGTGACTGCAATATTCAGAAGGTAAAGACTTCTTTTGCCTGGTAGGTAACTCGCTTTTATTTTCATTTCCTGTTCAGGAGTGAGATTACTGTTTGGGGAGACTTAAATCTATTTCAGGCATAAGAATCATTTATCCCTGGAGGTGCTGAGCTTCGATTAATAGCTCTTGGATTCTTCTTATTCATCTTAACTCCAATTTGTGCTGCTTGGCACTAAGGGTCCAGTTTGTTCCTTTCCTCCTTTTCAGTTCTCCCTTCCCCCACCCAGCACAGCGTATCAGAAAAAACTTCCACGCTGCCACCTTAGTTTAGGTATATATTTTCATGTAAAGTTAGTGTTCAACTCTTGATTCCTCAGTTTTTTTCTCATGTTGAGAGTTGTACTGATACTACATAATTTTTTACGTTAATGAAGGTCTGAAACAATGTTAAATCAAAAATATATCTGCTCAACATATTATTTTTTGAAGCTAGCTATAAATCAGATATGACATCTGTTTCAACTTTTGTTGTCTCTCGATTTTAATTTTTGTGCAATAAAATCTCGGTACATGTTACAGATTAACCACTTGTAAAATTATGATTTTATATACTGAAGCCATTTGCAACTGTAATATAAATACAAATTTAATCCAGAACTCTTAAACCTCATTTATTTTGTGCAGTTCAGAACTCAAATCAGTTTGCTGAAAATCTGATAAATACGTAGAGCTAGAATCTACTCTGAGTGTGCATCTCACACAAGAGGGAGATTTTGGATCATCTTTCATTTGATTGAAGCCTAAACAAGAAATCCTTAATGTGATCCCTGCATTGCCTGATGCTTCAATTATTCCACACACTCACTGCTCACATCTACTTTTCCTTAAACAGTGGAAAATTAAGTCTTCAGCCTCAGAAGGAGTGGAGGGGGACCAAAGGCCTGGCTACGCCACCTTTTTTAACTAGCTTGAAACATTCATGAATTCAGGGTGCAACATACTTTCTGTTAATCTGATGGTTTTTCATTATAAGAGAAGACAACACCTAAAAAATCCCATCTATGTTCAGCCTTGTCAAATTAACATCAACTTGCCAAAATGATATGTATATAAATTATATACATATACATACATGTATGTCTGCATATACAAACACACATGTGTATCAAAGCCCTATGCAGAAAATGAATATTTTATAGAAACAAAAATACCCATTAACTGTGTATAGCACTTAAGAACTTCTGCCTAGCTCTCTAGCATCTTTGCTTTTGATTATTCATAATAGAGCTTGATTCACCAGTATCTGTCACTCTTAGGCATCATAAACACTTCTTTATAAGATCTGCGGCCACTTATCTCCACAGTCACCACTACTATCTTATTACCAGTTCAGATGTAGACCCTTCAATGGGAGCAAACCCATCTGCTAACTTTAGAAAATATAATGCAGACAGGAATGGGCAGCAGAGTTGCCTTAATGTGATACCTAAGGATCCTCTGGCTTAGTGGAATCCTCAACTGGCACAGAAAATGCAAAAGCACTTCCTTATTATATGAAAGGATTAATTTGTTTATCTTTAGCAATGCAATTGTTGTTATACAAAATGAAGACTGTTCCTGTTCTCAGAGAGGTTTTCTATCTTTTTAATTCATACTTTAAAAACAGGTTTTGTAAGAAATTCTGAGATTATAATTTAACTGGAGGCATAAAAACCTATTCATGAAAGAATTAAAAATTCTAGAGTTGCTTTCAAAACTAGAAAGACAAATCAAACCGGTACTAGTTAAGAAATTCAAAACATTTAGCGTTAGTCATTTTAGAGAAATGCAGCATATCAGATGAAAAATTAACATGATGAAAACGTTAAAGGAAAAATATTGACAGCTGAAGAAAAAAAAAAAAAAGAAAAATGTGAAGAGATAAATGAATGCATACCCAAAGGTTGCATGTGCAATCTTGCAATACATATACAAGGAGTAAAAAGTCATTGAGGATGAGCTCGAAAGTCCAAAATGTAATCAAAAGTAAGGAAAAAGGAAATATGAGGCATAAAACATCGGCTATACAGCAGTACTGAGAAGATTAGAGAATGAAGTTAAGAGAGAGTGCAAAAAATGATAAGAAAATTAAGGGTAGAAAATGAAAAGCAGATTTCATGAGGGTTTGAGATAAATCAGAATTTTTTAAAGTACATGGAGAAGAAGAGGTCAGCAAGGAGGAAAAGAGTAGGACCTCTCAGAAATGGGAAGTGTAATTTATTCACAGAAGAGGTAGTTACTGCTATCAGTTTAAACAAATCTTCATATCAGTTTTCAGAAAGGAGGATATGGAATGAATACTGGAAAACAGTCATACATTTTGCATTTCTTGGGTTATAAAGAGAAAATAATGAAAGAAATTTTATCATTCAGTGGAAACTGATGAAGCAATTGTACAGTTTGTTCAACTGGACTGCCTGGATCTGATTTAAAGTATGGGGTTTTGGAATAGAGTACATGGTTTTTACAGCACTAAGCACAATAATGGCCTGCTATAAATAAGTCATCAAGTTTGATCAAACTCTGAAAATAAATGAGATGTTGAGAAATCTCAAAGTAGATGGGGAAAGATTTTGCTAGTATTACAAAAAGCTTTTTGGAAGTAATATTTTAATATCTGAAAACGGGAAGAGGTAAATAAATCCAAAATTTAGATAATTCAACATATAATTATAAACTAATTTGGTAAATTTAAGTAACACTTCGTGTATATGTTGGAAATTAATGCATCTGTAGGGATGAGATTAAAAATACCATTATGTACAGATATATACATATATATGTAACCCCTTGTTAATTACTCCTTTATGGCATAGAGCCCAGAAAACACTATTAAGGTCAAGGACAAAAATGCCTTTTATAACATAGATAAATAATCAAATTTTAAATACTTTTATTATTGTTAACTTCCGTAATATTAAAGACTTCACAAAAATCTGATTAATATCTTTATTTGTTATGAATTTCTATAATATGCTAGAAATTTGTGGCTAAAAGAAAAAAAGAACCCAATGCCTTTCAGGAGACTGCACTGACAAGGGAAGTGACTGAAGAAATCTACTCACCAGCTGATTAAGAGTAAACACCAAACAGCTGCTTCATCCAGCTGAGGAATTTAACTTTTCTTTTCCATATGTTTTCTAAAATAGCATGGAAAAACGATTTAACATGACCAGAGAACAAGAAATAACAATAATCCTGTCTTGGTACCTTTGCCAAAACAATGAGTTCCTTTAGAAGGGATTTAACACCAAGAAGTAGTCACAGGTAATTGGTGGGATGCTAAAACACAAATACCAAGGTAGACCTGTGAATATTTCCAACATTTTGTATTGTATTTGCCTTTCGTTCTCAAAGCATCCATAGAATTGGAAAACACCTAATATTAAATTATTTATTTATTCTTTCTGATACCTAAAGACCAAGAATAAAAACTTAAACAAATGTGAATTCTAGATTTTTCATAAAAATTTTCATCATTTAGTCTTTGACACATTCATCCTGAAAATATGAACTGACACAAACTCATTGCAGGGGTTGTATTTTTTTTTTCTTCTATATATCTGACTTTATCTGAAACCAGAAGAGGCAATATGCAATTTCTGAAAATTACAATCAATACCTCCTTCATTTCAAATTACTCCAAATCCTACTGAGTACACATTTCCTAACTGTTCCTAGGTTCTTATATTCCAGTTCCTCTGAACCACCAAGAAAATATCCACCAAGAAAGTAAATAGAAGAAAAAAGTCTGAAAAAATAAATTTATAGAATTGACTAGGCCTTGGAAATTTATTTTTTTTTTAATAAACACTAAGCAATCTTAATTTTGTTCCAGTGAGCTGACTCCAGCAGATTTACCCATGTATATCAAGAAAGTCTGACATCCTTGTGCCTTTTATACATCAGTGGTTTTGAACTTTTGTAATTCTTTCTCTTTCAACTCTCTATTCCCCTCCACTGATCCTTTACACCTTAAGGGCCACTCTGACCTCTCCTTACTACCAGGTCTTATTTGCTTGTCCTTACTATTTGTAATGGTAGTGCATCTCACCAAAAAGAACTGAAGCAGTGCTTCAGAACAGAGTGGTTTGAATCTTGTGCATTTTTTTTTCCAGCTGATCTAACCAAGGATATTTCATTGTAGAAAAATAACTTGACTTTTCCAGAAAAAATTTAAATTGTTATGTTACCAATTTCAAACACCCTTAAATACTAAATTTAAATAATGAATTGTAAAATAGCATGAAAGCAACAAGCTGCCTGAATGTCTGTAATGTATTGATACAGCTGACCTATTTATGTATCTAATGAATATATTAGGAAAAGTCTCTACACAGAAAGATATTTAGGTGATATATGTTCAGTGTTGCAGTGGGGTTGTATACGTAGGTTTGACAGCGGGATGAATGAAAAAGGGGGAAAAACTATCAACATCTACTCTTTCTTATCTTTGCCCCACTTACCTCAGTTTCCCAATTCTTTCCCCCTGCTAGCAGTTTGGCCACATAGTAACAAGAAGCTGTGCTTTACATCTTAGGGACTCTAGTACTTTTGGTTCTTCACATTCTATTGATTCCATTTCTTCCATTAATGCAAAAACACTTTTTCCTGCTCAGAAAAAAAAAAAGAGTAATAACAATACTGCATTCAGAACTAGTTTAAAAAATGTATTAACTGCATAGCCTAGTATCAACATATCTAAACATATCATGAAATTATTTGTTAGAGTTACCCTTCACATGAGGTAGGCTTCAATTCCACATTAACTTTAGTGATGTAATTCATTTTACCTTAACCGAGCTTTTTATCACCCACAGTATTCTTTCTGGCTTTTAGCGGGCAAATCCCAAAACCCCAAACCTCCACAGAAGAAACTAAATATCTGTCAGCTCTGTGTATGCGTCCTGCTCTACAGAAGTCCAATGCCACCAGCACGGGATTCAATTGTATGTGCACCGATTCAGTGCACTCCCACTCCAGGCTTTACCAGCTATACTGAGTCCACTGACTCCTTCGACTGTAATGTATGTTGAGGCACCTGGCATGAGGAGGTTTCCTCAGACAGAATCTCAGCTGCAGTCCGCTTAGATTTGTCATTTGGAAAGGGACATGAATGCTTGATCTCATACATGAGAAAGCCTCCTAAAAGGAGGAGTCCTTTCAGTTGTTCGCAGAATATAATGCTCACTATTCCTGCCATCAATCCACAAATCAAAATGGTCAGTATGTTGGAGTCTAAACAGCACAGTTTTCAGTAGACGTAGAAATCAAAACATTCTTTCTTTGCCAGGACATGTTATTCCATACTTAGAAAAATCAAACTTATGATTTTTTTTTATCATTATTAATATATGGACAGGTTGTTCATGATAAAGTAGATACTTGTTTTAATTTTTTGACTAGTAGGAATTTCTTGCAGGATTTCTTCACAGAACTTTGTTTAAAGATGATCTGCAACAATACATCTGGGATAACAAAAGGTGCAAGTGCTTATTGTAGCTGTGTTACTTGAGTTTGTATAATGGTTCCAAGACATTTTACAACCTAAGACACACCCAGATTTCTTTATCTAATATTGCAAGAAGACATGAAATCCTTTTTAGCAGTGACGTAGTTCCTCACTTTCTGTGTTCAGTATTCTTCTCATACTTCTTTTTTCTCAATTGCTTTATATTGCTGGCTTTTCATCTAGTAGGTGATTGTTTCTAACATCACAATATGTGTTATATGTATATATGGTCACTGTATTTCATGTATTATGACAGATAGTTTTATTCACATTCACGGAAATACTTATTAAAAATAATGGTAGAAAATATATTTATTTGTGTGTATGTGAAGGTTTACACATATTGAAAGATAATGAAGAACGCCCAAATATTTTGGATTAGGTTTATTGGGAAAGTTGTGGAAAAAAAATTCCTTGACATACAATTTTCTTTTTTCATCTGTTCTTGAGCAAAACTAAAAAGCTATGAGAAAAAGGAAAAGTGATTGGCCAGCAGAAACAGATATTTCTTGGAAGTCAGAAATTATAGACAAAAAGTGAGAAATTTCAAATAATGAGTTAAAAATTCCAAAGGAAATTAAAACAGAAAGTAAAAAGTTTTACAGTCATATTAATAACAAAGAGAATGAGAATAAAAATGGGATTGCTCTGCAAGGAGAAAAGAATAGACATGAATGATAATCTGAGTAGAGTCCTCAACTAAATGAACGCCTAACTCTGTTTCCAATTTGGGTGAAAATGTAGAACAGGTGGACATAAGGAATAAGAAGAGATGCAGATAAATTAATATGTCCTTCCATCTGAGTAGGAAAATCTTGACCTACACATGTTTGTGGGACTGGATAATCCCTATCCAAGAATACTGACTTAGCAGAAGAAATTGCAACTTAAGAAGCAAGAATGTTTAATAAATCTATCGCATTTGGTACCTTTGACCAGTAATAGGAAATGGGATGTTTAGTGTGAGGAGGAAGCAAAGGCATCTTCGAGCTATAAAACCTGGAATAGAACTTAAACTGTGTGTAGAGCTAGGGGGAACACATGTGGGAAAATAGGATTGAATCATACAGGTAAAAAGTAAATGAAATTTAATGAACAATGGTGCAATTAAGGTTAATCACCTCACATTAACAGGATTATTTTCTTTGATAAACTAACTCTGGAAAATGCAGCAGATGTAATCTGCCGTACAATCACAGAATGGTTTAGGTTGGAAGAGACCTTCTTCCAAGGCCCCTGCCATGGGCAGGGACACCTACCACTAGACCAGGTTGCTCAGAGCCCCAGCCAACCTGGCCTTGAACACCTCCAGGGATGTGGCATCCACTGCTTGTCTGGCCTACCTGTACCACTGCCTCACCACCCTCACAGTACAAAATTTCTTGCTAATATCTCATCTAAACCTACCCCCTTTCAGTTTAAAAATCTTGCCCCTTGTTCTATCACTACATGCCCTTGTCAAAAGTCCATCTCCAGCTTTCCTTTAGGCCCCCATTAGGTACTGGAAAGCTGCAATTTGTTTACCCTGAAACCTTCTCTTCTCTTCTCTAGGCTGAACAATCCCAACTATTTCAGCCTGTTGTCGTAAGAGAGGGGGTTCAGCCCCTGATCATTTTTGTGGCCTTCTCTGGACTTGCTCCAGCGAGTCAATGTCCTTCTAGACTTCAGCAAAACTGTTTATATGGTTCAACTGCAAATTAAACCATAGGTTTTAGAAGACTTCTTCTGTTAGTAAGACATTTTCCAAACCGAGTATAACAATTTGACGGGATAGTTTAGACATTGTTAAGTGGGTTTGTCCAGTTTTCTGTGTTGGGAAAGATCTTTGGTAATATTTCACTAATAATTTTAGGCAAAACTGGAGGCATACTGACAGAAAAAGGAAGAAAGACCTCATTAAAAGCAAACAGGAGATCACTGCGGAATAATGGGATGGACAGGAGGACTCCACCTGGATATCAGAGGTTTCAGAGAACCCATGCTGATCTGCTTACTGACTCTTAAGGAGAAATCTGCTGAAGACAAGTGAATAGAAACAGTAAATTTCATTAGATAATGACAGATCAGAATGGGTATGTATATACACACTCCACAAGGCAATGTTTTAGGTAGTAACTTAATTTATCCTAAATCGACAAGTCCTGCTACCATTGGCACAATATTCTCCTTAGACCTTCCTGTCCTAACAGTCCTCATTCAGATATATTCAGAGAAAGGAAATTTCCAGAACACAAGTGGGAGCAGAGAAGAATACTTAGAATTATTATCAGACTAAAAGAGCTTGTCTTTTTTCATTCAAGCAAAAATATCGTGACAGTCAAATATAAATCTGTAGGTATAGCGGTAGAGTAAACATTAGAAAAAGAAGAGGGAATATTAGGTCAACAGCAAATTTGATGCATTTATACAAGCAGTTTAATAATTAATCCATTGATTGAATAGCAAAGGAGGTGTTAGGCACTACATAAAACTCTTTTTTAAAACTTTTAACTCCTTAATTGTTGCAGCTTCAAAGATATTCCAAATAAAAGAACTCAAGCTAAAAACAAACTTATGTATAACATAACAAATATTTAAACAAAAATCAGTCTTCTGGCTAAGCATTCCTGTTAAAATTTTTTTAACACATAATCAATTAATGATAAAATATTTACAAAGAGTGTCATCTTATAGCTGTTGGTTTTGGATTTGGGGGGAAAAAAAAAGGGGAAAAAAAAGAAAATTAAAACAGAAAAACCCACAAGATTTAATCAGAAGTCAGTCTTTGTTTATCAGACTAATGATCATATATCAGGTTACTGCATACATTTCCATCATACAAAATTACAGCTTCTTAAATTAAAGTTAATTAAATCTGATTAATTAAAGAAAAATAATTCTTTAATAACAAATGAGGCCTCTGTTGTTAATGTGACATTGCTTTTCTTCAGTATTGTGATAAAGGCATTATTAGACCAAGTGTTTTTTTTCTTTAATCTTTATCTACACTATAATCTTTAACTACACTATATTTTCAAATTTAGAGGCAGTCCCCTCTTCAGTGACAGAAAAAAAAGTGGAGACCGTAAAACATCTGACAGAAAACCACGTTTGTAACTTATGGAGGGCTTTGCTTGTATATACATAAGAGAGGAAAGAGGTGAGAGGTACAGCTGAAAGAGGTGCTGATCTACTGGGAAGCCAAGAGAACTGACTGATATAGTGCACTTGAAAAGTCACTTAATAGGAGTACCACTATGTATGCAACACTACAGTGATATGTTACACTGCACTTAGTGGAAATATGTAACACCAAATGTGTTCCTGGAAGAGACTATCAGCTCTTGTGTTCTTCCAGCTATTTCAGGCAGCTAAGTCACATAATAATAATATTGTTTGGTTATCTGATTTCAGCCATTTGAACACAAAGCAGTTCCAGGATCTAGTTGACGTACGGTCTTTACATCTAGAATGAAAATTTTTATCATAAACCAGTGGGCATGCAAGGTGTCAAGGAAGCAGAAAGGTTGCTCCTGAGGAATCTTGTTTTATACAAGTGGCACAGATGTAGTTGAAGGTGTTCTCAAGGAGCAAAGAAACTCCAGATGATAGGAAACATACTGTCCTGTCTCTGATAGAAGATATATAACAGAAGTCTGCACGAGATGTCAAGCAGACCCCATGTTTCATGACAATTTTACTTCTAAAATAGGGAAGCATACTTTTTTCCTCTTACTTCAGCTCAAATTTGCACCTTCACCAGAATGTGGTTCTAATATTTTTACCACAGATTAGTTCTCAGCTGAATATTCACACTTGCAAATTTTGCCTCCACTGATCACCTGAGACATACAGAATAGAAATATACACTAAGATTTTCCAAGTAAGTTAGACTTTGAATTACATTTTTAATTTGGTTACTCCTAGAGGCGAGAAGGAGCTACAAGAGTATATATTTGTTTCAGTTTTTAATGCTTTTTTACTTTATGTGCTTTAATTAATTGGACATGACATGTGGATTTGATTTTCGTAGAATTTTTGAAAAAAACAAACAAACAAAACAAACAAAAAAAAAAGAAAAAAAGAAAAAAAAAAGAAGAGGAAACAAAACCAAACTCCCCTACATTTTCCTCAAATCCTATTCATTCACATCAGACCGTAAGAGGAATATAATATTCAATATAATTAATTTAAATTAATATTGAAATTAGCAAGGTTTGTGCTATTATAATTAAACTAGGATAGAACAAAACTGTTAAGGCATTCAGGGTTATCACACCAACGTCAATACTTGATTTACTGCTAGACAAAGCAGAGAAAGAGGTATATATAAGCATTTCAGATATCCATGTACCACACACAGTGTCCTCTCTGAAAAACTAAATCAGAGAAGTGAGAAAAGGCTCTATTAAAATATTGTGATTGGGTTTTACCAACGTTCTAGAAAAAAAACAAAACACTTAGATTTACTACATTTTAATACAATATTTTAATACATAATATTTTGCTGTGAGATACAGCAAAGAAATTTGCAAGGGAAAAGAAGCAGAAATATGCACTAAAACTAAGGACAAATTAATGCTCTCATCAATACCATTGATGAAGAAGATGGACATGAGCCAGACATTTGAAGGAACCCTTCAGTAAGAATAAATCCACTATCACATTCACCTAAAATTGCTTCAGTGAAAATTCCAAACTGAAAGAATGGGAAAAGAATTGTGATTATCAGCCCAATCCCTGTTCTTGTATGAGATAATTATGGCAAAGTTGGAATCTACACCCCTCTATTTTTTGCAGTAATATTCTAGAAAAACAAGTTCTAATGTTAGGCAAATAGCCTGCCCAAAGTTACTATTCAGTCTTTACAGTAGAAAAACTTCCACTGACAATGAGAGCAATAAGAATAGCAAATACTTTACTTTCTACTAAGTATTTGGAGGATTTTGCTCTTGATCAAAAATATCTAATTATTAGAGCAAGAGCGCACAGCCAGAGAGATCAACTCTGTTTACTTTTATATAAACCAAAAAAATACCTCAAACAAATCTCCATTTTAACACAAGAAAGTGTTCTTCCTAGCTGTTGGATTATAAAGAGTATGAGTTTGGAGCATTCATCCTAAAAAGAGATGGTTTAATGGCATTAACACTTTTGTAAAACCAAATAGCAATTTCATAATGGCTGAAATATTACATGCTGTATTTCAACTAGAGTGAATCATTTCCTATGTATTTTAAGTTACAATAGACTCAACTTGATGAAGTATGTAATTTGAAATTCTTAAGTTTGTAATTTGAATGATTACTTTGTCTCACTGTAAGCTGCTTAGGCTTTTTCATTTATAAAGCTGAAACATTTGGCTACACAAACATGGCATCAACATAACTTGTCATACAATCCTTTGTTTTTTAATCATCTTCTACTGATAATCTAAATGATGATTAGTCTTGTCTCAGTGATTTCTTTGCTCTTCTAATACACATTTGTATTAATCCCTACTACATATTTTGATTTATTCTTAATTTTTTTTAGAACTAGACCATATTAAAATCCTTTTTAAAAACAAAATGATTATAGAGTAACATTTAAAATGTACATGAAATTGTGAAAAAGATTTTGGGAATGCCAGATGTTACACTTAGTGCAGAAAGGCACATTTAAAAATCAAGTGTGGCTTAATGCCATTTGTTTGAAGGACTGAAATTAAAATCTTTGAAGGCTGTAGAAGATTAATATATACAGAGAGAGTAAAGATTACTTTCCTACTGTACTACACTACATATACAATATATATATTGTCATCTTGTCTCAGCTTGTATAGAAATTTGTCATTATTTCATCACCTTTTGGCTATCATGAGGTTCTAGGACTTTCTGGAAACCATTCAAGGATTTTTCTATTGTTTGCCATTATGAGGAGGGCCTGGCAAGGTTTTTCAGTGGCACTGTTCAATTGGCAGTAATGAATATCAGAAAATCGAACAAAGTGAGAGGACCCTGGGTCTCAAACAAATTTGAATATACAAGCTTACTGCTCGTGAAAAGAGAGTCAAATCCTGTCACATAAAGCTTGATGAAGAGCTGTTACTGTGCAGCAGATGTTAGCAGAGAATATTGTATGACTCCCTAAAAAGACATCAAACTAGGTCATTATGCACGTGCTGGGTATAAAACTTGCCACAGAAAAGAGTTAAGTGAGTTTTGCCTAGTTTGGCCAGCAGAACTTTGCTGGAACAGTCATTGTGTGAGTCATAAGAAGAAACACTCTGCTGAGACAGAGAGCTGTAGACCAGCGGATCTGGAGCACTCAGTCTCTCTACAGATTTCTTTAGGGGCCACGTACCTGGACAAATGGCTTTAAACACTTAAATTACATACAGTAAACTCAAGTTACTCAGAGCGATAATGACAATATTTAAGAGAATATAAAGGGCGTGCAGGAGGACAGATGAATATGCACAAGGCAGAGATACATGGCAAGAGTGAATGTAATATCTATAGTTCAGAAGTAGCCCCCTAGAAAATTAACCTCTTTGGATTCTGGATTCAACCAGGAACCAACATGTCAGGTCATCTCTAAGCCTTAAAATAACCCAGTCAAGACATAGCCACCTCTGTGGGGTAATACTAGCAATCATCAGTAAAATGGGGGGAAAAAAACACACCACAAACTAAACAAAAAATAAATTAGTACAAAATAGGTACAGTTGCAAAAGCAGAGAGACAAATTGCTTTGCTTTCTCATAAGACCAAGATACTGTGAAGTTTGAACTGTGAACAAGAGAATGCAGAAAGTGAGCAATTTTAGACTGGAACTCCATAGGATGATGCAAAGCCAGCCAGCTTTGAGCAAGCTTTCAAGGAGCAGGACTGAAGTCAGTCCATCTGTGACAGAAATAGATTTACACAGTCAGTGACAGAAGAGATAAGATTGCGAGCAAAGCTATGAGGAGCCTGTTGTGGTCATTAGACATTAGAAAGAGAAGGTCAGAGGATTTATTTCAAAAAGGAGGGTTCCAAAATAAACAACGAAACACAACAGTAAGAAATACAGGTATATTGACAACTGCACAACCAGGAAATGAAGTGAAGGATCAGAAGAACTAGTTAAAAAGTAAAAGCAAGATGGAGTATTTAATTTCTGAATGGCTGTCCAGAAAAGCAAAGACTTATTTAGGAGAGAAGACTGCAAACAAATCAGTGGGAAAACATGCAAAGAGGTCAAATAAAGGATTTTAAAAGTTGCTTTTCCTAAAAATTGACCAACCTTGACAGTACTTTCATTTTCAAGGTTATTTTGGTTCAGTAATCCTTCTCATTTTTCCTTCCAGAAGTAATTGGATTGAAATTTGATTCTTATGCATACAAGCACGGGCACATACAGATATGGAGGTTCTTCGTAGTGACTCCAACAGTGGACTGTGTTCTCAGATGGGCTTAAAATAAGTATATATTCCAATATTTTCTCTACAAACTAAGCAGCTGATTGGTGTGAAATTTCAGAAAGAGAGCAGCTTTCAGGTCTTTAACTTTCCATATGTACACTTCTTCTGTATTTTCTGAACTTTTTTTTTCTTCTAAATAAACATACATCTTTGAATGTGTGTTCTGGTTGAGATCTATACCTTCCAGTCATATCTGTCAGGTATAGCTTTCTTTAAGACAGGTGTCTCCTACATAAATATAAAATCTAGAGAAAAAGTATAAAGGGAAGTTTTGTTACCTTTTTCTTTTTTTTTTACTATTAGACATTTAGAGTAATTTTCCAATCATTATTAATGCATACATATTATCTACAAATTGCCTGCGTTGTCTCTGGGAGAGAGGTGAATATGCTCTTGTAGCTGGTAGAAAAACAAACACACTGATATGGTGCGGAGCAGCAAGGGAATGAATGAAAGTTGGTCTGTTCACGTAAGGAACCTTGTATGGAACCTTGGCTGAGTCAATGGCAGAAGAGCCAAAAAGGATCCATAAACTTCACTCAAAGAGACAGATATTTCGCAGAAGGCTCCTGTCAGGAGGTCCTTTCATCTAGAACATTATATCTTGTGCCAGAAGCATATTCACACACATGTAACAAGAGGTGCAACGGTTTTCGTGGCACTTTTTACCCATACAAATCCACTTCCAATTCTCTCTTCTAATTCAGGATGAGAAAACAGCTAGAACAAAAAACACAGGGTAGGAAGCAACTTTCTGCAAAGTATATAAAATGCTTTAAGTTTTGACGAAGAATTTCACCTTCAAAGAAGCCCATTCCTCAGATATTTTCCATACTCCTGGTGGCCTTCTCCTCAGGCATCCTGTCCTGGTTCTGGTCAGAACAGAGTTATTTTTTGCAGTAGCCAGGAGGGGCATGGCTAGGACCCAGAGGTTATTCTATACCACCTCACATCATTGCTAGGAGGCTTAGGGGTGTAAGGGGTCCCTTCCAGGCCAGGGGACAGAGGGAACATCCAGGTATTGTCAGGAATGAGCACTGACATGCAAATTGTTTGTTTCTTGTACAATCTATTATTAGTATTGTTGCTGTTACTGTTCATTTTCTTATCTCATTGCTATTTCCAGTAAATTATTCTTATCTCAACCTGTGATCTTTATCTTTTGTTCCTCCAATTCCCTTTTCCATTCCCCTACATGGGGAAGAGGTGGTTAGAGGTTGTGAGAGAGTGACATAGGATTTGGAGTGTTTTAGTGGAAACACTAAATTGGGGAATACCATTCTTAAACCACAATACATCTTTTCCATACAACATTCAAGCTTTTCAGACAATTGCTCCTGTTAACCATGGCAGAACAACAGAGATCTGTTTCAGAGATCGTTTCTTAGCAAGGGACAGACAACTTCTTTATTGTGTCCTCTGAAGTATACTGGGCTAGAGAGCCTTCAGAATTTATGAGTCAGACCTGGAAATCCTGAGACTTGAAATAATCTCCCAATAAGTATTATTAGTGGGATGGTTACAGTCACTTCAGAAAAGGAAGAAAAGAAATCAATCTGTGCAGTTTCCTTCTGTTTTTTCACCACAGTCTTAGCACTTATGTAACAGCCAACAAGCATAAAAGCCTAAATTTAAAAAAGACTAGTAGTACAGACACTGCTTTCATAAAATATAGAAACTAGCACAAAACTCCCCCTCCCCCATAAATAGAAATCAAATGGAAGTTCAGAAGACAATAATCTAATAAGCTAACATAAATATGTATAACATACTTCTGAGGAAAGCTGTGGCCTCAAACTTTTACTAGTGATCAAATAATCATGTAGAATCTGATGCTCACCCTTATTAATGCACTGGCAATGCAGACAGTTCTTAAAGCAAGAATAAATTTTAGTTGCATATCTCTTACATACCAGGAAAGTCAAAAATGACCCTAGTGTACATTAGGATCTGTTCTAGGATACATGAGCACAGAGACTTTGATTTGAGGTTTTTGGACAGATGAATGTACTATTCCATAGACATTGGGCCAGGAGTATTTTTGTAAGGCTGCCAATTTGAGTGTTCTTCCCCTATCGAGTCCTTCCAGGGCAATGACCCTAATCTAACAAAACATGTAAGTAGAGACTTAATTCTAGTGTCAACAGAGCTACTCATGTGCTTAAAGTTAACCATGTGCTTAAGGTTTTGCTGACCAAGCATTGTATCAGCTTACTACTACTGCTCTTCAAAGCAGTGGTCAGAATCTCTGGTTAAACCTACCCATGTACTGAGATTTTCTGGCTCCTGATCATTCAAGTGAAGGCCTGTGTGACTAACCAAAAGCTGGTGAGCTCCTGCTGTATAATTATTCTTATTCATTGCATTCCATTAAGTTCTTCATAAAATACACCTCTTCCAGTTCAGTCACTTCTACTTTGCATGTTTACGTAACACCCAGGGTCCTCCAAGAAAATGAGAAAAATCATATAAATGAAACCTAGGTGCATATTAATTTTTAATTAATACTATTCTGTAGAAAGTAAAATCACAAAGGCAAAAGAATATTTACAAAAAGTCTCTTCTGCTACATTTCTTTGGGGGGGTTGGTTTTTTTTTGGTTTGTTTGTTTGGGTTTTTTGGGGTGTTTGTTTTTATTCCAAAAAGACTATTTCTAAAATAGAAATCTATCCTCCAGATTTAGATGCTTTAACAGAAATTAAGTTATTAGCAGACATGACTGAAAATAAATATTTCTGTGATATGTTGCAGTGGACCAATCAATACAAATGCAAGTGACTGGAGTCATAACAAAGACTATGGTATGAGAGTACTAAGAAAGTCTGCAACTTGAAGCATCACAAGAAGACAAAAAATGAAACAAGAAAAAGAGAAAGATAGATGCTGTCATAGAAACTGATCCTTTCACCTACCATTACACCTTTTGGACCATGTTTTAGGAATACGACCAAGAAAATATTTTCACAGTGAATACCAATAACCCATCAGTTTGCAAAATGTCTATCTAGCTAAGCAGCATTCAGAGTGAGTTAAAAAAAAAAAAAAAAAACAGAAAATATTATTAGCCATCCCAGAATGCATTAACAATCCTGCTAACACAGACACTAATGTCTTTGAAGGAAAATTTTAAGGAGTTAATTCGTATATTAAAAGATAAAGCAGAACACAGTAAGGATTCTAAAAAGACCATGCCAGTCTTATTCTGACTCCTGGAACTGTAAAAAGAGAAAAAAATCTAAACACAGAGCAAAGCATAATATTGAAGTGTGGAGACATTAATATACTGTTTATTACTGTTACTAAATGCATTTGTTCAACATGTTTTATTTGGTTTGTGCTTAAATTATATTGATTGTAATAAGTATCATATTGTGCAATTCTTTTTCCTGTATCAGTGCTAAATAATATAAGAGCTGCCATGAAGTGGTCTAATCTTACATTATCTATTTTTTATTTTCTACATAATAAAGAACACAAATAATTTCATTCCAATATGGATATTTTATTCATTCATAGCTGGTATAATGAGGAATTTTTAAAAAACCCACATTATTTCTTAAGGTGCATCAGGCCAATATGCTTACAATTCAACTACATAAAAATAGGCTGTAGCACAAGAAGAACATTCACTTAGTTCTGGTATAAACTTTAGTAAAAGAAAACAATTTTCCATAGACAATATACCATCTGTCTCTAAACCATGTGAAAAGAAAAGCTTTTAAAATCCAGCCGCTGCTAATGTGACATGTTGAAACATTAATCACCCCCTAAGGCCAGTATAATTGTAGCTCCATGTTAATTACCTAACAATTAACAGCAGTAATTTCCAAGGGGCAATCAATGAATTAGCTTGTGATTTTCCCACAGACTTTAGTCCCATACTGCCAGCCTGAATGCATATCAAACTCTGAACCATGGTTCATCAATGACACTTCTGGTGTATGAAATAAAAATTCATTTGCACCCTCACTAATTAGGCTCGATTATATCCCTATGTGTATTACAAACTCTATTCACTTGCACAAAATCTCTGCCACAGGCATTTTACTCCATTTAAAAATTCGTTTTCTATTACATTAGAAGGTCACCTAGCAGGAAAATGTACTAATCAAGATTTTATCACTAACGAATTAAAGGGTTTTAATAAGCAAGTTTAATTAAGTTATCCTAACAAGTGATAATGGCTATCTCTAACCTATCTGAATGTTTATGCAAGTATAGATGTAGTACATGCAAGGTATGTATTCATAAACTTTGAAAGTCATACTATGTATACACAGAAAAATAATTAAGAACTAAAATATTCTCTTAAAATGTCTCCACGCTGTTTTTCTTTATTGTTTACTTCATTTCTGTACAAAATTTTGTCTAAACTAAGATTTCTGTCTGCTAATTCCTTTAAGAATCATATGACTTTGTCACATCATCCTGTGGTAGACTCAAAGACATCTTGGTTGAATAGGATGTTATCACCTCCTACTGTCCATGCATAAACCTGCTCTTGGTATGCAGCAGTGTTAATCTACTGATTATTAACCACTGATATAAATAGGCAAAGATGTCATCTTCTTAATTTGCTATTGATGCATTAACATTTATTATTTAAGATTAAAAAATTAAGCACTGGGTTTAGATCAAGTAGTATTATGATTTCCTTCTAACTATGTTTATGTATTGTGAGCATCAAGAAGGGCAAATTTTGCAGCTAATCTGTTCAAGAAGCCAGAGTGGAAGGAATGAATACATTACACTTTCCCTCATTAGACTTAATCAGAATTGCAGTAGTATCACACTTGTTTGTGCAGAGAACAAAAATGTGAATCCAATGCGCTAAATTTGCATCTTTGGTTTCAGGAAAGATGTTGCAAATGCGTCCACAGGATATAGTGTGTTTAGGTACAAAGTACTACCCCATTTTCTCTCCCAACTATCTTGCCTCTCCCAGCCCTTCAGGAAAGGTTGGTTCACTAGGCCAAAGGGAAACCATCCATCCTCATGGACCTTAAGTGGTTCATTAAAGGGTTGCAGCTCTGAACCACTAGAAATCCAAAGTCTGTTCTATAACAAATATGAAAAGGGTAGAGAACACTTTCCATCCCATTCCAGTAGGTATATTTTAGATTGTGAATGGTCATTCCTGGATTGTCACCTTTTCTAATAGATGCAGTATGAGGCATCTCTAAGCCAGAAAAGATGCATTTGATGAGCAGTTCTGTGCCCCAGATTGACAATCTGATGGTCCCCTCTTTTCCCTAAACACCATCTTTGCTCAGCTATTCGAAGAGGGTGAGGGAAGTCCTCCTCCTGTTAAACCCAGTCAGCAGGTTTGCTGAAATTAAAGTCTAGTTGAAAGTGCTATTCCTCTAAATTCAAAGAAACCAGAACAAAATTTGAGGATACCGTCAAAAGTCTTTGTGAGTAGACTCACTCACTGTTAGCACCCATATCTCTGTCATGGACTGTGGGAATTGTTTTCAGTGAGGAAAGGGAGGCACCTTTTCTGTCTCTGGTGAAGAGCCAGGCTAGGAAAAATCTCAACTCTGTTGCATATTCCTCCCTGTTAATGAGGGAGATAGTAACTTCTGGGGACCACCAGGATGATTGCTCTTGTCCTCTGGCAGTGTGTGAAACTGTTAGGCCTAAGTCCTGGACAGGGCTCAGGAGAGCTGTGGAGAGGAGCTGGACCAGAGCACATGCATAGAGTTCAGGCAGCAGCAGCACCATGGTAGCTGGAAGGCAGTGGGCACTTACCCTGTGCAAAGCTGCGGTTCTGTTCCCTGTTGTCCCTGCTACCCTGCAGCAAAACAAGGGCTTTCCAGACATTTATGCAAGAATCATAGAATGGTTTGGGTTGGAAGGGTCCTTAAAGCTCATCTCGTTCTAAGCCCTCTGCCATGAGCTGGCACACCTTCCATTAGATCAGATTGTTCAGAGCCCCATTCAGCCTGGTCTAGAACACTTCCAGGAATGGGGCATCCACTCTAGGCAACCTGTTCCAGTGTCTCACCACCCTCACAGTACAGACTTTCTTCCTAATATCTAATCAAAACCCACCCTCTTTCAACTTAAATCCATTGCTCTCTGTACTATAACTGTAGGCCTTTGTAAAATGTCCCTCTCCAAGAAAGAACCCTTCTGAGGCCAGTCCTTCTTCAGCCTCACAGTCAGTCCATGTCCATCTTCCATTCAGCAGAGCACTGCTGGTTTTGTAAACTACAGTCCCCAGCTGATCAATCCCCTCATTGATTGTTTTAGGTGCCTGACAACGTTCACTTGCTTCTGTCATTGGCAGTACTTAGTGGTGACCATGGAAGTTTGTCATTCTTTCAGAACCATCTCTTAAAAAAGGTACCTGTTCTTTCAGAGGAGATGAAATTGAGCCAGAAAAAATGCTCATAAATCAACAATCCAACCCTGCACATCAAGGCCTCATCTGAACCAGTCTTGATGGATATTTTTCTAATATTCCTTTCTTTAAAAACAACAATGGAGTTTCCATGATCTTCCTCAGCAATCTAATCTTATGTTTAGTTATTACATTCATTAGAAAGGTGATTACATTGCCTTTTCTTTGTGGAAGAACACCCTTTCTGCTTAGATATTGCCTCCTTCACTGACAGATCCTTCAAACGCTCTCTACTCAGTTTGTCCAAATAATTTCCTAAAGAAATAGATGGATTTACAGTTGAAAACATGTTTCTAACCTTCATATCCTTCTTCCTGAAAATGTGAAACTCTGCTTTCATATTTAAAAAGTAATTTTCTTACTGTCACATTTGTAGTCATGTTCCCAAATTAAAAATCCATGTATTTTAGTGGTGTGAAAGATAAGACACGTAATAAGAACTTGCAATGTGTAATTTTGCGTGTATGTGTGAATACTCATTTACTTAAGGCAGAAAAATGAAAAAAAAAAAATTAAAAATCTCTTCAAACTGTCTTTTTCCTGCCATAAAATATTACAAACCACCTTAGGGTATTTATAGATTTGACTTTGGCAGCAGTGTTCATGTTTGAGCTCAGGTTCCTCTGGCTAAGGGATGAAGCCAATTGCATCCATGTTGCTAATAAGAATGAAGTTTTCCCACTTGGAGAGAGACTTCCCCAAAGGAACACACTTCAACAGGCAGCCTGGGACCACACATCAGTTAACCTGACTATCTATTGTTCACCTTCTCTCATGGGATGGTCTTCTTTAGTAGATAGGTAAGGTTTTGTTCCTTATTTTGTAAAAAAAAAAAAAAAAAAAAAAAAAAGAGGTTTCAAGGAAGCATACAAGACTTACTTTATCCTCTAGTTGTATACAGTAGATAGCGAGAATAAGTCTCTTGGGACTATGAACATACCAGTTTTAGGTGTCCCAGACTGCAAGCTTCTATTACTTCCCTTTAGGAACTAATCTTTACTATAAAAGATTGCTTTAATATTTGTCAAATA
This sequence comes from Myiotriccus ornatus, assembly GCA_036023395.1. NCBI lineage: Eukaryota > Metazoa > Chordata > Aves > Passeriformes > Tyrannidae > Myiotriccus > Myiotriccus ornatus. Next base: position 121,418,517 of record JAYRBT010000082.1, on the reverse strand, counting down.
TTGCCTTGTCTGAGTTTAATCATCATCCTTTTAGCATGTGAAAAAGCAGTTAGGTATTATACCTCAAATTCAGAGGTGTAAGCACAATCTTTTCTCCAGAGATGCTGAGGCTGCAACTCTAAACCAGTTTCTGGTCATTCTGACAAAGAAATCAAAGCAAGCATGGTACAAAAGTATCTTAATCTCTTCCCTGTGTGATGTTGAGCTCAAAAAATAATATGTCTAAGCCACACTTTTCCACTGAATTATCTAGCACATTTAGGTGACTCCTGAAACAAAGAAGTGAAGAAAACCTAATTAAGCAAAACAGGGAAAAAATGTAGATGAATTATAGCTGCAAATGCCCTGAAGAGATAGAATGAATATCACTTTTCCATCACATTTCAGGGGAATGTTACCAAACAATTTGTTTCAACACAACACATTTTAAAAATGTGCTGAAAAGGGGGCTTTTTGAAAAGGAAAAAAAAAAAAAAAAAAAAAACCAAAAAAAAACAAAAAAAAAAAAAAAAAAAAAAAAAAAGACAAAATTATTGGAAAGCACAATAAACCCAAAACACATCTCTCCCTACTATTTTACTATTATCATTTTGAGGATGAAACATTAAAACTGTTGTTTGCAACAATATTTTTATATATGAGGAGGACAGATTTTAATTATTTTCCTTATTAAAAATAATAAACAAAAAACTGGAAACCATGCAGGAAATCTATATCTATATAAACAAAAAAAGTTATTCTTACATTTTGTAAAACTTTATAAATATGCTAGCAAAGGGAGGTCCCTGTTCTCTAAATACACAATTTGGGGTTAAGATTAGATAGTGAATTGTTTTGTGCTCTACACCTACAGAAATAGCAGAGCTAAAGTACAGTCCTCTACTTTGTGAGAGTTAATTAGTTTTATAATTAGAAAATCACAATCTTTTGTTTTATTCTGCAAGATGATAAAACAGTACAAAACAAACAAGAAAAATACAGTCTTTTTAACAGTCTGAAGGAAATTCTGATGCAATTTATGAGTAGAGTCAAGTCTCTTGCAAACGTGTGTGGTTAAAAAAACAGACCTTAAATGCTTTTTAATCTACACCCTTCTCAGCAATAATATTGCTTAAGCTGGGAGTATTTCAGAGAAAAGGAAAAAAATAATATCCAAATTAATTTTTTTTTTTACAGTCTTAACTGCAATATTCATGTTTCCTTCCACTGTCTGTCTTTCACCTTGGCAGGAAAAGAGTTCTGTTGACTTTACTCATGCTAGTTGTCAGAATATTTATAAACCAGCGTAGATAACCTGAGAGTAGCTAGTCACAGGACTTACTATTTGACCAAAAAATATATTAATCTTTAGCAGTGACCTTTCTTTGGGGACAAATTTTTTTGTGGCCATATGAACCAAGAAAGCCTAAGCAGTCTGAACCCTGTCCAGTATGTGGAAGGGATGACCAAAAGCAGTCTTTTATTCACCAAGTTCTTCTTTTGTGTATCAGGCAATTCCTCTGTGCCAGAAAATAATTCCACTGTGTCGTTAGTCAAGCAAGCAGAGCAGAAGACCAGCTTGGCAGAACAGGGGATTTTTTGTGGAGTTCCTGATTAAAAGGAGATTTTATGACCTCTGAAAGCAAGGTCAGGGAATTACAGAACACAGTCCATGTATGCAGGGTGAAAACATGAAAGACTAAAACTCAAAGATGAAACCGGACAGTGTTGTTTCAGATAATATGAAGGGCTTTCAAAAGTGTCTTAATAGGAATAGCAGGTCCAGAGAAAACACTGGACTGATACTTGTTGAAGATGCTAATGAGATTAATAGGGATGAAAAAAGTGGAAGCATTCAATGCTTTTTTTTTTTATTTCAGTTTTTAATAATGTTGATAGACATTGGTTGCCTGATTCCCTAAGTCAGAGGAATATGAGTGTGGGAACATTGAGGTTCCATTTGTGAACACTGAAATTGTCATGGAACAGCTGTATCAGCTGAATATTTACAGGTCCATGGGGACTGATGGGATTCATCCCAGAGTACTGAAAGGGATATCAGATGTCATGGCAGGACTGAAAGGGATATCAGATGTCATGGCAGGACCCTTCTTTATCATCTACCAAAGATTTTGGCAGACTATGGAGGTCTCTGATTACTGAAATCCAGGCAAGGTTATTCCAGTCTACAAAAGGATGCAAGGGAAGACTCAAGGGACTACAGATCTACAAATTATGGAGATTATACTCAGTGCTGCTGAACGGCATTTAAAGAATCATGTGATCATCAGGCACAGCCAACATAGATTCACAAAGTCCTGTTTAACCAATTTAATATCTTTCTACAATAAATCACCCACCTAGTAGGTGAAGGGAAGGCAGTGGATGTAGTTTTACTGGATTTAGTAAGGTTTTGATTCTGTCCCTCGCAGCACCCTTTTGTACAAGTTTTCCAGCTGTGGGATGAACAGGTTCATGGAGTGCTGGATGAAGAACTGGCTGAAGGGCAGAACTCAAAATGTTGTAGTGAATAGGACTACATCTGTCTAGAGACCAGTCACCAGTGGTGTTCCTCAGGGTTCGATTGTAGGGCCAGTCCTGTTTAATGTATTTAGCAACAGTCTGGATGCACAGGTTTAATGCACCACTTGTAAGTTTGCTTATGATACCAACTTAGTGAGAAAATAAACATTTTGGCAAAAGGATTTTACAGGAGTAACAAACAACCAAGGAGAAGATTCTACAAAAGCACCCAACACTAATCCCATACAACCTAGTGAAATATAACCCATCAGTTTTAAGTTACCCACAAGAGGAAAAACAGAGTAAAGGAAGAAGAAAAAGAGATTAAGGCAAGAAAGGAGGAATGAAGAGAGAAAGAGAGCAGAGAGAAAAATAGTTACTGCCAAGAGTCACATGGGAGCAGCTTCCAGGGAAAAAGGCAAAATAAGATGGACAACCCAGTGAGATACAAATCCAGATTCTCACGAGGGGCCACCAAGATGATTGAAGGGATGGAGAGAGAAAAAGTCTAAGAGAGTTGGGGTTGTTCATCCTGGAAAAGAAGACTTGGAAATTACTTAATTGCAGCCTTCCAGTACCTGAAGGGAGCCTACAAGAGAGATGGAAAGAGACTATTTACAAGGGCATGCGGTGACAGGACAAGAGAAAAATGGTTTAAAACTGAGAGAAGGTTTAGATTAGATATTAGAAAGAAATTCTTTGCTGTGATGGGGGTGAGGTACTGGAAGAGGTTGGCCTGAGAAGCTGTGGATGCTCCATCCCTGGCAGTGTTCAAGGCCTTTTTGGACTGGACTCTGAGCAACCTGGTCTAGTGAACGGTGTCCCTCACAACCCAAGCCATTTTAAGATTCCGTGATTCTACAATTTTATTCCAATCTGGAAGAGACCTGCTTGACCTGTTTGAAGCAAATTTTTAATCAAGAATATTTGTATGAACAATTCAATTAGGTCTAGAATTAATATTTTCTGCACATTATATCAATTTATGAGATTAAGACTTGCTCAAATAATGGCTTTTATTCTATGGTCCATGTCTTACAGGGAAGTTAATCATAGCCTTCTTCAAATTACTGTTTTCAAAGTTAAGCATTATAAATTAGAATACCAATACCTAAACTTGAAATAAACATGCCAGCATCGGTTTCTTGATAAGTGTTCTCTTTTATTGAAAAGAAGGTATTCTCAATAGCAACAGACCACACAATCTGAAATAATAAACCTAATTCATTATCAGTGTCTATCCCTTAATTGTGCTAGAAGGAGAGTATGCTCTAAACATATTTATGGAAACAAGGCAACAGAAGAAACTAAGACACTATTGTTTCCTTTTCAAAAAGGCTCACTCATCTTCTAATTCTATATTAATTAATCCATGGTACTGCTATTAATTGATTTTTCTGGAACTATCTTAAAACTGGATATTTTTCAGACTTTTTCTGAATTATTCCTAGAAATTAAATGTCAGCAATGACATTTCCAGCATAGCTGGGAATTCTGAAGGAAATCGGACATGGATGTAAATTCAGACTCTTTCTTTGCTTTTGTGACTTAAGTTTTCTTGATTAAAAGCAAGAAAAGCACTGCAGAAACAAGATATAGTTGCATAAGAGAACTCTAATTAAGAGTAACAAATATTTTCTATGGGAAGGATGCTCTCTTTTTGTATCTTTTATTTTTTGATGCTCACCCTAAATTTATCTGACATTCATTTGTAATCAGATGCTAAATCATACTCTCACATCAATATGATTGCATATCTTAACCTGGTTAAGTCAGCTTTCACATTTTTCCTGAGAGGGACATAAGGAGGTCAATTGCTTGTCAATTTAGACTGTTACTAACTGACAGTTTTATGAGAAGGAGCAACATCAGCGGCCTGCTTTGTCTCTAGTTAAATTTATAAGTTTATTTTCAGAACAAAACACATTCAGCAGCTCTAAACAATAGAATGGGCTGGTTATAATGCCAATAAACATGTTGAATATTATAATAATTCCCTTAAAAAGTAAGAAGAATAGTGAGAAGTTGCTGAGTTTAGAAATAAAAGCCACTTGAGTTGATCTTTCATATTTGGGGTTGTGTTTTGTTTGGGTTTTTTCCCCCTTAATCTGCTGGTTTTTAGTTATCTGTTGATTAAGTGCATATATAAAAAACGAAGTTTCTTCTATTCTGGATTATTTTTTCCTCATTAAATACGTAATCTCCAACTTCATGATTGGGAGTGGGGGAAGCTGACAGGGAGGAATCCAATCTACACATCAAAAAATTTTGAAAGATATTTCAATAGAATAATTATACATAGATTGTTTTATACGTACTCATTGTCTAATGCTGCTCATGAAATTAGTAGCCTACACTGGCTTTTAGAACAAGCTGCCATCATTAGAAATCAGGCTTTTCTGTTTCCTGTCCCATTTATTTGGAAAGGCAATGACTCCACTGTGATTTCAGGGAAACTATCACCTCAAGTATGATGAAATTCAAGTGGGGGTAGAGCTGATATTATCCTGTGTCACTATACGCAAAGGTTCTCTCTTGATCCAGCTGCAGTTGTAGTGAGCTGAATTCTAGCTTCATCCAGTGAAGTAGATCTGTCAGATTAGACAATTACATGACAAAAAGTATTTTGGAGTACTTTGTCAGCAGTGTGATAGGATATGATTTTTAGAGGAGAGATTCATCTTGTTTAATGTTAGATATCTAAAATATATCACACAATCACCCTAAGGTTTAATGAGATGGAGATACATCTCATATACCTGATTTTTTTTCTCTTAGAGTGTAATCCATTTTAAAGGATTATAGATCTTCTCAAACATATTTTTCACTGTTAAACCATGGTGTAATTTCAGTGTTAGCTATCGTTGCACAATGTGAGCCCTTTATTTAGATAACACAGTTACAAATTAGGGAAAATGAAGCCTGCTGTTGCCTGGTTTGTCTGGAAGAATTTTTCTTTTTAAGCTTAGTAATTTGCCTTCACAGATAAAGTTTTTAATTATACCTTGCACTTCTTTGAAGCCCATTAGACATCTAGAAATGTAGTATACTGTAAATATAATTATACTTATGAGAAGTAATTAATTTAATGGATTTTCAGTCTACCTCACCTACTGAACTGCACCCTGTTCCAATTTATTATGCTGTTTCACAGCAGTAGTACAAGGGGGTAAATATTGTCTTTCATAATAATTTTGAGTGTTTATTAAGGAGATTCCCTGCATAACTCATACAATTAATTGCAGAAATTTACGTAGTTCAGAAGATCTCATGACTGCTGATAATAGTAAAGCAATACTTTAATATTTTTTCTAATTAATTCAGTGGTACACAAAAATCAGTATCATCCTTACATGGGCAGGCATCAAAATTCTGATTTATTCAAGAAGGATCCATCTCTCCTGAACAGACTATTGTGTAGTTCCTGGAATACAGGGCAAGTTCTTTGTTTTTTTTCCTGGAAAAACAAAGAATTTATTGCCATATCAAACTATTTTCTTTACTCTTACCCCTGTTTTAAAGTCCTTTGTCACAACGTTTTCAGGCACACGGTAAGGTTCTTGAGCTTGTCCTGTTCAGGACCAGGAGGTGGACTTCAATGATCCTTGTGGGTCCCTTCCAACTCAGGATATTCTATGATTCTAGAATCCCTTTTTTTCCCCTTAAAAACAAAACATATTTCTAAGTCCCAAACTAATAAAGAGAGTATCATGACTGACTGGGAGAGGGGGGAAGCTGGCAGAGGGGAATCCAATCTACATATTAGAAAATTTTGAAAGAGATTTCAATAGAATAGTTATACATAGGTTGTTTTATACATACTCATTTCTCTAATGTTGCTCACGAATTTAAATATCATTCATTCAATCAAATGCCTTCTTAATACAATGAGGAAAAATGTTTCTGAAGAATTCTTTAAATATCTTTAAATCTAATCTATACTGCTTAAAAATATAAGAAGACTTATATCTTCTCAATTCATTAATAATTTACAGATAAATACAAAAAGTTCAAAAAATGTAGTGCTTTACTTTCCTTTCTTTAGTCAGAACTATACTTCTAAGCCAAGATTTATAGTTACTCTGTTGTCTAACTAGGTTGACACAAAATCCTTTTCCTGTTGATCACCATACTGTGAAACATTCATAACTCTGCATTTCTTATCAGCTTCAGTTTTAGCTTTTTTTTTGGTTTGGTTTCCTGTTGGTGCGCAACATTTTCAAGATCTCACAAGTTTCCTATTTCCTTTGTGCAGAGAACAAGAGTACAAATGCAGATTGTGTCTTGTACATGAAGATGTGTTGTAACCTGGTAAATTACATTTTAAGTGAGCTGCTGACAGAATAACCCAGAATGGAATTTCATGGAGACGACTAGCTATGTACCATCCTTCACTGTGACTGATTTAATTCACAAAGATTTGGGGTGTGTCTCTGTGCAAGGGCCATGTGGTGTGCTGTTGCTAGTCCAAACATATTAAGAGATGTTGTTTTTATTACCTGAGAGACACACAATACCATTTATGTAATTAGCTTTGGGATAATGGGTGGAAATTTTAAGTTGCTGGTTTCTGTCAAGTTGAAATCACTTTTTCATGATTTTCTTATCAAAACTCATCAAATCAACCCCAAATTTATTGTCATCTTTATGTTTGCAAATATTAAAATGAATACACGAGATAAAAAATAATTGAGGATGTGTGTCTTATGTTTTAAAATATTATTACATAACTATGCATTGGTATTTGTGAGCAAAAAGGAATTTTTCAGTAATGGTTTATATAGGAAGTTCTGTGTGATAATTTGGGAGGGTTTGTGTGTCATTTTAGAAGAAAAGAAAAAAGATTAAGAAGAAAAGCATAGCTTTTCAAAAATGCTCATTAAGGTTCTCATTTTATATCAATTGGTCCACAGTACTTCTATTAATTGATTTTTCTGGAGCTAGTTTAAAACAGGACATTTCTCAGATTTTCTCTTAATTATTCCTAGAAGTTAAATGTCTGCAATTACAGGATAGTTGGGAATTCTGAAGGAAATAGGAAAAGATGTAAATTCAGGGTGTTTCTTTGCTTTTATGACTTTTCTTCAGTAAAGGCAAGAAAAGCACTGCAAAAATAAAATTAATAAAAGTTGCACAAGATTAATTTTAAAAGAGTGAAATTACCAGATGATTTTTTTTTCTTTGACTTGCAAGTCAGCAACACCACAAAACTTCCATGGATTTTACTATATGTCAGAGATCAATAAGCTAGAGAGATGACTGTAGTTATTACCCCTCTCCTACTGTGCTGGAAGAGCAACTAGAAACATGTACGCAATGTCCCTGAATGGAGGTCTGAATGGAAATCTAAGCTCTGGGTTGTGCTGTCTTTTGCATACTGCTCAGTCATCCTAAAGAGGAGCAAGAGGGCTTTCTTCTGGCACTTCATAGTCCTGAAGTCATGGCTGACATGCTTTGGACCATATAGGCTTTTGCAATTACGAGTTTTTAGGCTAAAGTCTGGACTTGAATTCACACAGGTTATTTCATTTTGCCCGTAAACCATTTCAAATTGTTGCTTGTACAGATTCATCTTAGCTAGTTCTTACAAATTTATGTAATTTTGAGGTGATTTAACTATTTTCTTTTTTTTTTTTTTCCTATTATGGAAGATTAACTATTCAACCAAATTCCTCCTCTCTCACAATAACTCTGTTCTTTACTAAACTAAAACATGAAGGAGTTTTGTTCTATAATCTGTATTGATTAATTTTCTTCTAGTAACTAGGCTGCCATCCTCACAAAAGAAAATTATTCCAGCATGACTGTGCACAAAAGCTCGTCCATAATCAGACTTTGTTGAAAGCATGTATTCTGGGGGGGGGGGGGAGGGGAAGTCAAAAAAAGAAACAAAAAAAATCCAAACCCATCAACAGTAAACAAACAAACAAACAAAACCCCCACCAAACAAACCCCAGCTTTCTTAGTGAAACCAATGTGCTCACAGAAAGGATCCGGGCAAAAAGACTGTAATGTTATTAAAAATAAAGTCGTGTAAAAGAAGTAGTTGGAGGAACAAACCAAACTTTTATGTTTAATATCAATAAGTTTTCAAGAGCTTAATCAAATGCATTGCTGTTCGGGGTAATAAGCTCTAATTTAATAGCAGTGGCACTTTTATAGGAAAACCAGTATCTATCACACAAACTACCGCTTGTGTTCCATCTGTGGACTCTGAAAGGTACTAGTTAGCGGTGGATCTGAGGGAGAAAGGTAGATGGTTCTTGTTGAAAATTGCACCTACTATTCAATATAATGACTTTAATTACCCCATTCTTCCATCACATTAAGGACTTATTATTTCTTTGAAAACTCTATCTAGCACAGAGTTCACTGAAAAAAATGACCATATAGTCAGTGACTAAACTTCAAAAAGGACAAAAAATATATTTTTTGATGAATACACAAAACCTTCTGATTTCTGATATTCTTTAAAGACTTCATAAACTTCAGTGTAACACTTAATTTCATCAAAGTTTATGAGATTTAGTTTTAAGAAATCTCTGCTATTTTAGATTGTGTTTAATCTCTCTTTGCCTTTATTTTCACTGGTTTTGAGCTTAACCTAGGTTATGTTTCAGTAACTGTTTTCTCTAAACAAAATGGACTGTATCAAATATCTTAAACCAATTTATTTTATGTAAACAGTAGCTAATTTTCCTTGTTTTACTGTAGTCTGATAAGCATAGATCTTTTCAATGTTTTTCTGCCTTGGGGCTATTATCTCTTGCAATATATTTATATGTTTGAAAGTGAAGGTACAACAGGGAGAGGTCAACAAAAAAAGGTAACAGCTCTTTCATAACAGATCGCTTTAATCAGGTACAGTTTTGATGCTTTAGAATAAAAATAATAAAGTTCAAGTAATTTAGAAGGTTCCAAGCTATATTTTGAGAGGAAAATGAAATTGCAGGGTGATGATACATGGTGATGTCAAATCTTGAGTTTACACAGACAGGCTTTGGTAGTTGCAATCAGACGACTTCTGATTCAAGAAAATGAGTATTTGTATTACCAAGATATAATGTAACTGAACAGTTAGAAGTAATAGCTGACTACCTAGAGGGATCATTATACAAATAAGAGAAATTTTGTTTTCGGAGAGTAAGGCCTTTCTTTACTACTATTTTATTTTCAAGAAAATCTCAACTTCACAGACTTTCTACTGCTAACTGGACATAGATTAGTTACAAAAACAGCTAATGTGAAAGGAAAATCAGAAATTGGTAATGCATCTATTTGACTTTTAACACTCTAGAACATGCAAAGTTCATATATTTTTCTTGTTCAAATATTTGTAATGGTTTCATTAAATGTATCAATAGTGTAAGTCTGATACTTTTACATGTACTTTGGAGAAAAAGAGATCATTGATCTGGAGGTATATGAGTGACTTAGAAAGTATTGCCCTCTTTGTTATCTGCTAGCAATGAATGTGAAGATGAAAAATAACAGTTTTAGTTCAACTTGGGGGTTTGAAATTACTATCTAAAAAGCCAGACTAAGAAAGGAGTCTTGTGGTAAGTTTGATACATTCTCAATTAATGTTGTATGACAAATAACATGTCTTTGATACTCCCTACACAGAGGTTCACTGGCTTCACTGGGTTTAGGGTCTGGTATAGTGTGCCAAGTGGAATGTCCTGCTTTAGAGACTGACATTTGTTCCTTGTACTTTCTTTTACATTCTGACTATAATTTCTGCACCACAGTTTAAACTCATTTACATTGATTAGAAACTGTGTATACTATAACTGCTCTACATTTTAAACCTTTCTACTGCTTTGGATCTGTTTGTTGTTGGGCCAATACACTACCTACAGCTATTGCAATATTAACATTTTTATGTTTAAAGATGTTTCCTATAAAGTTATAAAGCTTAATAATAATTTTAAAACAGTCTGTGCCACAGACTTCATTTCAGCATGAGTGATTTATTCCCATTTAGATCACAGACAGATTATTTCAAGTCAAAATGAAGTACAGCTATTCTAGAATAAGAAATGTTTTCATATGTGTTTGTTCAGGAATACTTCTGGAATGGCTGCTCATGAATAGCTAATTTAGATTGCCTTCGTTTGCTGATTGGTGATAAGGAATACAAAAGAGCAGAATTCAAAGGGACTTTTCATGTATCATTCTCTTAGGGGAAGAGGAGTAAAGTGACTTTATGGACTTTATAAAGGCATTGCTTCTCAAGCAAGTTTGTATCAAAAAGTGTTTTATAGCTTTAACTATCTGTGTGAGGTTATTGAGGATTTTTTCAAGTGCACTAGAAACTTTTAAATGCGTCATTCAGTTAACCATTTAAATTTTATTATCAGAGAAATCCATAAGTATGATAAATATAATAAAAATTACTATAACTACACAGATTAAGGATTTTTTGTAGCAAGGTTAAAAGTTTATGTTACCAGGTACAAGATTGGGGAATGTGTGTAAAAAGTATGAAAGTTTTTTTTTGTTGAAAATTCCTAACACCTGCTCTTTTTAAAAGCAGACTTTAAAACAAACCCCTTCTTCTGGGTTCGCTTTAAATCTCTCTTCTGCTCTCCAGCTTCTAATTCTACTAGGTTCTCTTTAGTCAGGACAGGATTTAACATAGTTGAGACACATTAATTTTCAGCATCTGTCCCATTAACCAAATGGATAAAAAAGGTAAGAAGCAGGCTAAGCTGGATCCACAGACAATGTGCAACCATACAGACAGAAGTCCTGAATTGAACAGTGTTGTCTCCATGATACAGTGCAAAACTTGAAGCATTCTGAGTTTTTTAATTTTTACATTTACTACACAAATCTAATGCAAAGTGCTCCACATTACTAAAATTTGTACCTTCCTTGTTTCCTGCCTTCCTGCCTTCCCTCTTCATGTTGTCATTACATTTTTTAGAAGACATCAGACCAAGAAAGGTTGAAGCATAAACCACGTTTCAGAGTCATTGTTGAAAGGTTGCACAGTAGAAATAAAAGAACAATTGTTCAGCATTGTGTCCTGACCATAATACTCAAAATATCAGATACTCTGTTTAAAGTACAAGAAGTGGAAAACCATTAATTTTGGTCTGGCTATCTGAAAAAAAATTATCGAACATACCTGCTAAAATACAACTTTAGATTTATATATAAACTTTCATTTATATAGAAACTCTCACAATATTTATTTACAGTTCATACATAAAAATAAACTATAATTTATATAAAATAATTATATAAATACCTAAAAAGGTAACAGATGGAGCTACACTGTTGAAAAATTAATTAATTCCTCAGCTGAGCAAGAATGAGCTCTACTGGTTAGTTTAAAGGGAAGGATGAAGAAATGAGGGCTTACAATTACTGAGGGATGCCGCTTTAGTCTCCTTGATAAGCCTCAGTGCTTCAAAGATTTCCTTTTAAAACGGACTTGGTGCTTTTAGAGGCAGAAAAGGAAAATTGTAATGAGTGCAGACAAATGAGACGATCCAAGCAGTATCTCTTCCATCTTTAAATCCTCACATTGCAAGTCAGGAACAGAGGGATAGATAAGAAGTGCTAAAGCTGTCAGAGTCTTTGCAAGCAGCGGAGTATGTTCACAGCTGACTCTTGTATTGTAAACAGTAACTGAATGTGATTACTTGATATCTAAATATGTCACTGTGGATTCTCCACTTACTACTACACAGAGGTCAAAGACATACACAAGATACTTTCAAGTAGCTTCTGTTGGATTCCAGTGTTTCATCTGTTCCTACCATCACAGTGAATATGAATGTTTGCTATTAGCTAATAACCTGTAGCTCAGTCAGACCACCTTGACTTCTAATCCCAATCAATCTGGTACACCAAACAGTGCCCAGATGTTTGCTTAGTGAAAATAGTTTCTGAAAGGACTTGTCCATTCAGCCTCTGTTTGAGAGTCTATTATTCTTTCCTTATCCTTATTTAACTCTTGACTTTTCCGTTGTTTGTTCAATCTTTCAAGCTTCAATATCCACCACAGACTCTAGGAACTGGAAGTACACATTTCAGGAATATGAATTTTCAGGGAGAAAGGGGAAGGATGAAGCAGTTTACATAAAAGTTTTTACTTACCTCTTGTTAAAAAATGTATATAAAAAAATAAGTTTAGATGTGATCTTGACCAGTCTTTTTTTTTTTTGCTCCCAAGCCCCAAAGCAGAATAACGTCTGCCAAACTGTTCTGGATAGGTGAGAAGTCCCCGGTTGCTTTGCCCCTCTGTATCACAGTATTTTTCAATTAATCTTAATCTTCAATACCAGAATGAAATTTCTTTATTTCTAGGTTTAATATTGCCACTACCTCTTGTTTTGCCTAGCTCAGTAATTGCTATTGAAATATATTAAAATATAATATATTGAATTTCTTTGTTTAAACCCTCCATGTTTTATAAATGTGCTCTAAAAGGGCATGAAATATGCAATTCTTGATTTAGAATAAATTTCTGCTCTTTGTATCTTATAAAAATTACTGAATAAAAGAAAGACACAATTTACACTTCCTTGAAAAACAAGTAATATTGTCATCTTTATTTCTTTCGTGTGATATTTTCAGTCCATAGTTAATGCTTCTGATGTATAGAAAATTATCCTTTTTTTTTAATTTCTCAAAATTAAAGATCTAAATTAAAAACTTTAGGTATTACAATTAGATCTAGTGAAAAATAATTTAGAATTGGGAAATAATTTTCTCATAAGAAAATGTTCTGTGTTAGTTTGTTCATGTGGAATACTTATTTGAATATTAACCAAATGCATAAACCCTTTTGAAAAATAATTTTATGCAGTTAGTGGTTCCTCAGAAATTGAAGCAACCATCTTACAGATTCAGCCTGATTGTATAGATTTTAGTCTGGGGTTGAAAAATTCAGGTTATCCCACGTGTGGATCATTTTCTACCTTTTGAAGGAGTTCAGATGGCTAGCTTAGTACAGTGGTCCAACTTTCCAGTGGCTCAAGAACATGAGTAACACCTTTGAAATCATAGTTCATGCTGGCTTCTCTGTGTGCCTGAACATTTGCTTATCTGTTTGATGTTGTCTGCAGTCTGACCAGAGCAGTGCTCATTTTCAGTGAAAGCAAACAGAAAGCAGCAGCCTTTGGAGAACTTGCCTAGCACAGCTGGACAGTCCAGCTAACTCCCTCAGGGTCCTTGCACTGGCTGGCTGCAATATATTTATGAGGTAGCAATTATACATCAGCTTCACTTCCTCCTTGCAATAACCCTTTCTATCCACATTCTGGGATTCAACACTTGTCCCAGGCCTCAAAAGAAAAAAAAAAACAAACAAAAAAAGGTGCAACAAAAATAACAAATAAACCTGCAAACAAACAAAATAACCCAAACCCTCAAACAAAAAGAGATAAACCCTGCCTTGATATTACTCATGAAAACATTAAGATGATGATACCTTTCCTAAAACTTCATTCTGAGAACTGTAGTGAGGCTGGGACATCTCAGTATAAGGCTGTTTACCAGCAGTCTGTTTTTTGATGAAAAAAAAAAAAAGCCACAAAGGAAAATAGCAAAGATTGATTTTTTGGATTTTCATCATGTGAATGTGATACTGAAGAGAGAAACTTGGTTTGGAATAGGGTAGGTAGTTTAGGAAGAGGATGCGGCAATAGTAGTGAGGAGAAGGAGAAAGAGGATGATAATGAAAATGCTGGTGTAGGTCCATCTCAAGAATCTGCTGATTTCAAGACCGTCTGGCATTCTGGAACAATGCTGGATTTTGTCCACCAGAAAAGTATGTAGATATTTCCCACTTACAAAAAATGTTTCTGCTTATAAATATTATGGTGAAGTGCAGAAAATACTCCCATTGCACATGTATCTCAATGAATACTTTTACTGTTTCAGATCTCAGAAATCAGATAGTCTCATCACTACATCCATACTATATCGATTTCTGGATATGAAGGTGGAGAGCTTCTTCTGTGTCTGCTAAAGCAGGGACATCCACCTAGTGAAACAGAATTTTGAAAGGAATAAAACAAAAATGTAAACGTATCTACAGCTGGATGTAGATAAACATGGGATGATGCTGATAACCTGGTAAGGTGGTTACAACATGTTTTTTAAGGCCCTTTGCTATGTGAGAAGACAACAGGTACCTTGACTGGTTTCGAAGGTTTGAAAGCAAGGGGAAGAACTTAGAAATATGCCAACAGTTTATATTTACAGGAGGAAACATAAAGTTACAGGGAAACATATAGATAGCTTTACAGAAAACATGAACGTCAAGGTTTTGTTTGAGCCTTAGGCACTATCTGGCAGTACAAGGAAGATTCAAATTCAGCTATTTTTTTGCTATATGAGAGTCTGGCACTGTAACATTACCCTCCTTAGTAGTGTATAATGCTACTTCCCTAATGCACATAGTATGCTCATGAGAGTGTTATATTAATAGAATTCACCAGAGAACAAAGCCTCTGCTTTGGTTTATATTTGCGTCCCCATATAAGCATGTCTTGTTCTGTAATCTTTGAATACAGTTCTAAAAAAATTTTACAGTAAATAATTATTCTAACTCAACACATTTTAATTTGATTGAAGAAACTGTCTATCAGAACAGCAAATATATCTGTAAATACTGAGTCTCAGGTTAATCCACAGTTATGTAGAGATATACCAAAAACCTTCAAATTGCCCTGGAGAATTTCCTTGTACTTCTGCTTAACTATTCCTACAGTATGACTTCTATACTCAAACTGGTAGTAAAGCTGAAAACAGAACTCTATGTGGAATTATTCTGTCAACATAAAACCAAATGTGGTGCCATTTCAGTTGCTGCTTCATGTTACCAGTGAGGAAGAAAAGTTATATCTCTACCTTGCACAACTACTCCAGTTATCTCCTCAAAAATCCAAACAAACAAAGTATAAATGAAATACAAAAGCAATACTCTTCCTGTGAAGATGAAAACCAAGAAAAATGAAGATAGAGCATAAAACTTTCTACTCCAAAATTTTTCTAATAATAACAGTTAGAGGAGTGAGGATTATCTCTATTAATAACTGTTTTCTGCACCCTTTGCAGTAGAATATGATAAAAAAAATTTATATTTTCCTTAAGGAAACCAAAACAATTTTAGGAAAACAAAACAATTTATTTTTCCACACTGATCTATCTGGAGTCCTCAATTCTCTATATTGAAAATTTTCTGCTAAGCATAAAAAAAAAGTTTTTTAAAATTCCAGGAATCTGGATGATTTGCTGCTCTCTGATATCTTCCAAGCAAATATCTGCCTTGACCAGGAGCATGGGCAGTTGCATTCTGCAAGTATTTGCTTCCTCTTCTTTTTAATCCAGACAATAGGAAGTGAGATTTTACTGCTCTCTGACCTCTGTGCTTGCCGTCCGCATGCTCAGAGGAATCTCTCTGAATGATCTGTTCGGTATGTTCTGGCTATGCTCAGTTGCCATGCATTGGCAGTGCAGTTGATCATAGATTCCATCTTTACTGTCCTGTGTAAGGTGAACACATGCAGGTATTCTTCCCAAGAATGCCAAGGCAGTGGTAGGATTAAAAAAAGGGTTTTTTCAGATGCAAGGACCACTTTTTTATGATGGTGCATGTGTCAGACCTCCAGGGGCAAAAGGCAAAACCTCCTCTAAGGCTTTTTGCATCTTCTCTCTCTCTTCCTCCATCCTCTCTGGACCAAAGAGGCCTTCTACATGTCTGCAAACCCGTTATCTCTCTGCAAACCGGAGAGCAAGGCTGAGAATTTCTCTTGCTGTGAGGGGCAGGGAAAGCATTGAAACTGCCTTTGAAAGAGTTATCATTTAGGCAAAAAGCCTTCCTAGAGGAAATTGAGTCCCTAACTTTATGTTACAAATTCTTCCGGAAACTTATCTATTCCAACACCTGACAATCATTTTGTTCTTTTGGCTGATACTGATGCTCACATCTGTAAAGAGTTCACTAGGATTAATAGAGCTTCACATGTAAATGAAACTGAAAACTTTTAAGAAATATGGAGGTTTGTTTTTTTTTGTTCTATTCATTCTGCTTTACTGACTCAGTACTCATTCTTTCTGCTTCAGAAACAGTACAAATCATTTCAAAAATGTGTATGCAAAATTCACTGCCTTGACTTTTTCCCATTCTGTAATTCTGTAAAAAAAACATTAGCTCATGAGATAAAGAGTGGTAGACTATTGTGAAAGAGAAAGCAAATCTATTTATTTATTTATTCACTAGTCAAGCCCTCTAAAAGCAATACAGAGCAATAGCTGTGTAGGCTACAAAAACCCAAGGACTGCCATGACATTTTGCAGTCAGTTCTTTTGGCATTCCACAGCTTCAAGATGAAAGAATACATCTATTTTGACCTCCACAGAGAAATCTTTCACAAAGCATTTTACTGTGATTTTATGCAGGAAGAGAAAATCTGTCCATTAGAAAGAATGCATCTACCACCTCCAGTACAGACAAAAGACCCTGAAAAAAACAAATTCTCAACACAATTTTTCTTGTTCATTCAGATCTGTAATTTATCAGAAAAAGCGGAAACAATACATTTTTATTTTCTCCAAGAACAGCCTGGGATAACACTGTTATTTTTAAAAAGAAAGAACAAGAAAAAGTTTAAAAAATTTTGAAGGAGTTGACATTAGATATTTCATATAGCAGAGAATGAGCAGGAAGGGAAGGGAAGAAAGCTAGAACTAATACTTTTAACATCCACAAACACAAATACAAAAGAAAATTAAGGTTTTTGCAGGGACTTTTAAATTCTTGCTGGGTGCTTCTCAGTATGATTAAAGAAATCTGAGGGCTGAAGAAATTTTTGAAATGCTATGGTCAGTATTTAGTTTATCAAATTGAACAATTACACACCTTTCCTTGTACTAATTGCTCCCTAGGCAATTGTTGCCATATATTGTTTGGTGAATCTGAGAGACTGGGAAACTTTTCAGAAATATTTTGTTGAGACCCCCAACGAAAGCTTAGCTTTTCTTGGGAAGGAACAGAGTTCCTCACCACCCAAAACTGCGAAGATTACGATTGATTGAAAATTTTTCAGTCCTAAGGACAAAGAGGTTCTCATCTTCTTTTTTTTTTTTTTTTTAAATTGCAATCTCTCATGCTATTCTACCTCATTTCATGATTTTCTACCATGAGTATTGAGCAGCAGTGCTGGACAACCCTACCTCTTGATACTGTCAAGAAGGTAAGCTGACTATCAGTTACAACCCACCCCTGAAGACTAGGGTAACCAGGGTATTCTTGTTAATAGATCCCTTGGGGTGGATTAGAGGGACAAACCACTGAATGATTGTGTTTATAAACATGTAGGGTTTATTTTAGAACAATTTGGTTGCAATGGAAAGGAGAAGTTGATTTGTCGTGGTCATCCTCCGGTGCTCACACCCTCTGCCCCTGGGCTGTTACCTTGCACATTCTCAGCAAAGCACCTGCTGCTTTTCTGAATGACTGATTCTTTGAGCCATCAACCACTAAAATTTCAGTCCCTCACGCTATCTGATTCACCTTCTATTTTCTAAGGTGTGTACAGACAAGTAAATATAAACACAGATTCTGCATCTCACTGTGTTTCTTAGCACAAAATAGCAGACTTGGACTCCCATGTCTTCCTCTCTGAAATGCTGATTTACATAGATAGGAATTCTTTTCTCATAAAAGGAAAAGGCTGTCCTGCCCAGGAAGATGTTAACTCATGGGAGAAAATCCATCTCTCCTTTGTGGTAAAACCAGGCTTAGAATTCTTTTAATCACCTGGACAAGTGACATAATACATCCTCGATCTTTTCAGACAGAATGCAAACAGTAATTAAATATCATTATTATTATCAAACGATGATTGATCACACTCCCTTGAGTGTGATTAACGTGAAGGTTTCTTCATGGCTATTTGAATACCACCTTTGCTAGTATATTTTTGTTGTATTACAAATTTTAGATCACAGGATCATAGAATCTTAGAATTAACCAGGTTGGAAAAGACCTCTGAGATCACCAAGTCAAACCCTTGATCCAACATCGCCGTGGTTACTAGACCATGGCACTAAGTGCCACGTCCAGTCTCATCTTAAAAACCTCCAGGGATGGTGAATCCACCACCTCCCTGGGCAGCCCTTCCCAATGTCTGATTAATCTCTCTGTAAAAAATTTCTTCCAAATATCCAACCTAAACCTCCCCTGGCAGAGCTTAAGACTGTGAAGGGATAAGGTTGGAAGGGACCACAGTGGGTCACCTGGTCCTCCCTGTTCAAGTAGGATCATCCTAGAGCACATTGCACAGGATTTCTTCCAAGAGGTTCTGAATATCTCCAGTGAGGGACATTCCACAATGTCTCTGGGAAATGTGTTTCAGTGCACAGTCACCCACACAGTAAATAAGTTCTTCCTAATGTTTAGGTGGAACTTTCTGTACATCAGTTGCTGCTCATTGCTAAAAATATATTATTTACTATAAAATTATAAATATTAATGTATAAAATGTCAACACATTATACAAATATACATCATTTATGGTAGATTTATAAATTTTAAAATACCTCATTACATTTAAGAGATGTCTGAAATGTTTAACATTACCATGAAAGTATTTTCCCAATCTTTTATTTTGGTTTTTTATTTTGTTTCAAATCAGTGTAATTCTGAAGTGTTATATTAGGTTGTTAATACATATCTGATCTATTCTGCCATTCAGAAGCATTTAAATAGCATCACCAAAATGTTCTGACTGTTATTAAAAGCAGATTTCCAGAAAGCCATTGATCCACTTATGCACCAGTTCAAAGCTATTGATACCTTCTTCTGTTATCTCCCAAAGAGAGATTTGTAAACTGGTCTTCCAGCTTATTTTAGAAAACCTCAAATGAATTCAAAATACAGACTCTTAAATGGATTAATTAACCTCTGCACCCCATACTTTACAGGCAGTGCTGTGAATACCAGTAAAGCATCCTATTGATTTTAAGATTTTTGCTTTGCATTGTAAATCCCTTCACTATTTTTTCCCACAACATCTGGGAGAATTACGAACACCGTATTTCCCTTCCTGCTGTTTGAATGCTGGCCCAGTAATGGCTCCTTTGATCTTTCTAAACCTTCTTTGAGCTCTATATTATTCCCTCTCACTGAAGACTTATTTTCTCTATATACATCAGTGTCTCTTGCTAGCCTTAAAATCAAGTCTAAAATCTGATAAGTTACATGTACACTGCTGGCATTATTCAGCTCGGCTAGCCAATGACTGGCATAGCATGATAATAACAGAAGTTTCTTCTTTTCTGTGGTAGTAAGAGGCTTGACATATTATTTCTTTTGTATGACTTTTTGTCTGTCTTTATGTATGTATTTGTTTTTGCAGGATTTTAAGGCACTAGGCAAAGGTATTTTACAAAAGGTTTACCAATTCCTGGAAACAAACACATGACAGACAAGGAGAAGAAAATATTTGTGAAGCAAGACTGAAAACTGAGACATTTTGTTGACAGCTATTCCTTTAAACAAATATATGTAATTAAAGAGGACATGTTGCAAAAAAATTAAGAAGGAGAAGGAGTCACAAAGCTGAAATTTGGGGGGGGGGGGTTAGTTTTTTTGTTTATTTATTGTCTTGTTTATTGATTTGGCTTGGTTTTATTTTTTTAATTTTTTTTTTTGTGAGGAAAGAACTGGAGAAAACAAACAACCCCAAAAATAACTGTTCATGTTATTCAATCAGTCATTACATAAAAATTAACTCCTTTTTTTTTCCTTTAAAATCTAAATTATTCTGCAATCACCCTTGTAGAAAGGAAAGTGTCCCAGTTTGTATCAGCAGATTAAAAGGACTATTCCAGGTAGCCTCAGAGAACCACCTTTCTCTATATTCAAACAATATCTTCAACAACTTTAAATTATACAAAAGCAAGCAGATGGAACTTAACTTTAGTCATTATAAAGGATGTAATTTTCACTTTGGTTTCCTCTTTTCCAAACATTTGACATTCTAAATTCTGTTTTTCTTTGAACTAATTTATACTTTGGTACAGACAAAGCAAGGGCAAAGACGACTGGGGAAGAAGATTATTAGTCTTCCAGGTTAGTAACATATCAGCATTTCCTGATCCACTATTATGAAACTATCAAATCACATTTTTCTAGAAAAGAACAGTGTTTTCTGGTTTGGTTGGTTTTGGTTGGTTAGTTGGTTGGTTGATTGTCTTTTTTTTTTGGCTTAGGTTTGTGTTGGTTTTGTTTAACTTGGGGTTTTGTTGGCTTTTTTGTTTGTTTTGTTTTGTTTTTAATTAAATTTCAAATCTGAATTTCAAATTAAGGCTTTGAAGAAGTCTTATCAGTACTTTGTGGCTGGACGATGGATACTTTCTCCAATTAAAGTTCAGAGTGTTTTCATGTAATACTGGTTGAAGGTACACTCCCTTCATAGGACAACACATGAAAATGGAATACTCCTACATGTGACTGCGGATACATAATGTCTTTCTGCCATTCTTATTATCTGCTTTAGTTATGATTATAGTAAAATCAATTTTAATGAAATATTGATAGAAAAACAATTAAAATAAAATTAAAGCAGGATATTTCCAGTTTAAATTATATGTTATTATAATACAATAATAATGATTATCTGGAAATAAAGAAGATGATGTACTGCAAATAAAATAAGCAGGATGATGCTTTCTTTTAATAATTAAAATGACACCTTTATTAATTAAAAATATAGAGCAGTCATAGAAGCAATTTTCAAGTTACAACAATATAACCATGGTATGTGAGTTCTACATCTTACCTGCAAGCAAAAGTAAAAAAAAATGAAACTTTTCAAATAATCAAAATTGATCAGTTCTAGGAAAACATGAAAATTAAGTAGTGGTAATTTTTTTCCACAGCATGTCATAAAAAGGAAGTAAATGAAGGGCTAGTAAGTATAAATAAAAAAGGACTAATATCAAAATTAAGTCACAGCAGTATACACCCAGATAATGTCCTTAGTCATGCTTATGCACAATCATAATTTTCAGAGCAACATTAAAAGAATAATTCTAAAAAAATCACACCACTATTTTATTTTATAGAAAAAACAGAAGATGGATAAAACTCAACACACACATGTAAAATACAATTAAGTATTCTAGTGTCCATCTAGATACAATGCATCTGTGGATTTAAGTAGTAGAATCAGAATTTAAAGCCAGTAGAACAGAGCACATGACTTTATTCCCCAAATTGTAATTAATCAAGAACAAATGTATTTGTACAAAGGACCAGAAACTTGTCATGAGAACTTCGCAGGGAAGATGATCTCAATAAATTAAAGAAATTCATTTTTTCCCTGAGAGACAAGAGCAGTAGACAGTAATATGTTTCATTGCTCTTTGGAAGATCCTTTCAAAGAGGATGAAGAATCTAAAGGTCATGTCATTGAAATAATGCAATCCACGGTAACCAGTCTCATCTGTATAATACAGTAATCTAGCTGTTAAATAGGGTAAGGAGGAGGGTTTTTTCACTTTTTAAAGCTGAACTGCACATTGAATGAACTGGCTATCCACCTGTCATTTTTTTTCAATGCCAGTTGTAGCTGATGAAATGTAAAAGAGCTTGTATCGGACTTACTCCACCAGCTTTAAAAGAATACACATATACACCTGTATATATTATCTAACAATAGAGAAATTATACCTGTTCTAAGAGGGTAAAAGCTCTTACTTTTGCAATAAAGAAAAAGGAAAGAAGTATTTCTTCTATGGGCAGAAAACCATCCACAGTAATATTATTCTCTCCTCACAGTCCATGGAGAGAAACGCTTCCACTCAAAATGAGTTTTCCCATATTTTTTTAGGACTGCAACAAATTGAAACAGAGGAGAGCAGAAGCAACATCCTGTGTAGTGTTTGTGTGCTACAGGCTTCTTTGAACATTTCTCCAGTCAGTATGCGAGTTCCAGGTCTCCCATTCTGAGGTGGTCTGAACCTATGTGCTTTAGGGTATCTTCAAAGCTGGACACTACTGTAAAAATAGGAGTGCTAGAGTAGGTGGAAAAGGGAAGAAGAAAGAAAATTAAACTCCATATAAGAGGAATGCTTTGTAGAAGACAAGTGCCTGTACATGTATAGATTACTGAAGTTACACCCGCAGGAGATTTTCTCAGAACAACAGAGAAAACTTTCAGGACTTCATCTGAGTTTCTATATTGTGGCACATCATGTAAAATGAAGCAACCAGGCTCTCAGGTCATCCACACAGGGCAGGAGGACATGACAGGGGTCTTGTGAGGATTTCATAACGTTCTGAAACAACTGCTCTTGCTAGGTTTACAGTGACTGTAACAATCTTTTAGACACCTCTTTTACATGAAAACACTGACATGAAGTAAACACACATAGCAGACCTCTATGTTTAGGCACCAGTGCACTCATGTTTATTGGCATTTGAGATATCTAAAATGTCCAAGAAGACCCTAAAGAGTATTCTTGAAAGGCACAGTTGTCCTATACATATTTTGTCGTATCTGTCACACCAGCTAGAATATTTAGGATACTCCTGAGTTTCTCAAAAAGCACAGTGGGCAGCTGACTATAATTTCTTAATTTCAAGCTCAATACCACACTCAACAAGTTTACTTTGAGGATGAAATGCTGCTAGCAAGTAAGCAGCTTGAGTTACTCTTGGAAACACAGGAGGAGGTTTAGGTTCCTAAGGAGCCTATTCTGCTAAAAGAAGATGGAACAAGGAATGCTGATAGCC
This sequence comes from Myiotriccus ornatus, assembly GCA_036023395.1. Taxonomy (NCBI): domain Eukaryota; kingdom Metazoa; phylum Chordata; class Aves; order Passeriformes; family Tyrannidae; genus Myiotriccus; species Myiotriccus ornatus. Next base: position 121,395,248 of record JAYRBT010000082.1, on the reverse strand, counting down.
TCTGTCTTGTTAGAGTCCAGTCTCATTCTGGATTTCAATAAGTTATCTGGGTCAGTCTCCTGCAGCAGTGAATTTCACAAGTTAACTAAATTTTGCTCAAAACGATGTTTTCTTTCCTGCACAGGTAAAATAGTTTCAAAGTCTGGAACAAAAAAAAAAGACTTGAAGTGGAACGAAGGTGGTATTTCAGGAACCTCCTCAGACAGATAATTTATTCACAGTCTATAGTGGTTAAGGACGCGGCGCTGTCACCGCCGAGACCCGGGTTCGATTCCTGGTCAGGGCCACTCCCCGGGCAGA
>JAYRBT010000082.1:121368585-121393585 GCA_036023395.1 Myiotriccus ornatus | reverse complement strand
CGCACACCACTGAATTCCATAAACTGAAAACATATTTTCCCTCTTCTCACCCATTTCTCTCCTCCTCTCCTTGTTTGAAAGCAATGGAAGAAAAAAAATATTGTCTTTAAACTTCAAAAGATTTCTCCCTTCTGTTATCCTTAGAAACATTTTTCAGGTCATCAGAGAGTATTTAGCACTCAATGATTTCTCAGTGAAAAAGTCAATTCTTTGTAAAGGAATACTTGTTTTCTATCAGTTTGCTTACCTAGGTGAAAGAAGAAACCCAGGAAAATCAGAACTTCTACAATAAAACACCTGTGTTTGCTCCAACAAGTATGCACCTTGTGTATTTACTTTATGTGAATAGTGTACACTGTACACAGAAGAAAATAAATTGTGAGAAAATATTTTTTCTCTTTTCCTATTTTCCTCTTCACCACTTGTAATTACATTCCATTTCAATTTCTACAAAAAATACCACTAGTTCTAGTGCAAAATCTATTTACTGATATTATATTTTGTATAGATCTGTGTTCATCTATTTGGGGACATCATCCAAGAATGGTGATTTAGTCAGTTCAGCAATTTTTTTCAGGTGGTTTAAATTCCTAATTTCTCTCTTCAGTATACACTGTTAGGAATTTATTTTGCTTCTGCAATTTTTACATTTTTTCTGTGAAATTCAAGCAGACACTTCATGTAGACCTAAGTTTGAAATGACACCATTTATTACAAGCCTATCCAACGTTTCCTACTATTTAATTTAGCACAGTCCTGTATCAGATTTATTTACTTAATCTATATTGACTTCCTTAACCCTTAAATACAAGTTTATTTTCACTGTAGGTCTACTGAAAATTAGCCCTTGAAAGCGTCATGTTAATATTTCAACATCAGTAGACATATTTTCCAACCAGTTCACAATTCCAGCAGTGGTACATAACCTTGTCTTGACCATGCAAACAAATTTAGTTCTTCTCATTTACAATGGACTAAGAAATGGAGGCATGGTATCCACAATTACCTTCCACAAAATCGATGTTTTTCTGCCAAACTTTTTGTCGCTTTTTGATTCAATTTCAAGTGGCCTTTGGACAGTTCTGTTTCCGTGCTTCTGGACAGGCTTCAAGGCAAAAATCAAACTTTACTAAAGATGAGTGTTTTCCAGCGTGCATATGTGCATTCTTGATCACAGGTTCACATGTGTCGAAAACCCTCCTAATACTCTCAATGTAAAGGAGTGCAGGACATAATTCTTCTACACTGCAGCATTTTGGGATACTTAATAGTTTTTTTTCCCATTATGGCTCGGGTCATAAGCCAGATTCTTCAAGTGTTTCATATGGAAAGCAAGTTCTGCAGCATACATAAAAAAGATTTTAATGAGGGTACTTTCCAGGATTCTGGGAGATGTACACACAGCTCTACATTATGGTTTTTGTACAATATTCCAGCAGCTGTTGTGCCTTACTTGGCTACTGGTTCTTCTTGTTTATGTCTCCATCCATCTCCTGTGTTGCACAAAAATGATTATTAGGCATTATTTCAGTTTAAATTTTATGTCTTCTCCCAGGATGGAGAAGACTGACGTTCTAATCTTCACCTGACATCCAGTAAAGGAAGGACTTGAACATTTTATGTTCACCTTCTGCCACCTAGTCATTCTTTATTCTTCCACATTCCTGAAACCAATAGGTGGGAGATTTTGCTACATGTTTATATTTATATACATAAGTACATATATGAATAAGTAAAATATATATATGCCTATGTTCCAGTTTTGAACTGCAATACTCCATTAAAAACTAAATATAATTAAAAGTTTTGATGAATGTGGAAAAAGAAATTACAAAAATTGAAACCCCTCTGATAAAATTTAAGTGGCAATATCACCAATCACAACTCTGGCAAAATTATAGATCTACAGGAGAGTAGCACGTAGCAAGTATCTGCAATGGACAAGTGAAATACCAACATTCAGGAGAAGACTCAAACTGACAGTAGATTTAATAAAATCTCAGCATTGTCAAATGGCCAGAAGGAACTCCAGCAAGGTAAGTTAAAACTTCTTCTCAGGTTATTGAAACCATCTGAAACCAAATAAAGTATCATCTCTCAAGGAGTTACTGATCTTTACCTGTTTGAATTCCTTCTTAAAAACCTACTTTTGCCTCTGCCCCTACAAATCACCACCATCTGGGAGTGGTTATTCTGGTGGCCACCTGTAAGTATTTACGTCACTGTGAATAACTTCTGTGTGCACTTGTAGTTACTGTTATTGCGTCTTTCTCCTCTTCATAGTCATTGCTCCAGATTCAGCGAAGCCCCATATCATGAATATGTGGGAGACGGATGTCTCTTTCATTTTCTGCCTCTTCAGTACAATAAAGCACCACTGCTTTTGTGAAGTTACAGGTGTTATCTGAATATAATTGTAATACGCAGTGTGCAGTATCTGATTTGGCAGACATCAATAGCCTGGCATATCTGCTGTAAAACCAAAGGGAAAAGACATAGTTTCATACAGTCGGGCATGTGTGTGCATTCCTGGTAAACTGAAGAGAGGCGCTGCAAAGAGTCACTGTTACCACCCCAACTTCTTCTGGTTTTGATTGTGGTTACAGTTCTCCAGTATTCTCCAGGTGCATTTCTTCTTCAGCAGAGAAAAAAGACTTAATTCATTTGTTTGAAGCTCTGCACTCCTCTTAATTTTCCCTCCTACTTATTTCAGATTTTTCTGATTATTAAATCCACCTTTCCTCACCCATATCTTCAGATACACGTTTTCACACCTGGTACCTTATTTTCATACACTATTTTGTGGTCTTCCCTGGCAACATAAGCTGCACATTCTCATACACATGTTTAGGTGTAAACACCTGCTACAAGTTCCTGAAGACCATTCTGGTGGAGACTTTTGGATCACAGTCTCTCAGCAGTGTTCCCCCACACTTTTTAAGAACACCTTTGTTGTTACAAATCCAATCTCTTTTTAAGTTAACATTCCCACTGCCTCCTCTATCACGGTGCATTTCTGATACAGGCGCATCACAAACTGCTGGCTACTACAGTAAATGTAGATAATGGCTTGCCTGTAAATTAGATTTGTGTGTGTAAAACCCATGCTTGTTTACACACTGGAATGATGCCAAAGACCAGCTCAGATGAAACAAAATATTTATGAATTGGATAAACTGGAAACTCACATATTTATAAGTTTCTCAAGTGGATTCAGGTATAATTTCCCTTGCCCTGCCCTGTTTTAATGCAAAATATTCTTCTTAAGGGCTATTAGAAATATTGCATTTGTAAAAGACACAACATTTTAATTTATACTCAGTAATATTAAAGCAAAGCTTTAAAACAATCATTTCTGAAACAAGCGATCTTAACTATTGTAATTCACATGAATTTAATTACACTGATTTTTAAAAGCAATTTAAATATTGCTTTAAGAGAAGTTGTTTTTTGCTACCATAATAAAATAACTTGTTTTATACAAGATACAGAAGAATATAATTTGATCATTTCTTCTGTTCGCCTTTGTTACATAGATTTTTACATAATCATTACTCATAATGTTCTGACAGATAATGCTATTACTAGCGTTACCATCTTTGCTATTATTATAAAAAATCTTCCAGCTTTGTGAAAATTTTAATTTATTAAAATGTAATGAAAGCACATCTAACATGAACCATAATTTATGAAAATTTTAGATGTGCTGCTTGACATTCATGTCATCAGGCTTCAAAAGTTTCACATCTGAAATGTGAAATTACACAGATTTATAAAGATCCTTTTTCAGCATGTTAGCTGGCACTATCTTCTGCAAAATGTATATGTTTGGCTTTAAAGAGACAGTGCATGCAATTTTAATGTCAGCACCAGCATCACCAAAAAGTGCCCTGGCAATCAGTGGAAAGGTTTAATAGGTTTCCTGTCTTGTTCTTAATTTGCTGAAATTACAAAATCAATACTTTCAGTTGTAGCTGCAGCTACCCGTTTTACTGCTTTAAGATAAAGTCTACAATAAAGTAACCTTCACTTTCAATTTGTAGCACAGAACATCAGGGTGTTCTTGGCCACTAACTAGTCTTTCTTTTCTCAGCCAGTATGAGACATTCTATGTGTGTGATTTTGCCCTTCAAAGAGAAAAGATGCATTTTGTATTAAGCTTAGCTCTCATCAGCGACTTGTTTTGTTTATTTTTACCATCTCATTCTGCTCTCTCCTCTCTCTGCATGGGTTGTTCATTATTTCCCTGTTTCTCTGTGATGATGTTCTATACTACATAAGTAACTGATTGGTGTTGAAATAGCCTAATCTTTGTTTTACCCCCATCAGTCTCCCTTTATGACAATAGAGTATATTTTTCTGCTGCAGTTAAAAGAGAAAATTCTCCATAGTTAGTCACATTTTTAATAGTGAATATGACTGCATATGCAAAAGTCTTTTAAGAGGACCAAAATGAGGACAACCAGATCAACTTACCACTAGAAAGGTCAAGTTCTTATAGAGAGCAAGAAGGAAAAAAAGGATAAATAAAAATGTTCCACAGGCTGCTCTTCATTTTAGTCTTCAAACTCAAGTCTAACCTGGAGTCTAATTCTGGAGCTGTTAGCACTGGAGAAGAGCCTTGGCTTGCATGGTCCCCTTCTAGTGAAGCACTAAAAAGAATATTAAGCTGCTCTCAGAAAAGATTGCAGCATAAGATCTCTCAGTGCCTTCCACTGGTGCAAAAAGAGCTCTCAGCACCTGCTACCTCAAATGTTAATGAACACACACGCATATGCACACGTGCACACGCACACGTACACATTTTACTTCTTACTTCTCAGCCATAGCAATTTCAAGTTGGGAATTTTACTCACAAACAGCACATGATGGAGTTAGGATACTGTAAAAACAGTGAACATTTGATCAGGAATGAAGCACATTTCATCTCATCAGGAAAACAGAGCCTCCAAATGCCACAGCTGCCTTGCTTTATGCTCTGCATTTTTCTAACTAGCTGCTCAAGGTAAAAGCACGCTATTTATCTTGTGATGTACTCTCTGTAAATGAAAATTCAGAGTAGATCTAGAAACAATATTGCACCAAAGGAAACAAAAGCATTTGTCTCTAAACAAGTCAAGAGAAATGCCAAATGATTCAATGAAGATCACTTGTGTCACTTATGTTTGTTTCGATTGGTCCTTCAGTGTTTACAGCACTCAACTCAGCAGGCTCAGAACCCCAAATCTATATTTAATTTAAAGCATTGCACCATCACTCAAATCTTTCAGCAGCCTCACTACAGTCTAAAGAACAAGGGCAGAGGGACCTGTTTACATGGAGCACTTTTTCATGTTCCAAGGGATTGCAGAATTGTTTAAAACATATTATACTAAGATAAAAAAAAAAAGAAGGTTTTACACGTTATCGTGAAACAAAATATTTACAAGTAGTTGTAGGATTTCTGCCTCCATTATCTGTCACTTTTTGGGTATTCTCAGTAAGCAATCATATTGCAAGACAAGACAAAACATTCCGAAACAAGCTTTAAACTGCAAAATAAGATGCATCTCAGCAACCCTAATTTTTATCAGAACCAATATGCTGACCAGCAAATACAATGTAATAAAGATAGCCTTCGCTTCAACACTGAAAGCTTTGTACAAATTCACATATATTTAGAGAGTTAAATAGAATAAAGTAAATTATCAGCACACGTTGGAGGGCCCAGTCCTTTCAGATGCAGAAATCAAAGTTTCACAAAGATAACCAACCGAAGCAGAAAAAACCCAAGTCCCCATCCAAATACAAATGGGTATCTTAAAACATGTCTAGTTTATAAAGGGAATGAGCCCTCAGTTTCTATTAACTTCAGCCAGGGTAGAATCTGCTCGCTATTTTGGAAAAAAAAAGCCCTGATGCAAATGCAGAGTTACTAATGTCATACGCACAGTGTCAAAGAGCAGCAAACCTTCTCACTGTAACCATGGTGGTAGCATGCATCAGAGCATTATTGCAGTGGTTTTCAATCCTTGTCAGGCTTCTGGTGTAAAAGTCTCTCTAACTAAATTTAGGGGTCTCTCCAGGGAAAGGAAGCTGAGACAGAAAAGAGTTTAGAAAATTAGACATGCTTTACCTATGTGTACCATCCGAATTTTCCCAACATGCAGGTTTACAGGGAAGCCTGTTACCCCCTTTGAAAATCTAGGAGCTTTTGGGCATTCACCCTACCTCATCATTTCCTCTCACAGTGGCTTCCAGCCTGGAATTGCTGCCCCTGTCCCTAACTGGTCCAGCCCATGTATGAAGTTTGATCAAGACAAGTCAGAAATTGTCTGCAGATACCACTCACTATGAAGAATGTTCCCTTCTCAAGGACTCAGTCATTTAGAGTTCTTTATAAGACTCTGGACTTGAGGGTGATGGTGCAGAGGGGTCCCGCACCAGCACCAATGTGCGACATCGCAGGCACATGCAGTTAATGAACCTGCCCAGCTCTTCTCTAGCTGGGATCAGGATAAGACCAAATTTGTAGCATCAAGTCCTGATTACCTCAGGCATGAGGAGAAGGCAGTGTTTTGGGAGGGGGTATCCAGAGGTTTCAGCATTAGGTAGTCTCTGGCCTTCAGCAAAATGCAGAGAGGGAAGGAGAGACGACAGAAATTAGCTTCAACCCTGGAAAAAGGAGACAGTATTGTAAGAGTTTTCCTCCTCTTACCAGAAACATTTGTCCAGCATCTGCGCTTCTTTCAACCCTGTTGTGCTTCTCAGCAGACAGGGTAATTTGACCCAGAGGATTTTGGCTATCTAAGCTATGCCTAATCATTTGGCCCCATTACATCACTACAAAACAGTTCAAAATAGAGGGTTCCTTTTAATAGATTTCTTGCTTCAGCTAACAAAAATTATTCAAACTTCAGTTTTAGCTGAGCTTATTAAAGCAGGACTGTGTTTAAGTTATAGTAATTGTCAATAAAGTCTTTTATAGCAGATTTAACTCAGCATATTTCAGATCTTGCCAATTTGAGACAGTTTCCATAAAAAGGAGAACAGCAATGTTACACAGTGATAATTCAAAAATGGAAAAAAGGAATTATTTAGCATAAAAGGAATTATTTAACATAGTAAAAGGAGGTATAACTAGGAGTAATGGGAGAAAATTAATAAAGGGAATATATCAGTAGGGGAAAAAAGAAAAACCTGACTGTGAGTTAACCAATAGAAAAATCTCCCCAGAGAGCTAGGAGTGGCCCAGTGCTAGCCAATTTTAAAACAACTGGGCAAAATATTTTCAAGTAAATATACAGGCTGGAAATAATTTTGCACCCATAGAGACAGAAGACTAGTTTACCATTCTGTCCCCCACTTCTAAATTTTATGAAAGTGAGCAAGTAAATTGAGCTTTCTGATTGACAAATCTAGTGAAATTCAGCATCCTCGCTGCTGAGATGTAATTGCACAGCTTTTATCTTTGCCAGCATCAGAAGATGAAAGGGGGGGGAGAAGGAAGTAAAAGTGTTGGGGTTTTGTTTTGTGGGTGCTTCTTTTTATTTGACATTGATTTTGTTGCTCTGAATGATTAGTTATAGTTGAGTTATCTAGTAATAATTTGTTCCTTGACTGACATCAAGAGAACAAAAAATTATTTATACTAAAAAATGCTGCATAACAATAACCTAAGTTGTAATTTTTTTAATCAATCATTTGTAACAGTAAAATAAAGCAGAAAAGCCAAAATGCTCTTATACAGAGACCTCACAGTCATACCAAAATGCAATAATTTCTGAAAATTCAGAATCAAAATTAACATCCTTCTGAACTCTCTGTTTTGCAAGACACTACATAAAACATTGTGTTTATTCAAGAGAATTAAATGAGAAAACAAAAATGTATTTGTGGGGTTTAATATTGTTTTGTGATTGTTTTAAAGCTACTGAAAAAACACTGACTTTTTAGAAGAATAACAAGTCTGCAGACATAAAGCAAGCTATCCCACACCAATTGCAATACCTGTTCAGTAAAAACCATGAGACTGTTCTCTTGGTGTTTCTCCTTTTTGGATAGCATAAAACTTATTCAATATCTGCATTAATACAGCAGGTAACTTATTTATTACTCCATAGAACAATTTAATTGAATGTGTGATTGTAACTAGAAAATATAAATCCTCTGAATAGTTTCTGTATATTTACTATTATCATATGATTTGAAACAAAGAAATAAAATAATCAACAGATTTGATTACAGCATCATTACATGTGAAAGCATTGCAACAATTTTTTAAAACATTGTTATAATATATGAACAGTGTGTACTTCATTCAGGATTTAAAACATGTATTTTATTTTCTTTAAATATAAAGACCTATCTTTATTCCCAAATCCCACATTTACAAGATGCCATAAAACCTTGCATCTAGTTATTTTGCTGTTGTATGGGCTTGCTAGGAGCACTTTACGATTTTGGTGGGGTTTGAACAAGTTTTTTCTTATTGTGGAAGTGTAAGTCATTACACTAAAACTTGTGCTTATCATATATTTGTCCTTTATTTTTAAAAATCAAAATATGTATAAAGCAGAGAACTTTAAAAACAAATGACTACAGAATTCCTCTATAAAAAAGAAATACTTATAGTACATTACACAAATATTGATACTACTATTTAAAAGTTTTAAATAGCTTATTTTACCATGTAAAATTATGTTTTATAATGTGATTAATATTGTTGAAGGATTAATACATTGATTGATGGGGGGGCTTAGTTTTATGGGGGTTTTTATTAAAATAAAAGTATGGTGCACATCAGCTCTCTTTAAACATGTAAAATTAAGAAATGGATTTTTAGACCTTCCTGGGAATTATTTCATTTAGTATAGAACTTCAAAGTACTCTAAGCTTTACATATAAATACACAGCTAAAATAAACAAATTACAAAGGAAAATAACTCAATCCAACTTTAAATAAGGTCATTTAGTTTGAGATCAGTGTATTTTTTTCATCTGGCAAAAAAAAAGAGACTTCCTTACCTGATCCTCCCTATCAATGTTGCCAACTTTTGGGTTATAAATAAGAAGCTGGAGTAACAAAACAAATAGTCATATTGCAACTAAAAGCTTATGATTGCATCATTTAAAAAAAAAAAAAAGGTAAATCTACCATTTTTATATTTAAAATCTCTATTCAAGGATGTTTGAGCATTTCAGGGCAAAATAATTAAAAAAACCGTTAATATTGAGGTTTAAATTCATGCACTTTTCAGAAATGATTCAGAGCAATGTTGTTTTTACGTAATGCTGTGACTCACCACGTACGCTGAGGGATATCAACTGATGCACGTGTGTAAAAAGTGTGGAGGGTGAAGTTGAAGCTAAAGATACACTTGTCTCTAGCTGCCATGACATGCTAACAAGAATAGTGTGTTTGTGCACACCCAAGTAAACTTCAATAACCATTCATCCCTCCTGCTCATAGGTAACCAGTATGCCCGGAAATAGAGCGTGTTTCTATACGGACGTACATATATACAATGCCAAATGATTTTGGCATTTCATCACAATGCCAAATGCAATAACATATACAAACATTCAAAGGAAGAATTTATTCCTTGAACAACCTGCTTCCTTAAAAATGAGGAGTATCAGTGCATGTACTCCATTAAAACACGCTTTAAATTCAATACTTTATTACTTCGCTTATATCCACTGGATAAACAAACATTGCAATAAGACTCTGGAAGGTGATTTTTAAAAATATTTTATTATTCATCTACTACTTAAAATCTCACAACTTCATAACTGAGCTAACTTACAATAAGAACATCATAAATTGGTCAAGGAAATTTTAGATAATATTGTATGAATTTAATTTTAAATATCTATCTAATATCTATGGAGAAAGATAACATTTTTAAAATATCACATATTTTAACAATAAAATTTAACTGTAACAGAGTAATTGAAGAAAGAAAGCATTTTATAAATTATCTTCCCTTCAGAATTTAAGGAAAAACCATTATTGTAATATTCCTCCATATCTGCATTTTCTTAATTTGGTTCTGTTTACTTCCCTTTGCTTCTTGTTTTCTTGCATCCTCTCTATTTTAACAGATGTTGTTAACAAAAATTCACATTTATAGCCATATTTTCTAATTGTTTTCATTTCTAAGAATAAGATACTTGGGAAAAATCATGTTATCACAAGTAACATCCTTCTGGAAACAGTGACAAAAACAAAAAGCTGTTTCAGTAAGGTACTATTTTAGTGCCTTACCTCTGCCCAAGAAGGTAGATAAGGGGATCTTTTACAAGACAGTTTAGTCACTCCATTCCATGTCAACTATTGGGAACAGGAAAACAGTGAGGCTAGAAAGCAAAGCTTTAGGACTTTATCTCTTTTCTCCTTCTTAAAATCTATCACTTATTAGCATTGTTTGATAATACAGACCAAGTTTTTTAGGTAAAACCAAAAAGGCATCACAGATGTTTGCCTCAGTTACAGTAGTTCTGTTCTGTGCAAAACAAGAATACACTCCAAATATTATTTATTTACCTATGACTGTTTAGTACCTTATCTGTAGTTATAAAAGAACACGGTCTTCACATTTGATTACACTTTGGTGCAATTATATATAAGTAAATTCTATAATGTTGATGCAGGATTTTGCAACTGAGCATTTCCCTTTCCTGTAGTACTGTGAGATTCAGAAGGCAAACCACTCACTCATTCTAACAAAGCAATATAATGGGGGTGGAGGGGAAAAGCAATTTGGAATCTATAGGAAGGTTACCATAAAATTTACATTTTCCATAAAATATAAGTAGCCACCATTTTGCTGTAATCCCAGAGCAGCAACGAAATGGTGGTACAGAAGAAAACTACCCTATCAGACACATTTCATCATTGCTTCTATCCATCACTATCTTCTTTCGCTAGCATGATTATCATTTACCTTTCTACTTCTTACAAGCAACATCCTAATTTTAGATTAAAAACTGATAGGTGCAACATAGTAAATAGTTAAGATATAATTATCAAACTAAGATTACATACTGTACAAGTCCTCTTCTCTGCTACCCTTCCCCCCCCCCAACCCCGCCACACTTCAAACTGCAAAAAAGTACTGCATAGTGTTTCTATCACACAGTGATGAACACATCTCTTGGAACTGCTACTGTATGAAAGCTGTATCCTAGAGGTACAACACATGTTATGGAATATGGCTGCAGCATTGGTCAGTATGTTTTTTAATTATTATATGATGAGATATACAGAAGTAACACTCAGAAGACCGAAATGGCTTAAACTGTTTTTATTGTAACGTGCAATGTTGCATTTTGTGCAGCATTATATAATTGAGTGAATATGCACATTGGCATACTCAGTTTAGAAATGTATATTAAAGCATCGGTTTTGCTGTGCAATACCATTTTTTTGTTTGTTTTGCTATTGCAGGCTTTTCAGGAGGTGTGGAAAGGAGTGCCTACTTGTTCATAAAGAGAGACACAGTATTTGTAGATTAGTGCAGGTCTATTCCGTGATATTGTGCTCTACATGCCAAAAGAATTCATGAAGTTTATTCTATAATCTCTGCAGAAGCACTATGTGCTATGCGCTTTATTAACTAAGTCTTAAATTTACAATAAACCAGAAAAGTATATTCTGTAATATATTTTCTAAGACTGTGCTTGGTGTTTATTACTTTAAATATGTAATGAAGTTAAAATGAATGACATTTTAAAGTACAGGATGCCATGGGAAAATGTTCTTGTTTTTCAGACACAGCTGAATATTTTAGATTCCAATATCGTATTTTAACTAATAAATCACAAAACACAAAAATGTGGGTCTTTTAAGTGATAGTGGATACCGAATTTAAATTTTTGGAGGAAAACCCTTTGAAAAATCCTTAATGATGTGAAATTTGTTTGTACAAATCTGCAATTACGTACAAGTAAAACAAACGTCCGGTTCCTTCTTAAGTACTCCCATTCTTTCCCAATTCAAAGCAAAGAGTATTTAGGTAACACTGCCACCTATTGCTTAAAGGCCATAGTTACTAAAATCTGCTGCAGGTTTTTGTCACTCGTCGTTGCTTGTTTTGACTATTACACTTTCATTATTTCTAACAACCGAATGAGACTTTTATAGTCTTTCATATAACAAATTATAAGTATCTGCCTTCAGTACTATGCCTATAATTTATCAGGAATTAATGAAAACTTAAGAAACTTTTAATATTGATGAAATTAAGTTTCTAGAAAATACTAAAAACAGTAATTTCAAATACAAAATATATCCAGAAAATTACCAAAAGGAAGATTCTTCAGGCTATAAGGTGACAAATATTGCAAAACCCAATTTATTGTTTAAATAAAAGTTGTCTGATACAATACAAACAACATAATTCTTGCTAATATTTTTTAAGTGGATAGGCAAATATTCAAACTGTAAACATACATCTGCAGGTCTTTTAGGGACACGGCTCTAGAAGCATGAAAGTAAGTCACTTTCATGTCAGATAGTTCTGTTTTCAGGACAACAATCAAAAGATCACTAATTCTACATCAGAACAAGAATCATGCCATAAAAATAACCTTTGTCAGCTTGCGGGAAAAAACGAGAGAAAGAAAATTACTTCTACTTTTTTAAGAGAAAATTTGAGAAAAATATATTTAATTATACTAAGTAAGAAAAGTCATATGAATCAATCAGGAAGATAACACCTGTTATATAAACTATATAAGGAGTGTCTAGATTAATTTACAGTAATATGGAAAGATTATTTAGTTTGGAAGACAATTTATTGTTGAAAAGCTCTTTTCTATCCTCAGTCGACATGTGTAAAATAAGTTGATTTTACTCCTTCACTACTGGGAAGTAGCTGTATATTTTATAAAATCCCTCATATTCTCTTCTATTATCAGGAGAAAAACTACAAATCCATTGTTCTTGCGCCAAAAAATATTCAGAGTCACTATGCAGAATGTATGACATCTGCCCTGTATTAAAATTTCACTATGAGTCCAGTCATACTTCTAACATTTGTGAAATTGTAAGGTAGATGGGTGTACTTAAGAAGAGCAAAAATAGAAAATATTTCAAAAAATAAAAGTGGGTTGATTTGGGTTTTTTTGTTGGTTATTTTGTTAGGGTTTTTTTCTGCTTGTTTTTGTTGGTTGGTTGGGATTTTTTAACTAAATGCAGTATTTTAGATCTCAAATATTTAAAGTGTCAATGGCAGCAGAGAGAATTTCAGGGAGTTTTTATATTAACAGGAGGAATCTATATGAAGGTTTAATTTCTTATGGACTTATTTTTTTTCTGTAATGATAACTGCATCCTTTCTAAAACAAAAATCAGAAACAACGTACAAACAAAACTTGGTTTTGCAGTTTGGGACTCCCAGTATTTTCCCACTTATATGATTTTACCCTATGACATTTTTAACCATTTCCCTCCTACTAGAAGGTTATGTCTCAAAACAGTCAGCTATCACAGCCAAGCTGTATCCGGTGTCAGAAAGTGAACAACAATACAAATAGACATCTATACACCTATTTTTTATCTTTTCTGGTTTATTTCTTATTTTTACACTCTCAACTACAACAGCAACACAAGATTTTTGCACTCGTGTAAAACTGAAAAAAATAAACTTTGTTTTCCTTTTTTTTTACTCCTTTAAATAAAACATATTCAACACTTTGAAATTTCTGTATTAAAGGAAAAAGTTGGAAAATTTTCAGATTTCATTAAGTGTTTATGTACTCAAAACAATTTGGCAGCAGAATATTCAACCTTAAATTCACTCAGTAAGTAGAATGAATTATTAATTATCTAATTGGTAAACATTGATTCGTAATGTAATTACTTGTTTAATGCACAATTTTATGTAAATATCAGATCAAACCCTAAAAGTCTGGTGCTTTTAATAAACTTTCATTGATGAAATACACTGCTTGTATATATTCGCATACAAAAATATGTTCGTATTATCTCCTTCAACTAACTTTCTTTTGGAAACTGCAGTGTTTCCTAAACAAATGCTTTGTGACATCAAAAGTTTGCAAGTGTATTTTTCCCCACCTCTTTTACTATCTAAATTCTGATACAGCTAGACATAAAGGTTATATGAGAAAAAATTATATTAACTTGAAAAAATATTCAACATGCTTAAAAATAACAAAACAGAACAAAAGAATATATTAAATTAAGTGTAGGAAGCCTAGAACAGGTAGGGCATACAATGCATTATCTAAAATCCGAAAGATACAGAAGGCACTCATGAATAACTTGTTAATTTTATCTCCAACATAAATTTCACACTTGCAGTAAACCCGTACTTTTCATGCAAGGAGAAAATACAACATAGGTGAAAAAAGTATCTTCCTTAGTTATGTGCAATAGTAAACTACACACCTCATGTTAGAATGTACGTTAAAATGCAGAGATGGTTATACTTGAACAGCTAACATCATCATTACTTTTATACCTTGACTTTACTAGATCATTGCTTTAAATGAGCATCACAGAACCAATGGAGCTTTAGTCTCTATGTTACATTTTCTTCATAATCATTTTCAATTTATTTTTTTCTTGCATGTCATCATTTTAATGTAAATCTTTCTTTTTCTTTTCAATAAAATGAAATGATTAAGTAATCCTGCTTTTTGCATGATTAAAGATGACGGATAAGCTTGGGTGGATAAAAATCAAGGCTCCTAGCAGAATCTGTGCACCTCGCATGTCAGAATCCTTCCAGCTTGTTCAGTGCTAATGACAGAAAAAATTAGCATGCCTGTGACTTGCCTAAAAAGAATAACAAGCTACCTTTAAGGACCTAACCATATCTCTACAGTAAATTTTAAGCAGTCGTTTTCCATAATTTTCTGATGAATTGTTTTGAAACAGATTAAGAGAAAAATCTTTGTTTAGAGCAATAATAGATGTTCATTAAATCTATCAGTGACTACGTCTGGGCTGTTTAACCACCACCTTTTAATCACCAGATATAACGCATTTAGAAAATAAAATGCAAGGAATACAATATATGACGATGCAATATGCTGAATGTAGTATGAATCTGACAAAAAACCCAATGATATATTTTTATTAGCCAGTCAGATATGATTCACTTTTAAAGAACAGGAAAAAACTCTTAGCTACTGATTTTTGCCAGTGTCTCTTTTCTTTCAAGAGCTCTATGCAATATGTGTTCAGCCTTTTCTGACTGAGACAAGAAAACTAGGAAGGGGATATTACAATACAGCACATACATACTGCCATCGCCTCTAGACATATGACCCAAAATGATGCTAAGAAGTCTTTCTCTGACCTCCTGCTAACCAGCCTCTTGTGATTAATTCAGCATGTCCTTGAAAGTATCTGCTAGAGATCCTTGTTTGGTTTTTGTTTTTTTTTTTTTAATTTAAGAGTTTCTGAAGCCCACCTATAGTTTTACCAATGGATTTTATCTACTTATTTATTGATTTATTTATTTTTATCAGAGCAAAAGCATTAATCTATGAACAGAGGTCTGTAGTAATAGAAAAACACCACCTGCCTAAGCATTCACCAAATAGGACCATAAATACCACAACATTTCCTGACCTAAGTTTCGTAGACATCTGTATCATGGTAACACTGCATTTCCCTTCTTTGACAGATGAAATTACTATTCTTTGATTCCCCCCCCCCTTTCGTTTTTCTGATTATGTTCTGGATGGCAAAATTTGGGCCACAAAATGCTAATTTCTAACCTAACACCATGACAGCAATCACAGCCATCACAAGGATGGAATAAAGAGAGCAATCTAACATCCAGGGATATGAATTTCTGATCAGTGGCTGGCAGACTGCCGTGAAAGCTTACAGTAATCCCATTGGACAGCTAGGGTTGATGAAGCCTGGGAACAGGCAGCCACAATGTAGGTAGTTCACAATTGCAAGCATTTGTCCATAATTTAAAGCTATATGAGAAGTGGAGAGTATTCATCTGAACAACAAGCTGTAATTTAACTAGAGTAACATTTACACAGTTTTTAACCCATTAAGTCCACCTCTTCTTACACTGACATTCTCTCTGTCTAATGCCCATTGTAAACAAAAATCTTGCACATTAAATGAGCATATATTTTTAGCATTTGCAAAGCTCAGAATAATATAGTACAATTAATTCCTATGGTATATTTGGCAGGAAATAAAATATTTGTTCTTAAATCCAAAGTCCAGACCATGTAAAATCTTACTGAAGTGAGTGGTTCCCCTGAAGTCAAGGGGGCCGGTCCCACCACCCCAGCTTGCACTGAGTAAAATCTAATTTACAGACTGATCACGCGATTAAGGTTCTTTTCAAAGTGATAATTCCTCAATCATCCAGTGACATTCCCACCAGAAGAAAATTAGCCCCCGCCAAAGTAGGGAGGCTCTGCAAATGGTAGATACTAATGCATGCTTTGAGCTCTGCCAGACGAAGGGGTTTCTCTATCAGGCTTTAAAACTGTAGCCTGAATTGTAAAATGTTGTCTCGTTCTTGAAAGCCTCTAAATGCATCTTTCCACACAACCAAAGCGCGTTTCCCCTCCCTTTCCCAAATTCAGACATCATTAATTGTCATTTCTCTATTTTGTCACAAAGCCTTTGCGGTGTGTGTAGCACTGTTGCCAGGATTTACAAGGCCCAGACACGATGCCGAAGCGGCACTCGGTAAAGACGTGTCTACACAGACATGGTAGCACAGTGACAACTAATGACACATAAAAGTGGGCAGGTGAAACTGCCACCACCATACACACAATGCAGCGCAAGCACAAGCAAAGATTATCAGCGAAATTATAGAAATACGTGAGAGACACACTTGCAAACGTTTTCTGATTTCCTTCAGAAGCTGCACAGCAAAAAGAGAAAGAGATTCACAGCTGCAATGCCCCCAGCAGACAGAGAAGGAGGGAAGCTGGACCATCCTGTGGGCACAGAGAGTTGTGCCAGTAACTGAAATGGGGCAAGTTTCCAGAAACATTTCTCACTTGTATGTTACTATTAACATGCACAGAAATAGTAAAAGCCCAAGCGTGCTAAAAAAATGTCAAGTGTAACTGAAAACGTTAACACACAAAGAGCACAAGCCCAGGATCTGTCAATGAAGCTCAAAGATAAACTTGTTTTCATTATGTTTGTTTGTAAAAGAGAGAGGCTGCTTTAAGGTTAGTGTAATACGAGGATGGGTCAGTTCCATGTGCCTTGCTGCACTCTGAAAAAGAGGAAAACATCATTACAGTGATGTGGATGTTGTGGAGTGACTGCTGTGCTTTTAGACACAGAACTGACTTTTTTTCAGAGTTTCGTCTGTTTTGGAAATTCTACTGATTTGTGAGCTGATTCTAAAAGGGAAAAGGGGAGGAGAAATGGGGAAATAACTACTGTAACCACCTGCAAATATTTATCGCCAAAATACAATAACTGCAGAGTGAGAAGGCGTTTGTTCTTTTCTTTGTTCTTTCTTTTGTTCTTCCCTCAGTCCTTTTTCCTGCTCTCCCCCTCCTTCCTCCTTTCTTGCTAGTTCCCTTTCCATAGCCCCTTTGTTGTGTTTTCCTTCCAAATTAATTTCTCACTCGCATTTGTAAATACTGAATCTCCCTCCATCTGTTGTGGTGGTTTTTTTGAATCTTTAAATCTATTAATCTATTCCCACATTTATTATTCCAATTTTTTTATTTTCTTTCTTTTTTTTTTGAGCTCTCCTCAGTGTTTCTGTGACCTTTTTCTCTACCACTCTTTCGTTATCACCTCCATTTCATGTCTGAGACACAGTTTCACCAGTTTTCTTTCAGCACAACTCAACCAAACATATTTACAGCACCTGCCTGATCTGAAGTTGGGTCCTCTTAGCTTGTTAACAGGAGAACTTAACTGCAATGCAGGTATATTAGTCATGATAGTACAAGGTGGGAGGAAGCAGGAGATGGATGCTAGTACCAGCCTATGCCTGACAACAGAGGGTTCACTTCACACCTTATGCTGTTTAGGAGAAGGGAGAGACTAACACTCTTAATGGGTGCCATTTGGGTATACATAGGGATGTGAAACCTATTGTGGTCCTTACTGACCCTCTCAAGCTACAGTGAGAATAATAATACATCAGTTTACATTAGAAAATCCACATCTGTTTGCACAAAAGCCCCAAAATATTTGCAATTTATCTTTACCTGGTTCTGAACAATTTCACAACTTAGACATGCTTACCAGAAGCCCCTTTGCCAGAACACCTACACACTGGTCTCTTAAGAGGGCAGCTAGACTCTGTTCAGCCATTTTATCATTCTTATACTGAACACATCTCTGGGGACTAAGGAGAGGAAGTCTTGACATATAAGAGCAGATTGTATTTATAACTATTCTTCTATACTCTTCATTACTTCTAAGAATTGCTTTTGCATGTGATTGTCCAACAGGCTTAACTGTGCACTTTCAGGAATGTGCCTGAGAAAGCATGAGCCATCAAAAGGAAATGCACGAAGGTGTGCTGGATAAATACATCAGTCAGAACAACAGCACCTGTTTCAAGTAGTCCAGCAATGACTGTGTGTTGTCCCTTACAGAACACAATGGAAGATTTAAAAACTACCATCAACAGATTTGCATGAAGCCTCACATTTTTTTCTTCCCCTCTAATGCCCAGCATAGAAACAGAGTCAAGCTTTGGAGAAGCAGTGTAGGCATGAGGGAAAGGGATCACTATAGATATTAAGTCCAAGACTGGACTAAGTGTGGACTCAAAGCATGGTTCAGGGGTTTCTTTTTTTTTTTGTCCAAGCTGCCTAGCAACATCTGAAAGAGCATTTCCGTTCCATGTTATCTGGATAATATTTTAGATCTCCCTAGGTGCAGTTCACCTGCCCTGGGGTATGGCTTTGCAAGTTCTTTTCCACTCACACTGTGGCTTGAGGATGTATCTATCAGCTGTTTAAGAAGAAAAAAAAACAGACGTTTGTTGGAACAGTTTCCACTTCCACAGTGTAACTAGAACTAGATCCCAAAGTAGCTTGGCTATCATCAAATAGTATATGCAGTTTATCCCCAAAATGTCTGTATATACATACCTGATAATAGTGAATATTTAATGATTCCAAGAATCACAAATATGCACATACTGGTGCACACGTATATGTCTAAAATTCATTTTGTCTGAATTCCATCACACAAAAAGCTATGAATCCCAAAGCTGCTTCCAAGAACCAGCATATCCCTAGTAGCAATCCAAAGGAGCCACTGGCACAGAAGACTCAGGCAGGTTTCTGCATGGACATGAGAAAAAGAGATAAAAGCAGGTAAAGGCTCAGGTGTTTCAGCAACAATATCCAGCAGTGATACCTATTTTCTTTGAAACTTTCTGTAAGTCTTAAAATCTTAGTTCTCTCTTTCTCTGTTAAATGGTAAAGGTAATACCCCTTTTCCATTCCTTACAGCTAACTTGTCAGCCAAGACTCATTCACACTTGAGTAATGTGGTGATTGAATAAATATAAATGTTTAGATAAATACATACAGAAGAGACTGATAGACACGTATCTAAAATGTCATCCCCCAAAACAATCTGCATGGCAAGCTTTAGGAATTAATGAGTGGGGACAAGTGGGGTTGAATGCCTGTTTGAACTCAACCCAAATCACAGGGATTGCCATTGGCAACCACTGTAACATATGTCTGCTATTAACCTTCCAAATGCCTACAAATCTGAAGAAAGTGTAACATTCGAAGTCCACGCTTGTCCATCAATTACACAAAGTCCTGACTTGAAAAGCAAGTTTTGATGTGATATTTTTCCATTTTTCACCAGACTTTTTTCTATGGATTCCGATTTTAAAGCATTCTGTAAAAGTGCATATGCAGAGTCAAAAATTAATAAAACCATTTCCGAAAAAATAGAGCAAGCATATTTATGGGTTTTTCCATATTATGGGTTCTCCTATCACTCCAATAAAGGCAAATTTTCCACATGTGAACAGCCAGCTACTTCTTCAAAAACATAGGGAAGGTAAAAATCAAACAAACATGGCTTGCTTCAGATTGCACAACCTTTCTTCTAGCTTTATGGCAGATCAATTAATTGGGAAAAGGGAAAAAATAGTTAAAAATCAATTTAATAGCATTCCTTTTAATCAGGGTTTCAGATTATCATGCAATCTGCAGGCACATAATAGCATTCATTTTGTCTATTTTATTGGAGGAACTACTACCACAATCTTTTCTGTCTTTTACAACTTCCATTTTCAGTGCTGATATTGTAGTTGCTTCCAATTATTTTAAGCCTGACAAGATTTCTAGCAAACATTACTAAAAGGCAAAAATGCAGGAATTAAAGAATTGTGAACCCTCTCGATGCAATTCCCAGGCAGTTTCAGTGGATGCAGTTAAACTGAAATGAACAGTCTACACTAAGTCATGCCCACAGTGATTTCCTACGTATATTTGTAAGTCCAAAAATGATCAGTTTCCCTAAATAAAAATTTTAGCTTCTTTCCCATATAGAAAGTTTATTCTTTCATATGTTTTTTTGGTCTGCAAGTCAAATGCCACAGCTGCAGATCTTTCTGTCAAGGACGTAATTCTTTAATAAACACAGAATAAATACAGACTTGAATTATTACATTAAATGTATACAAGGATACATGATGGCATGTGTCTCTGTGATGTACGTGTGCATAACGTATATTAAACTTAAAAAAAAAATAATCCCTACACCCACAACACGAAGCCAATTTTTTTCCACACTGTTTTTAAACACTTCTTGATGTGTAAGGGCTCTTGAAGAGCAATATACATATATAACTTGTTTAGAAGTTCATTAAACGAATAGTTTCCTTTGCAATACTTTTATGTCTTTTAAAATGATGTCTGACTTGTGAATTCGCATAATTATTTAAGTGTAAATTTAGCTGCCCAAAAGTGACACCTTCACATGTTTGCTAAACCCTGTAAACCACAAACATCACTAGGAGAAAGAGAGACAGAGATCAGGAAGCAAGAGGTTTAAACGTGTCTTAGGAACTGAACACTTCACAGCACAGCACAGAATTTGTTTTGCTGAAGCCCCTGCTACACACGAGGCATTAAATTCTTGTGCAGCATGTTTTATGTTATAGTTCTTCAAACTATGGTCAACAAATCTAGACAGAAAATTCTGTTATGAACTGCACTAGTATGCAAAATCCCACAATCTTACCACCTGTTTTCTCCTTCTGTGCCATTTCTCTAACATCTGGGAAAGTAACATAAGGCTGATAATATTAGCAGAATCAGTTGCATAATTATGCAGTTATCACCCACGTTAGGAAAACACATTTTATTCATATTCTAGGTCAAGTCATTATGAAAATTTGTACGCTTGACTAGCAGAATAATTTGTAGAACGTTGTTTGCCCTGACATTTTGCTATCATAGTACCTCTAAAAGCCTGTTAAACTTCACAATTATGTTTCAGCTCCTGGGTGCCATCGGACAGGTCATGAGAAGCAGACGAGTGAGTAGTGAGTCTGTATTTCAACACTCGCAAAGAAAGCGTTCCTGAAGCTGTTGTCTCCTTGGTAGGTGTTCAAATGACCTTTCAGCAGTGGACTGGTACAAAGTAATGGTCAATAACAGCAGTTTGCTGTAGGGAAGCCTTCCACTCTGTCACCATGGTTTCCGGAGCTGAGAGACCCTTAAAAGTAATTTTCAACAAATGGGACAAATTCAGGAATTGGATGTAAATATTCTTTGTCCAGTATGTTAAATCCAAGCAAGAGATTCCACAGCTCTACTTTAGAACTGAAACCAGCAAGGGTATCTTGGCTTGTACTTTAAGTTTAAATAAGCACCACAAAAATGGATGCAGTTTTTACACTATTAAATGGTATCTGGAATGTTATTGTACATTGTTATAAACAAAATACAGGAATGTCACAGTTGACTAAATTCCTATCAATTATGAACTTAATTTTTACACACATTTAATACTTATCTCATTTCAGACTTTTCTATACTGAGAAATTTTCTTTTAAAGAAAAATGGTTTATACAGTTCACTTCCTGCCATAATCAAGGTCTTTCTAACCTGATATCTGAAGGTTATGCTTCAGTGAATAATTCAGTAGGTTAGTGAAACTGTGGCAGCAAAGAAAGTGCTAATCTTAGATGGAAGCTGTGAGGGATATTAAGAAACAATTGCAAAAAGTGACATATTTAATAGAGAAAGATTACTCTGTGCTACATCTATTTAATTTGAATTGAATAAATTTTGCCAGTATTTTATGAGATGCAGTCTGCAAATTATGTGAAACTTCATAGTGTCACTGAAGTCTAGAGGAAAGAATAAAGGATATTTTCCCCCTCAACCATTTTATGAGTATTGTGATTTTTGAGGACTTCTCACTCTTTCAAAAGAAATTTCAAAGGAACTGAAGAATCATTCACTGCAGGACTTTATTAATTTGAATTAAGAAAGAAGAAAGGGTAGTAAAAGGTGATAGTACTGAAAGATAAATAACAAGAAGTAATAGAAGGATCTTGTGTAATGAGACTTCTTGAAATAACTGAATTCCTTCTGGACTATGACTGAGTGAGGCTGGATATGTTCTCAGTCTTTCAGGGAAAATTTAGTTGATCTAGCTGAGACAAGTCTGAAAGTATAAGTAAATGCAAGTGTGAAAAATGATCGGGGGCAGTTTTTTACCCTTATCCACTAAACAGATCCTTAATGCAAACCTAGTCCTGACAAAAATAATTTAAGTCTATGTTCATATGATTCCTCGTATGAGTACATGGAATAGGAAAATGATGCTACTACTAAAAACATTAAACTCATCCTATGTCATCGTAGAGGCAGAGATTATTAATAAACCCTGCTGTTTTGTGTCTTTTTTTAAAAAAGTATATTTTTTCTTTTTTATTACTGATTTTGTTCAATATTTTAGCAGACTACTAGTAAATTATACAAGGTGTATCCTCTTGACATATTCTTTGAAAAAAATAAAATAGTTTTCAACATCTGACAAAAGATAACTACAGTCTTAATTACATAGCAAACTTCAGAAGAGGAGAATACAGTTCTGCATATCAAGAAACAATTTGAGACAGCAAAAAGGTTCAAAGTGATGTAAAAAAAAGTAGAGATCTTGCCCAAATTTTTTATCAGAAAACTGTTTTCCAGGAATTTTGTACTTTTTGCCTGGACCACCACCACCCCAAGTTATTCTGCTGCTCAATGCAAATGTCTGATAGCTATAGATTTATTATGTGTCTTTTTATATTTGAGGATGGCAACTTTTTTTTTTTTTAAGTACTCATACCATTTTATTTTTAAGTAGATTATAGACTCAGTTAAAATAACTCTTTGGGAAATACTTCGGGAAAATGCCAACTGCAGAACTAACCATACATTTCGAAGTTATATTTTCCAAGCTGTTCATCTTGAATGTGGATTCTTTCATATTTTCTTTTTCACTAAATGGTGACAGCATTAAAAACTGGGAGTAGACAATAACTCCTTCCCCTACACCCCTGGTAAAGCCATTAGAAGTCCATACTACAGGCAAAATTGGTCTCTCTGATATGCATAGTGGATCCAATATTCCCAAAGGGAATTCTGAGCAATGTGGATAAAGAGACAAATTTTACTAATATTATGAAATATAATAATTTTGCTATGCATTAACTGGTACTCTTAACAGTGCAGTTTCTTCTTTACCTAACCCATTCATAATCCTCTTTGTCTGCTCCAAACAGACAGAAAGGACAAAAACACAGATCTACTGGGTATTTCAGAGAAAAAAAATATTCTCTAGTATGCATGATTAACCTTATACTGAACAATTCATATAGAAGCAGGAATGGAAATAGGATGTGGAGCATTTCACTCCTGCTATAGGTTACCAGATCAAGTCAAGTTCGGGTCACTGGTAACCTAAAGATATTATTGCCTAATGTCCAGCTTGTGACCCACATGAAATGAGCTGGAATTACTTAAATTCATGGAAATACATTTTTGTATCACAAAAAGCCCACAAAACCCACACAGGACAAGCAACCTTCCAGGTAACATTAACAGCAAACAGTAACTGCTGAATTTTAGCGGAGATCAGGCTATCTTTTCACTTCAAATGGTGGTCATATGAGAAAGCTGCTGCAAGAAAGCGGTTGAAGTGTAGGAAAGACAAAGAAAGAAGCAGAGAGGGAATGCTGTGTTTGTCTATGTATCGTCTGATATGTGTACAAAGAGAAGACTTCAGTCTCAAGGCCTGTCAGTTCAGCACCTTTCACAAGTACAAAATGTCATGTACTACATACTGATGAAATAAAAGACAAAAGTGTCAAAGGAACCATTACACTATATTCTAGCAATGATCAGAGGATCAACAGCTTCCCTTCTAGATTGACACTATGTTAAACTATGCCAGCATGTTTGGCCTGAACCTCTTCTTACCTGCTCCAGTTTTACACCAGGGGCGGAACTTAATTTATCACCATAACCTCACACTCTGTCAAGGGGAAGGGAAATTAAATAAATATGTATTTCTCTTCTAGGTTATTTTTTGGCTATTTTTCAATAAACGATATGGCTGTATGTACTCACACGTATTAGGAAACTTAGTGTTTCTTCTGTTACCAAAAATAAAGGGTGTTATGTTTACTCACCATACGGATGCAGTGAGTAATCACAGTAGTCAAATAAGAGGGCTGCTTATAGATGGAAAAGCAATTTCCCTTTCAGCTTCACGTCATCCTGTATATTTGGCTGATGATGTACTTCTTGCATTGAAATATCCTTCTGTAAGTACAGATAATTATGGAAGAGCTCTGCATCTCAGCTATCATGAATTGTGATGGCCTCAGTGATACCAGAATGTATTATCCTCTGGTCTATTCCACCTACTCCAGCTGATACATTTTGAAAATTCTCTGAGAGACCAAACATATGAAAGATGGTCCTAGCAGTGCTGGTGACCTGAAATGTCAGAAATGACTTGACATGACTTTACCAACTGATATTC
>JAYRBT010000082.1:121344472-121368485 GCA_036023395.1 Myiotriccus ornatus | reverse complement strand
TATGAAAGATGGTCCTAGCAGTGCTGGTGACCTGAAATGTCAGAAATGACTTGACATGACTTTACCAACTGATATTCCAATTAAAACTTCTAGTTTTATGACTGAACTTGGATAATCAGTATGAAAGAGAGAACATCATTTCTGGCCATTACGGTGGCCTTTACAAAAATAATTGCTGTTGCAGTAGTGTTCAATTGTTGAGTTAGGTTACGAAATCCAGTCTAAATTAGATTAAATAGCTCAAAAATGTTTAGATACTTGCTTTCCTCACAAATATTTTTTACTAGTTTGCAAGCCTCCAAGAGCTTTTATTATTTAACAAATGTAGGCTAATTGCCTACAGGTCTCTCTGTATTGTACCACTTACATAAATACAGTTACTAGTCTTCAAAGAGTAGCGGGTTAGCTTTTACAGGACCTAAAGACCTAAAGTGAAATAATATGTAACTTACTCTTTACCAGACGCACCTTTTTCCTGGCAGGAGATTTCCCCGATACATTCCAGAAGCACAGCTATAATGCACAGCTATAATGATGGTCAACTGCTGCCTGGAGCCTCCTGCTGCTGAGCAGTATTCCTGGTGGAATGGTATCTTCCTACCACCATAAGGGGCTACTGCTTAGACTCTTCTCTTTAAAAAGGCAGTCTAAAGGACTGTTCCGTTTTATTTACATACTTTAATTACAATACAAACATTGTAACAATCATTATTTGGACAGATGCCATTCCTAGGGCATTGTAGCACAAATAGCAGACTGAAAAAGAATGGAAGGAAGGAAGGAAGGAGGGAAAAGAAAGAAAGAAAAAGAAAGAAAAAAAGAAAAAGAAAGAAAAAGAAAGAAAAAGAAAGAAAGAAAAAGAAAGAAAGAAAAGAAAGAAAGAAAGAAAGAAAGAGAAAGAAAGAAAAAGAAAGAAAAAGAAAGAAAAAGAAAGAAAGAAAAAGAAAGAAAGAAAAGAAAGAAAGAAAGAAAAAGAAAGAAAAAGAGAAAGAAAAAGAAAGAAAAAGAAAGAAATAAAAGAAAGAAAGAAAGAAAGAGAAAAAAAATTTATGTTACAGCTAATCTCTTCTTTCTGTGTTCATCACCATAACACACAGTAGTAACACCTTGTCATTCTCACTCCATTGCCTCACCATGAGGTACATCTCATGGATAAGTTTTCACCTTTTATTATGTTTGCATACAGAATGTACCTACTTCTTTATCTAAACTTAATATTCAAAATCAACATGGATTGTGGAATAAGTTCACAATACCAGGGACAGCCTCATCTGAAACGCTCACATGGCCTACCTTAGCCTTGCTAGTACTTAGTCACACCATGAGAGTCTCCGTTTCGCAGATTTCTTCATTTCTGTTGGGGCTCAGGTACCTTTCCTGAAACTTTTCTTCCATTTTCTGCAGTTCTTTCATCCATTATCTTGCAGGCAAAAGGCTCTAAAACCCTCTTACCTTTTCTTAAACTTCCAGGAAAACTGAAAGTAAAGGAAGAAAAGAAGAGAGACAGGCACTCTACTGTTGATAGAATGTCATTTCAGACATTCCTACTTCAGTCTGACCTACAGCAGTTCAGCAGCTTTCTCTGAAACTTAAAAAAAAATCTAGAAAGAAACATGGAAGTTGGAAAGGATCACTCTGCATTCTTGGAGCACAAAAATTGATGTTAAATTCCAGCCCCTTTTTTTTTTTTTTTTTTTTTTTTTGTCATACATGGAGAGATGCAGTCAGAGTAAAAACTCAGAAGCCAAACACTTAACTAGAAACATTACCTTCTGTTTCTTGAAAAGGTGTTGAAGAAAGTGTTCTAGGTTTGCCACTCTGACAAGAGCTTACAAAGAATCCCTTGCATGCTTGAGCAATGCTGGAGGGATGGCGCATTCATCAGATGGACATACATTAGGCAGGTATTTCCAAATAATCTCACAGGTTTTACCAATCACAAGCATGCATGAAGATTAAGAAGCACAATAATTTTGTAGTAAAATACACCTTTGTAAAAAGGTGACAGCCACTTCATCAGTCAAACATAATTTTCCCCCCATCTCCCTCCATAGGTCTCTGCATTTATAAGTCTAAAGTAACCAAAACAGGTTGTGCAAATACCTCAGACTGAGACCATGCTGTATTGCAATCTGGAGACACCCACACATACTCCCTTAACACACACTCACATTATCATTACTACTACATAGCAGGTGTTCCTGGATCATCAACCCCTTGGTTGTTACACTGTAAAGAAGAGACAACCTCCAGTACAGAAGAATCTCTGATACCTGACCAGGATTCTTAAAACAGCTCACAAGATTTAAATACTTTTTCCAGTGTCATGTCAAAAGTCACACAGATTCTTTTTGGGAAGGTGAAACTCCAGTCTCATGCTAGATCCAGCATCTAAAGAGAAATAATCTAATTTACACAGGATCTAAACTTCATTAGTCCGAAGTACATCTCTCAACAAAAGGAAGACAGTGCAATTTCTGAAGAATGAATATCAGCCCTTTTCACACTAACCATTCTGAAATGCAACAAAAGCAAATGCAGGGTCTGGTACTTGGGGTAGAACAACCCATGCACCTCAGTATATGCTGAGGGCTGACCTGCTGGAAAGCAGCTCTGCAAAGAGGGAACGGGGTCCTGGTGGACAACAAGTTGTCCATGAGCCAGCAGTGTGTC
Source organism: Myiotriccus ornatus (assembly GCA_036023395.1). Classification (NCBI taxonomy): domain Eukaryota; kingdom Metazoa; phylum Chordata; class Aves; order Passeriformes; family Tyrannidae; genus Myiotriccus; species Myiotriccus ornatus. The sequence continues at coordinate 121,365,812 of JAYRBT010000082.1, read as the reverse complement.
CTAGTCACGAAGAAGGCCAATGGTATCCTGAGGTGTATTGGAAAGACCATGGCCAGCAGGTCAAGGAAGGTGATCCTGCCCCTCTACACAGCCCTGGTGAGGCCACATCTGGGATGTTGTGTCCAGTTCTGGGCTCCTCAGTACAAGAGAGACATGAAACTCTTGGAGCAGGTCCAGCAGACAACAACAAAGATGATCAAGGTACTGGAGCATCTCTCTTACAAGGAAAGGCTGAAAGAGTTGGGCCTGTTCAGCCTTGAAAAGAGATGGCTGAGAGGGAACCTTGTCAAGTATATGAAGGGAGGGTGTCAAGAAGATGGAGCTGAGCAATAGGACAAGAGACAATAGGCAGAAACTGAGGCACAGGAAGTTCCATCGGAGTATGAGGAAGAACTTCTTCACTGTGTGGGTGACTGTACCATGGAAAAGGATGCCCAGACAGGCTGTGGAGTCTTCCTCACTGGAGATATTCAAGAACCATCTGGATGTAATCTTGTGCAATGTGGTCTAGGATGACCTGCTTGTGCAGGGTTCCACCACATGACCCACTGTGGTCTCTTCTAACCGTACACATTCACCAATTCTATGATTACTACTTACTGAACACTGAGACCTCCGAAGTGGCTCCTTGCAGCCAGGCAAGCCAGAGGTAGCAAAGGTTTAGATAGGACCTGAAGATCCCATATCTGAATTAAGATTTTGCAAATTCTGTGCCTAAGGGGAAAGGACATTCGTCCCCAGTTCAAGTATCCTGCCCTCCACAAAGGGCCAAGATCTAAAAGGCGATGCATGGTCATGGATGTGAGTACCAAATCACAGGCACTTTTGTTCAAGTAACTGTAGCTCTGAATCTGCTGTCAACCATTAGGGCAAGGACACTTGTACATCCACCCCACCTGACTTTTCACTATTTTTTTTCAGTCTTTCAGTGTTTAGATGTAGCTGCCATAGGGGGTCTTGACTCCTTAAAAAGATGATGTGATAACTAGATGCTAAAGACTGGCAAGAGGATGCTGAGCTCTTAATTTAATAAACTGTCCAAGAGGAATCCACAGAGAAAAAATAGATTTCGGAAAGCACTGTCCTGTTTCAATTCTGGGTACTGAGCATTGGACTCACTGAGCTGTACATAGAAGACAATCAAATCCTTAATCTCCACCTGTCTCTGAATAATGTGTTGACATTGTGTAGAGACCAGGCATCGCACTGTGCTTTACCACTTCATTCATGAGAACAGCAACAGTGAAGACATAGATTTTTCTTCCTGCCTTTTATATACCCACCCTTCAAACGCAGACACACACACACACACACATATAAACAAATACACGCAGGTATACAGCCGCATAAAAATTCACAGTAAGGCTCAGAATCAAACAGAAAATTTGCAAACGCTCTCAGTGTAACACGCAGGCTAACTAGACACACAACAAAAGACTCCTGAACCTTTATCAAATACAAATTAACAGGAATACATTTGAATTGTTAAACCGAACATCGCCTTTCAGAGCGGCTCGGAGCTCACGCCTCCTCGGCGCAGGGACGGAAACCTATTGCTGCAGCTCCACCTAGTGGGCAGCGGGGGCAGGCACAGTCCCCACGCACAGTCCCCACGCACAGTCCCCACGCACAGTCCCCGCGGAGGCAGCGCGGCCCCGCACTGGCCCCGGCCCCACTCCAGCCTCCCCCTGTGCGTGGAGAGGTTCCTTTCAACCACACCAAATGCTCCGTCCTGGGGATGGAAGCCGAGAGGTTGTCTGCGTCTGTTTGTTCCTCAGGAGATGCAGCTCTCTCAGAGAACAGCACCCTCTCATGCTGGAGGGTTCATCCGTCTAAAGAAGAGATAAAGCTGCCAAAATAATACATATTTATAATCAAAAGGAGTCTAAATTTTCTGATACATTCAGAATTTTCACAGAATCAGGGAATCAGTCAGGTTGGAAGTGACCACTGTGGGTCACAGGGTCCAACCTCCCTGCACAAGCAGGGTCATCCTCGAGCACATTGCACAGGATTGCATCTAGATTGTGCTTGAATATGTCCAGTGAGCGAGACTCCACAACCTCTCTGGGCAACCTGTTCCACGGTACTGTCACCCGCACAGTGAAGAAGTTCTTCCTCATATTCGGATGGAACTTCCTGTGCCTCAGTTTCTGCCTATTGTCTCTTGTCCTATTGCTCGGCACCGATGAGAAGAGCCTGTTTGTTTGTCCTGAGAATATAAATATTTTTTCCCCAAAGAAGAAACCTGAAAGCTGCATAATGATTTCACTAAATTCACGTTAACTATACAGGGTAAATTAAGCAGAAAACATAAAGGCCAAACACTGTACACAATAATTAAGCTCAATATTACAGGGCTGTACTGTAATAATTACAGCCAGCATTGCATGCACACTTTGATAATTCACTTAAATTGCCTTCTGAACATGCCAAGAAAACCTCCTTTACCCAGACAGCAAAGAAAGATTAAAAAAAAAAAAAAAAATCACAGAGAAAGAAAAGCAAATTTGTACTTTTCATTTTGAAAACTATCATTTTTCCTTTCCTTATCTTGTTTAAAAAAAAAAAAAAAAAAAAGCCCTCAATATAAATAGAGTATTTTCTGTTGTCTTTCTACTAAAGCTTTTAAATTTAAGGAATAATAGATGCCTGTCTAGACAACCCTAAAATTGTTTTAGTTACTGATGTATGGATGACTGATAAATGTCATCTTTTCTGCCTGCAGTGCATTTTGCATCCAGTCTAGTGACATTTGTCTATAGCTGACCTGAGTCTGCATTTTTCATTTGCATTAAGCATTTAAATTTTACAACTCTGGAGCTTCAGGATTGACTGTTTACTGGAAAATACAATACCATTCCCTCCACCACCCTCCACCCCAAAGGAGAGATGCTTTCTTTGCTTGTCACATGGCCATTTTTAATTAAACCAGCAGGGAAGATTCTAATCAGACAAAGGCAATGGAATTTGCTTTATACCTTTCCAAGTGAAATAATTATTAATTCCCTAGTTTCACAGTTCTCAGACAGACAAAATGAAACATGTAGCATGGGTAGTTAAGGAGGCTTTTATTTAAATATGGACACCTCTTTTTGAAACAATGCTAAAGACATTTAAGTATTTCATGGTAAATGACAAATACTTGGAGATGTAGAAATTAATAGGCTTACCAATTACTTTTAAAATATGTTTTATGCTATTAATGTCTTTAGGCATATAATTGCAACATGGTAGAATTACGTCATACACAGATATCCATTACAAAACAGATCACTGCATTTTTGCACACTTCTACTGAGAAATGTTCGTTGCTGCCTACTTCACAGATGATTCCAGTGTTTTGCTGTGTATGAACTGTATTCTCTAAGCCACCATTGCTCAAACAAAGCATGATTTCTGCAATATCTTACTCAGAGGACTGAACTTAATCAAAAGTCTTTGAAACCTATAAGTGGTCCCCTGATTTTGAGGTTGTTTTCCTTTTTTTTAAAGGCCATGTAAATCTAGAATTGCAGCAAGCTTTTGCTGTTCACACTTACTGCAGGATTTTTTAAGGTTTGGCCTTCTTAAAAACTTACCAAAAATAAATTCCATGGAAATTATTGTTTTCTATTAACACTTTCATGATGAAGTCTGAATGTTTTTCATTATAAATATTCAATACTAATTTTTCATTGCAAATTTTTGCTACCAGTACCTCTATAACTTTAACCAAGGAAAAAACTGGAGGAAATGCTTTGCTTTTTTGTTGAACTAAGAACAAAATAGCTTTACTGGGAGGCCTAAAGCACGTGTCTAACTTTGCATACATGAATAGTGCCATTAAGCCCAATGGATTTGCATACATTCAGTTAAGGGTGCACATAAGTAGTCTACAATAGACTTTTTGTTCTACCAATAAAGCTACATCAGGGTATCTGCCCCACTACAAAACCCTTGGGTAAACATTTTGCCCTGCTGACTGTTACCAGCGCATTTCCTTACAGTTTTGGGAAAGTCTCACTCCTATACACCTTTTTCTTCAACAGAATTATGAAAAGATTTGCGGTTGATGTAATCTTACAGGGATTGTTGGGATAATACAAAGTAAGGCATGTATTTTTCCTATGCCTTCCATACCTGTGGCAGAAGTGCATCAGTGTAAGACAGAATAAGGGGCTTGTACATGCACCTATGTTAGACAAATTTCACCCTACCTGGTACCAGACTCCCTGTAGTTCCCTTGGTTTAGGCAAAATTTCTCTTGGTAATTTTCTGTAAAGCTATACCTCATTTTCTCTCATTCTATAGAGCTGGCTTTTTTAGTACCCCTAGCAGCCACAGCTACGGTGGGAACAAGGGTTTGGGGCATGTATTTTTCTGTTAAGCATTGCTGGTAAAAATACAGCTACATCCTAGAAAACAGTGCAAAGTGGAAACGATTTCTTTGCATTTTTAGCAAGCATAGAAGGTACAATTTTAAAATGGGGCTTTTCACTGGGTCTAGTCAAACTTCCATCCCCCCCAATAAAACTAACCCAAGGGTTCTTTTAAATACTATCAAGAAAGCATATGCTCTGAGCCCAGAATTTGTAGCAAAAGGAAAACAGAAAACAGTTAACCTCCACCTTGTATATAAATCAGTGCAACAGATGTAAAAGTAAGTGTACATTTGGAACCTACTGACCCTGAACACTGGCACTGAACTATTGTTTTCTCTCCTCTCCAATACGATTCCATCCTGTGATTTTTGCTCACAAGACAGAGAACACAGAGTACTTTTTGTTCTTTTGTAAGATTCAATGAGAGAAACATTTCTGTCTTGTCTTCTAAAGCATCTCCTTTCCTCAGGAGAGGTGAGGAAAGGTGTCATCATAAAGACAATATCCAGTATTCAGACAATCTAAGCCACATGGTATTCTTAAAGGCTGGGATCAGGTATTGCCAGACCTGAAGGAAAAAAAACCCACAATAACACAAAATCACTCTAGGATTGGCCTAAGCACTCTCATCAACATTCGGCAGCAGTGTGATAGCAAAGAGGAGAATAAAAAAAACACCCCACAGACACATGAGAAGGAGAAAAGATAAAAGATGTCCTGAATGAAGAAAAACGTGTTATTTCTTAACTGAGCTGTGGATTAGGCAGAGGAAAGGGGCTCTGACATGGCCTGCAGCTCTTTGTTTATAAGAACATACTTCTAGTGATCTAAACCAACATCAGGTGGGAGCACATAACTACTCCTAATCTATTTTCAGTACTCTGGCTACTGTGCAAACTTACAGAGATATCAAGTGCAAATTTGTGTGAAAAGGCTTGTTATCAAAGTCTAGGAAAAATTTTATTTCAATGCTTCATGCAGAATCTTTGAATTCAGTGCTAGGAAACACACTAGAGTTTTGCAAGCTCATATGTACTATACATCAAGGTCCCAGCTCTGCAGCTGAGCCCCTGTGATCAGCTCTTTGTAGTCCTTCCCAACTTCAGGAATGCAGAGACCTATGAAAAGTTGAACAGCATAGGAAGAACCGTTCAGATGTTAATTTGGTATCTAAAACATAAAATAATAACAACAAAATATTAAATAGTTATAAATACTTTTTAATTGCATATATAAGTGCTTATAAATACATATATATTCTAGAAAACTTAAAGCTGGAAAAGCTCTTACAAGCCTTCAGATATTCCCTTTCTTTAGAAAGTTCTCAAAATCCTATATCCTTTTTAAAGGACTAAGGAGTAATTTTTCTTTCAGAGTCTAATACACTGTACAGTGCAAACTAAACTCTTTACTTTGCAAAAAGATTGTAAGGTGTCTTCCTGTGACATAAAAATTTTTTTCTCCTTAAGAGCAGACCCTTGTCAGAAGTCTTTGGTTTTAGGATCCAGCTTGCATATGACGGAGAAAATTTCTTAAGAGAACAGTTGTGTTAAAGCGAAAGTGAAAACAACCGCATTGCTTTACAGATCTAGTTTCATATCACTTCCACAGGCTGAAAATCATTTTCCTGAAACTGCTTCTGTTACATGAATATAAAAGTAATCTGAATTTGACTATTTAAGCTTTTTCAGGAGAAATGGAATCAACGTGTGTTCTCCTGAAGAGGGGCAGATTATTCTCTTTCCTTGGGCTTTTTTGTTGTTGTTCTGACTGCTGAAGGGGGCAATTATTAGGACAGTCCTCTATAAATTTCTGGTTATTATTTTTATTTGTTTGTCTATTTTTAAGCCATCCTTCTATCTCACTTTCCTTTATAGTAACAATAGAGTTTGTTTAACACCTACAGAGAGATTCTTCATGAATTTCTGCATACCATATATCCATTTATATATATGATGTGGCATTTAAATACAGAAGTAATGCTGTATTGGAGAAGATTGCATCTACCAAATATTTGCTTGGGAGAGATAGAAGGCTGGATAGATGGAAGTTTGGAAATGACATAAAGGGAAGGGCAAGTTGCAAATTCCTTGATCAATACAGCACAGCAATGGAGACAGGAACTGAAAAAGTCTCTATATCCTATAGGCATAAGGATAAATATGGGTAGGTGATGAGAATTCAATTGCCATAATAAAAGAGATGTCCCTTTCATGCAGGGACAATTATTGCTTTTACATTCAATGACTAGTTTTTGAAATTAAAAAACCAAAGCTATAAAACCAGAAAAAGTACATGAAAAATATTAATGAGCAGTTGGGTCCCACTGTGTGCAACTTCTCTCTGTGTGCCCATCTGCATCTGCAAATCCCTGCCCCTGTCCAAGAACATTTCTGGAGCTGGTCCACACAGCTTTTATAACCTGCTTCTAACAGCACTTCTAACAGACACCTCCAGTACACAGTTGCTTATTTTCAGATGTCTTCAAAGGCTGTGGAAATGGCATGAACTAAAAGTTCTCCATTTGCCAAAGAGGAAACTGAGGCATCCAGAAAGCAGAATTTGTGTATGGAACTCTTTCAAGAACAGAGAGGAAAGGCTGCTGTTTGAGCCTCTTTAACAGTGGGCTATATTCAAATCCTCCCTCTCAAGAAAAGCCAAGTCCCTGTCACCAGGTGTGCAGATTGTAGAAGGGTTTTTTTGCCATAAGATAGAAAATAGCTTGCAACAGTGCTTCTTGGGCAAGGAGGTACAGTGCCCCTTGGTTCTCGTGGGTGAAGGGCTGCCCCTGCAAGCTGTGAGGTTTCACAAAATGTTTGTCTACAGCTCAGTGTCCTCATCCGTCCCTGGGTGACCCCACCATTTGACTTCCCTGTTGAACCCCACTGTTAGCTGTGACCTTTAACAAAGTCCCTCACATAGAATGGTCTCTACCTGAGAGCTCTAGCTAGAAACATGACTTAGTTCTACATCTTTTAACTTCTAACTCCAGACACTGTTCTTTTCTCTCAGAGAAATTTCTATGCATCCCCCCCACTCAACTGCATGACTGTAAAACATCTCTGTCTTCAAGAGTGTGTCTTTCTTGCCGTCGTATGAATCAGATGTATAAAACATGAGTCTTCCTTCTCAGCATGGGAGACTGTTGGTACAGACTCCATTACAATACAACATCAATAGCAAACCTTTTCATGTTCATCATAGCAAATTCAGACCTTTACAGCTTCCTGACATTCCTATTTTGCACTCTGAATTTACCTGAGTGTTGGTTCTTCCTAAAGCGAAATTATTTAGGCTGTAAAAGTTTTCCAGCTATTTCCGAGTGTTAGCAGAAAGACATATAAACAGGAATAAAAAAAAAAGTCCTGTGAATTTAAATGTTAAAGAGCTTGAGAAATGAGTAGTTCTTGATAAGAGCTGAGTTTTGGCCGAAGTGAGGAACAGTACATAAATTAGTCCCCAAACTGCACATAAAAAAAAAAAAAAAAAAAAAGGAAAGAAAAAATAATTAGCTTTTTTAACTTTTTAATTTGTCATATCTGTGGGATAGGGGAGTGCATGCATTTTAAAAAGCCTATAATCCATTAAATTTTCACACTAATGAGTCTTCCATATTACTTATAAAAGATGATGCAGGGTTCTAGTCTGAGTTAGATTCACCAGTCTTATGTATGATCATGTTAGTAATTTTTTCCTTACTATAAATCTGTTCTTTTCCAAAGGATACTGTTAAAGTCTTCCACAGAGTTTTAAGATGCAATTTTTATGTGAAACTATTTGAGGTTCCTAATTTCAAAAATCCTGAAGTGATGAAAGAGATTAAAGAAATTAAAGGTTTCAAACATTGTTTGGAGGTTTTGGGTAGGTCAGTTGGGGAAAAGTTGTTAAACTGCTATTTTAGGTGAAATCTCAGTTGTCCATTACCTCTTATTGTCAGATGTGCTTCATCATAAAAAGCAAGAGGCATATAACCTGCCATAAAGTTGAGCTGGAAAATATCTACAATTATTTTGCACTGGTGTATACATCCAAATGGAGTTCAGTACAAGTCCCTTATCTCTATCTGCAAGAGTCCTTAGCAAGGTATGTGTTGCACGAAACCTTTGTTCATTTGGGATACCATATAAAAAGCAAGGACGAAAGTCAAGTTATTCTAGTCAGTTGGAAAATGGCATTTCCTGTTGGAACTATATTTTTTTTCATTATTGCTTCCACAGTCTTTTGTTTCCTATTTGAAACAAATCAGTAACATTTGCCTATGGCCTTATTTTTACCTGCACTGTTTCTGCTTGCTAGTAGCATGTTCCAGTTTGTAACAGTCCAGAAAACCTAAAAACCTAATTACATGTGACTCCCCAATCCTTCACATATTATTTTCAACACCAATGCACATTCAGTTCTGTTGTACTGGGGAGATTTATTTCTGATGGTTTGCTTTTTTTAAAATGGGATAACACCAGTCTTATTTCTCCCCTCTCAGTTTAACATGACAGTCAAGGAGCTCTACTTTCACCTCCACAGAATACTGGAATATGAAGTTGCTTCCACCCAGGAAAGGAGGATATGTCAGTGCCTTGGCAGCCAAGTCAATAGGAAACTTTACGCTGGCTCCATCAGGGTCTGGATCCCACATCTTAACCAATCTGAATTTTACTTCTGTCTATGTTCTTATGTATCCCCAGTAGTAGTTAATAGTAGCTAGCAAAGCCCTCAAGTAGCATTTAAAAGTAGTAAGATTTGATTATATTTTGTTCAGTGAAAACTGTGCACCCTTCTTACAACTCAAGTACGAGTTAATGTCACTTCATGGAAAAAGAGGGAAACCAGATAATTCGAATTACATGATTGTTGATGGATTAATCTGTGACAAAAGAAAGTGAAAGTAAGGTGGTGACAAGGGGATTAATTAACAAGATGCAGTAACAATGCTAGGAGAGCTACACTTGCTTTACAAATACACTAGACGTTTTGAAGATATTGCTCGCGTGACAGATAAAGAAAATGTAGCTACATTATATATTTAAATTTTCCAAAGGCATTTGAAAAGATACTGCACAAATGGCTTATTTTGAAAATAAAAGCCCATGTGGTGAAGAGAAAGCCACAAAATGAATTAAAATGTAGGAAGAAAGGAGGGGGAGGAAAGGAATAATGAATATAATACACTTAAAATGGAAGATATTCTCCTGAGAAGTATCACAGAGCTCTGCAGGCTTAAACCAGGGCATCTGAACCATGTTATTTAATCTATGTAATGCTTTGCTTATAGACTCTTATTTGACTGAATTGATGAAAATACTTTATGAGATGTAGATGTAAAAATTTTTGTTACCTTATTTATAGTATTTATACTGCATTCAAAGTATGAAGCTCCTTCCTTGATATCACAGAAGAAAAGATTAACAATAGCCTTATCATTACAAAGTTCACATACTGTGGGCTAAATTGTTACAAAAATCCTTTCCCACACCTGATATAGAAATTACTTTTCTGTAGTACCTCTGTTATGGCTCATCTTACACTGAATACCTAGAACAACTAGAAATGAAGCACCTAGTGGAGTCTGTAAGCCAGAGGTGTTTTTCCTAATTAGTTTCTCATTTCAGCCTTTGTGAATCGCTGGTTCACTATCTTCACGTGCTATTGAGTTATTAGATATCCATGCACAGCCTTTACATGGTCTCATTATCCTTGTTTCTGCAATGTTATAATTACACTCGTAGGATGTGAGGAGCACCTCACATTCTCTGTGGGCAAGGGGAAAGAGAAAGAGAGAAACTTTGATGTTTGGTACCTTAAAAGTAATAGCATGAGTTATTGCAAAATTTAAGACATCACATTATCAAATCCCCAGTCATTAACCCTCCACGAAACTCATGAACCTAAACTTGGTTTGCTCTTTTGCCAAAAAAAATGACAAGAAAAAGCATAGAGTAAACTAAAGCACTCGCAGAGAGGTCTGCAATGAAGTTCTGCTGCTGCTGGAGCTAGACCAAGAATTATCAGCATAGGTCTGCCAGTTTCCATGTGAGTACCTTAATTGCAAAATACTTGACTTGAAGTGTAAATTTATTTTCTTGGTGTTACTCCGTGCTTTAAAAACTATTTAATAAGAAAAAGGGGAGTATCTCTTTACTCCAGCAATATTCATCTATCACATGGATGGCCTTACCTTAGATCACTGCCATGAAAAAAGCAGAAAGGGGATCAGAATCCAGTTTTTCCCATCCCAAGGGAAGTGACCTTAGCATGTATTCACTCTTCTATAGGATACACAAGTCAAAAAAATTGCTCAAGAAACATCTTTTTCAGATATGTGCTTAATTAGGTCCAATTCTAAACAATGTGCCTGTTCTGGGCAAGCGTTAGGTGTTACACACCTCTGTCTGTATCCTCCTACATGGCCTTGGACAGTGATATAAAGGCTATTACCTAAGAACTATTTAAAACCTTTTTTGAGGAACACAAGACCTATCAGGGCCAAAATATTTGCCAAAGACACGCATTGGAAAAATTTGCTTCTAAGTGTCCATAGCCCACGTATGAGACTCTCTTTTTCTAAGACAAATGTGTTAATTGCATTTCTTGTCATTAGCTACAATGCAATTTGTCTCCTGCCACCTCAGAATTTTGCTACTCTGAAATCATTTCACATTTGCCTCCTTTTTGTCTCCTTTGCAGCCAAAGCTTTGAAGAAAATGCTGCCATTTGCTGAATAACATTGTGAAGTTTCTTTTTTGTTTGTTTTGTGGTGGTGCTTGCAAAGAATAACATTTTAGAGGACATTAAATCAGGTTTAGTGTGGTTTCGTAAGTGGGCTGGAACTTTCAACCTGAATGCCATCTTCTCCCTCTAAGCCATGTTACTGCAAGTGAGATCAGCAGAGGTGGTTAAACTCTCTGGGCCCTGATCCAATAGAAAAAATCTACTGACTTGGACAAAGCTGTGGCAGACATTATTTAAATAAGAAAAAAAGCCACTCTCAAGGATGTTCTTGACAGCCCAGTTCAGGATATAACATTCAACACACTTCAAATTTAAACTGTTTAATTCTTCTCAAATCAAATATTGCACATATTTACTAAGAAATTACTTGGAAGCAAAGTTATACCTACAGTGAATTTTTAGTATGTCCAATATTTAGACTTACGGCTTGCTTAGGGCATGTGGTCTTCAATTCTTTTCCAACATGAATTATATAATATCTTTTTTTTCTTGTTGATATCTAGGCATCTGCAAAATCCTTTGGAGGAAAAGAAATTATGAAAGTACTTTGGCTTAGAAATTATGAAGAGAAAGTTTGATATGAGAGTTTGCAACTTATTATGTATTTTGGATTGATTTTTATTTTATAATTTGGACAGGATGATGCTAATTGTGTTCTAAAAAATTTCTGGGATTTATCTTGAAAATTCATGAATTGAAGTATATGAATTGAAGGCCACATGAAAGCATGCTTAAATTGGTACTTGACCTCCAAATAGATGTGCCTGAAGTTGAGAGAAAGAGAATCATACATACGGTCCTCACTGAGCTTTTAATATGTCTTCAAATGGCTGCTTACTGTGACCTTCACAGTCATGGGAAGACATGGTTCTACTCTGCTATGCATAACTACATTAAAACCAACAATATTCATTTGGCCATGAATTGAATAGGAAAATAAACTTTGCCAAAACCCGACAACAACTGGAAGGAAGAGTATCAGGAAATGAACAGAGATTAAGTGAATTCTAGAGACAATAGTATAATTCAGAAGACATTTCTCATGTGTTCTGCTCTCCTTGAATTTCCTGATCTGTCTTCAAGGTCATTTATGTGTAATGTCAAATGGATTATGCTTGCTTTAATGAAGGCTATCATGCTCATCAGCATGGTTTGAAGGACAGTCACAGCCTCAAATGCAAAATAAAGAAGGAAAACATTGACTATCACTTCTGCCTAGAAGTTCAGAAAAGACACTAACTTAGGACTCAAAATCTAACTGACAGAAGAAACAAACCTTAAGCTGCATGTCTATTTGATAGCACACAGTATATTTTGATTCTTTCATTATCTCTCTCTCCTTTCCAACTCCAGAAAGACTCAAGGTGCCATGATTTCCATGACCCTGTCCTACTGTGCACTGAGGATAGTTCCAGGAGTAATGTAGCACAGACTTTGCATAGATCATCAGAAATCCTGAAGAAAAACTGAAAACTTGAGGGAAAGCAAAGAAAACTCTCAGAGGAAGAACTGTCAGGATACTATCAACCCCCAGACTTTCCCACTAAAGTCTTCATGATGAAAGAATTATCTCATTCTGGGTTTCTGGCTCTGTATTTGGTGTTCCTGGCCATGACATGCATTTTAATTGCCTTTTTTGATCCACTGTCATCTTAAGAATGAGAACACAAACATCAGGTCCATCAAGGCTCTTTTGTAACAAGCTGCAAGCGTGCACTTGCACTGCAAGTGTGCAAGGCAGAATGTATATCAATTTAATCAGCTTTTATTTTGGAATATGGGAAATACACAAGGTGTGGAATGGCTTAGTTGTTCAGGAAAACCTTAAGTACTGAATAACAATCAAAATAGGATTGGCTAATTTTCACATCAGTATAGATGCAAAATTGTTGATTCTGGCTTATTGCTACAGGGGAGGTGTTAGCTGTCAGATCCGATTGATTTCAGCTTAGATGTCTTAATTAGTCAATCCTATTGATTTAAATGAGAATGTCTTGAAAAGTAATTAATCTACATTTAGCATAGTAATTTTTCCATTTTAGCATCTTTTCTCCTTCAAAAAGCAGACTTCTTAAATTGCTAACAGCATTAAAACCAAGAAGGCAGCCAGATTATTTGGTGCAAGAATCAAAACTAGACTCCCAAGACTACTTATCATCGTTTTGACAGTTTTTGAAACAGACCACCAGAGCTACACTCACAACTGTCAAAAAAAGTTGTGTTTCAATACTGCTTCTTCCCTAAGGTCTGATTACAGTTTGGTATTCTTAACTTACTTATTGAATTTTCCCTCAAGTAGTCTTCGTGCCTTAAAATTGTTGAGCTGTTCCATTGTAATAGTAAGAAGTGTTTGTTCTAGTATAGTACAGCAAGGACAACAAAGTTCAACCAGTGTTATGTCACTTCATTCATTTTTCCACTCTTCTCACTTCTGTATTTCACATCTGACAAATCTCTACGTCTTTGTATGATCAAGGTCAGGAAAGTTAGTTTTTGGTGCACTGAATATGGACCAAAGAGTCTTTTTATCTAAAAAGATTGCATGTCATTAAAATAAATATACACATTTTATAAAACATTTCGGTTTAGTCTCAAGTGTTGTTTGGGTCATTCTTTAATTGAAAATAATCACACTTTACAGACAGAAGAGCTCAAGAAAAAGGCTTAATTCACAGAATAATACTAACCACACCTAAATGTGAGTATATTTATATAAACTGTAAGAAAAGTTCTCCAGAATTAGGACAGCAGTAAAAATGTCTTCTGCTACTTTTGTTGAAATAATAAATAAATAAATAAATAAATAAAAACAATTAAATTAGTAATCTTCATTTAAAGTACCAAAAATCTCTAGAAAGTCTCTTCCATGTACAGAAGTAGAGCACTAAAGTTTGGCCACAGGCTGGGCCTTTCTGTGTGACTGTCTTTGCAAGTAAGGTTAACACAACCTCTCAGTTTCTCACTTCAACTGAGCCTGTCCCAAAGCATTCCAGCTAAGGTTGGTTGTGTATCAGTAGCATTCTAATGTGATGACTAAAAGCAGGTCCTCAGTTTTAGGAGTTGTGTGAATTATTTTAGGTGTTAGGAATACTAGTTTTGGAAGAACTTCACACAGATATGAACATATATTACAAAGTAAAAGCAGCAACCTGATGTAATGACATCTGACAACAAACAGTGGAGTCCAGCTTCAGAGGAAATTTCAGACTTAAAAAGTTCCATACTTTCTTGACTGTTCCTACAAAGCTTTTCCCCCTTCTCATGTTGAGATTGCAGAAAGTAACAGAATACAAAATGGCAGTGCAATAATCAGAGAAAATGTTTCTTGACAGGTTGACTCCCTGCAACAGACTGCTCTCTGCACAGATGTGAGGCTCCTTGGTTGTTGTCTACCCAGTCCTTGGAGTATCACTGAAATAAAACTCATCACTTCCTATCAGTCCAGAAGTAGCACTGGTGAGCTGCAAGACTGCTTCACATACTTTTCTTTCAGTGTTACATACATGAGAAGTAAGGGAGGAAACAGCCTAAAGAGACCCCTTGTAGCTTATATCTAGGACAAATGCCCTGATTTCACAGAAAAATAATGGCATTTTTTGAATAATTTATACCACAGAATGACTTGAAGGTAGTTCATGGACTAATTTCCAACATAAGAAGAGGAAACAAAGTATTAAAACCTTCTTCATTTAGATTAGATTCTGGTCATTTAAGAGAATAATATTTGGTTCACATGATGGTACTGAATGCATATCAGAGATTCTGGGAATCATGTGGTCTGCAATATCTTCCAAGAAAATGAACATCCTGTTAAGCCTGTTGGATTAGTTTTATATCAGCAGTAATTGTCTGTCTGTATAAACCTGAGCCGCATCTATTATAATAAATAGTGGCTCATCACAGAACTAAGACTGATTTCTTAAAGTCTAACTTCTTAGAAATTCACTGTTAAAACATCATTTACTCCAATGTTTTAATGTGATGTTATGTAATTGTATTACTATTTTATTATAAAACCAGTGAATTCCTGGCATAGCATATTCTACTTGCATCAATATGTATGTTTCCCTTTTGAAATCAGGTGGCTTTTGTTTTTCAGACCTTCTGAGCACCTATGGCCTGTTGGGATGGACAGGAATGGAGATACCAGTTCCTCAGCACATCAGAAGTTAAGGAAAAACAACAAGGAAACAAACAGAAAACCAATGCTAAAAATAGCTGAGAGAAATCTAAAGAAACTTGTGTTTTGTTTGGGATTTTCTGTTTTAATAATCTATAAGTTTATTCTGTGACACATTTTTGAAGGTCATTTTTGAATCTTGATATTTTTGTACTCTATTGCTGTGTCAGCTTTTTCTTCTGTGAGATGCTGCCTGCCCTCTTCTCTTTGTGCCTTAAATGTTCAGATTTGTCCCCAAAGTCTAAGTTGTGGATACCGGCCATGAGGTTCAATGATAAAATAAAGCAATTCTTGGTGAGCTTTTTGGTTATAATTTTAAAAACTGTTTGTATCTATTTTTTTGATTAAGATGTACAAGTTAAGTGTAATATGGTCACTTAGATCTTCACAGATATTGTAACTACCGTATTTGTAGCGTGCAAGATCAAATGACCAATAGAAGATTTTTTGCATTTTAATATATCCTCCCGAATACCAAGAGTATTGTTGTATATTTTTCTACAACTGTGGAAGGAGGAAGACACACTTATCTTATTTTGGATATCTAAGTTTGGGTATACATAAGATGCAAAATGATATTGCAAGAGGCAGTTTTTTCCTAAGGCTGATAAAGCAGCTGAAATAATTCAATATTCATTATATAACTGACAGACAACCAAGAAGTTGAATCTGCTAAGAATTCCTAAAATATTGTGCCAGTCTTTATGTGCATGCAGCAGTTGATCAATGTAATATAAAAATATAAACAAATATAACTCATATGTGTATGCAACATAACCACATACTTTATTTAAATAATCTCACAAATATACACACTTAAAATAAATAAATGTCTAAAACTTTTGCGACTGAACCTCTTTTATCAAAAAATATAATTCTGAAGGGTCTGAACATCAATGTATATCACAGCTCAATTCTTTCTAGAAAGCTGAAGTTTTTACTTCTCTTTTAGATTGCTTTTGTCCCACTAAAGTGAATTGGAGCTGTGGGTTATTTTGTGTGCTGATGTGTATGAGGGTTATGTGTTAGAAATATGGCATCTCAATTTCTTATTCATCTCCTCTACAAATCTCTGGCCTGTGAAGTTCTTATGAAACATTTGGATTGTAACTTAGAAAAATTAGATTATTAATATCCATCTGACATCTTAACATGAATAAGTCAAATATCAAAAGTAGCAAATTTAAAAATCTGGTTTATCTTTGGTCAGAAATATATTATGAAAAATAGGGACTGTCAAAAGTGGCATTGAGTTAATGAGCAAAGTCAGAGAAAAATACTGTAGAACTGGAGGCAGGAGCTGTATGCATCCTTCAGGTCCTGGAATTCCCTAATGGTTACAATTGCATAAAATTTTTAGGAATACATTAAACAAAGGTTAAAGTAGGAAAGACTGTGCCTTACATAAGGGTTCCACTGGGTGTTGGGCTGCAGTACGGTCCAACACTCCATGGCCACTGCACTGCCACAGCCCTTCCCAGCTGTGGGACACCCCCATCAGTGCTGGCCAGCACGGCAGGCATCTAACAAACATGCTGAGTCTCAGAAATGAAAAGTGGCCATCACATGGAGGTGAGATGGGAGACAAATATATTTATAGAAAAAATAACACATTCTGATGAGCTGTTCCTCTTTTTCCTCAGAGTAAACTTTTTTTAGTTTTACTACCATAGTTTCCAAAGATAATAATTACAGTTTTCTTCATCTCCTATGCTCCCATTTTCATATCACCAAGAAATACGAGCAGTGTTTTCTTACTTGTCCTTTTAACTGTGCTGAAATTCTCATTTGTTCATATTTCTCTTATTTTTTTGCCTTTTACTGAGAGAAAAAGAAACCAAAACTGTTTCTTACCTTCAGCCTTATAACTTTTGACTCACTTAATAGAATAAAAAAGTCTTTTTGGAAGACCAAATATATTTCTACTTTCCTTTCCCAGTGTTTTCTTAGCATGCTCAGGACTGCTGTGGTATATAAAGCTCCGATTCATCAGATCACTTAATCCCAGGTTTAAATCTTTTCGAAACACACAATTAGGTGGGTATTCTACTGAGTCACTTCTTCAAGATGTGATTTCCTTTGATGAAAGGAATGTGTGTTATAATAAAATGAAGGGACCATCGAACTGCTTCAAAATTGTTCATTTAACTTCTGCAGTGTTTTGTTTTTATTTTTTTCTTTGGTGTGGCTACTAAGATTAATATGCCTGTAAAACTCAATATAATATTATACAGTTCATTCAGAAGAAGGGTATATATTGTCTCTTTGTCAGTTGTGTAAGGCATAAAACAAAAAACAACAGATTCTCCTGGTAATGCCAGTGCTTTAGGCTGATTGACCTCAACGTGTTTATCTTTCAGTTAATGTAATCTTTATTTCGCCTTGATCACCTCTCTGAGCAACACATGCAAACTAGAGTTGTGCAGCCATTCAGCATTTATGGCCAGATGATTTCCTGACCTCTATCCTCTAGAGAAGGAATAAACAATCTGTGGCCTGTGCATGTCCAGCTCCCATCTGACCTGGAGGGTCAGATGAACATTTCCTCTGGGTGGGAGAAAGGTCAAGGTCTGGAGCTCAATGTCATATTGAAACCCATAGGCTCACACTAAAGTTCACATTGAAGCTGGCAGAATGTATAAGGCCAAATACACTATTGCACAAATCTAGATTTGACCTTTCTTTCTGAAGAAAGAATAGAGGAAGATGTCAGGACATTTTGAAAACGCATTTCTAGTCCTTTGAGGTTTCTGTCTAGTTATTTCAACAAGTGTCCCCTTAGTTCCTCAGGACAATCACTAGATGACACTGGGGCCATGTCCCCACAGTCTGAGGTTTTAAAGGTTAGTTTAGTTGTTCTACACTTTATCACCATTTGGGACACCAACACAACAAACCTACACCCATGGAAAAGGTAAGTAAGTACTGGAAAGAAACGGATCTGTGGCAAACACCTTGTGGCACAAATGAATGCTTGTAAAGATGAGGTGCTCAGATATATCAAAGTGGTTTAGGATGCATTAAATACTTAAAAAAAAAAAAAAAAAAAAAAATGAGGGAAAGATGATGTTCTTTCAGTCAGTATATACCTAATGCAAATACAGCCCCACCAGTCAATTGAATATTTTTTGGAGTGGTTGTGGCAGGAATCATTTAAATCACCCTCCTGTTCCTTCGTTACCTCATCTTTCAAGTATTCTGGGGTTTAGGAAATTGTTCAGAAGAAGATCATATACTGTTATTTTTTCTGTCACTATCGTGAAGCAGGGCATTTGAACAAGTAAATCACTGGGGAATATTGTTTACAATTTGTCATAGGTTCTGGTTTCTGCCCATTTGCATTGGTGCCTCGAAGCATTCTGTAGTTTTGTTGCTTGAAAAAATCAGCTGCAGCACTATATTTACCCAATCACTCTCACACAGCAAATTCAATCAGCAGAATTTGCTCTGCAGCCACCAGTTTGGATTTGGGTGGTCAATTACACAATGACAATTGTCAGGACATTGGAACAAAACTGAGTTCCCTAACAGGTAGGTCAAATGATATTTCAGCTGGAAAGTAGTAGTAGTTCAATTAGTACATGAATCGTTTAAACCCAAATTGAATGCAGCAGTCAATAACATTCTTTTGGGAGTAATCTTGCACTTGGAGAGGGATCTGTCTATTAGCAAGATAGCTTAAGGGTTGCTCTAACACTTGCCTGAGGGCTGGCCCTAAACACAGCAGCCCAGAACCTGGGGAGGGCTTAGGTAAGAGTTCCTCTTCTTGTGCATTCCCTCTCTCCATCCGCAAATTGGACCACGCACTTAGCCATCATATCTGGTGACCTGGCTCATGTATCAGCACTTTGCTACTTAGCCACCTGTTCACTATCCAGAGCCTTAAATCAAGAGGCATGGGAACATGAAACCAAGACTGTTCATTTTACTATAATTTCAAACCCTTACCTTTCTTTTCTCTTTTATTCTCCTTACAACTTTTTAACTGGCAGAACAAGTGCAGTTGGGATGTTAGCCTCAATGTCTCTGAACTCAATCAGGTGTCCTCATGGAGATCCACAGCCTGGTCAAGAAAAGGGATGAAGAAGATGGCCGCATCCTGCTGTGCCTTTTAGTTGCCAGCTCAGTGGTAGGCACACTTGGATTCCCACATGAGACAGATCTGCACTAGGAACATTTAACTTTCCAGCCCACTGGCCAGTAGTTAAATTCTCATTTTTGATTTAGGTCCTCTGTCCTTGCCATGCATGGGAACATACTTTAAATGATAACCATGGTAGCCTACTAGGCTAAATTATGAGATCCCTGTGTTACCAAGTAGTAAATGAAGACAGAGGTTTCATGCTTGTTTCTCAATTGGTGTTTGCTCAGAGAGGCTGAGTGTTCTCCACACAAGATGCATTCTTCCCCAGCACTGAGTTTTGAGATAGGTCAGCCCCTTGTGCCAGAGAGAGATTCTGTAGACACAAAATTGGGCTAGGGTTTCCACAAGGGAAAATATATCACTGCTACCATAAAGATCTCAACTTACTCTTTTCAGTGATTTATATACTGCTAGTGTATAAACCTTTTTGTCCCTATATGAACTGCAAATGGTAGTCACATTTTTTTCAGATATGACAGGCTCATGCAATAGGTTATTTTTTTCCATTAGAACACATGCCATTAAATCCATTATCCCTTCTAGTTTCTCTGTCAGGGCAATCTGTCTCTGCTTTGCTACAGTTAATGCCAGTATTAATTAATCTTATCCTTAATTCATAACTCACGTTTTTTAAAATAAATGTACAGCTTGTAATGAGCTAGACTGACAGATTTTGAGATCAAAGGCACAGGTCCTCAGATATACATGCACACTTAATTACTGTTTAGGTAGCCAGTTTCCATTGATTTCTGTAGTAGTTAGATGATAGAATATCTTTGAAGATGGGTGCCAAAGTTTAGATTCATGTATTAGTTATAGCACAAAGTTCCCATCACTAGATCCATTTTGAAGGGGTCTGTGTCTAAAGGTGTTAGAACATAGTGCAGGTTCTGTAGCCCATTCAGTCTCCAACCTTGCTGCAAGGATGCGAGTGTGGCTCTACTTGTGAGCTCAGCTTTGTGATCAGACAAAAGCTTCTACTGTGCTGATGGCTGAACATTCGGTTCCAATACTTCTCACATAGATCATGTAATCATAGACTTATTAAGGTAGGAAAAGACCTCCAAGACGATCAAGTCCAACCTTTGACCGAGCACCACCATACACACTGAACCATACAGCAAAGTGCCATGTCTTCTCATATTTTGTACACTTCTGGGAATGCTGACTCTACCACTTCACTGGGAGCCGGTTCCAATGCTTAACCACTCTTTCAGTGAAGAAATTATTCCTAATATCCAACCTGAACCTCACCTTGAGCGACTTGAGGCCATTGGCCTTGTCCTGTCAGCAGTTGCCTGGTGAAGAGGCTGACCCCTACATAGCCACAACCTCCTTTCAGATGCTTGTAGAGAGGGATAAGGTCTCCCCTCAGCCTTGTTTTCTCCAGGCTTAACAACCTCAGCTTCTTCAGCCTCTCCTCATAAAACTTATGTTTCAGACCCTTTACCAGCTTCGTTGCCCTTCTCTGGACATGCTCCAGCACCTCAATATCCTTCTTGTAGTGGTGGGCCTAGAACTGAACACAGGATTCAAGGTGCGGCCTCACTACTGCCAAGCGCATGGGGACAATCACTGCCCCGGTTCTGTTGGCCACATCGTTTCTGACACAAGTCAGGATACCATTGGCCTTCTTGGCCACCTGGGCACACTGCTGGGTCATGTTCAGTCAGTCAGCTGTTGACCAGCACCCCTAGGTATGGATGGAAAGAGCTGCATGCTCCCTTCAAAACCAATGTACAGGGATAAAAATAAGAAATTTCCATCTGTGATTAATTTTATATTCAAATGATGAGGAGGTGGGAGCCTTTGCAATTCACAGAGGATATTTAGCTCAGTCTACACTTCCCTTCTTACATAGTTTCCTGTGGATAGGAGAAAACATCCATTCTGCTGAAAGTGGGTGAGCTTTTTAAAATACTGTGG
>JAYRBT010000082.1:121328486-121344372 GCA_036023395.1 Myiotriccus ornatus | reverse complement strand
TCCTGGGGATCTAGCACAGAGACAAGAACCCCTTTGGTGCTGCGTGTCCCATCTCCACATCGGACTGCGGCACTTCTTACATAGTTTCCTGTGGATAGGAGAAAACATCCATTCTGCTGAAAGTGGGTGAGCTTTTTAAAATACTGTGGCTGAAGCAGCAATAATTTGTATGATGGGCTCCAGCACTGTGGTATTTTCCATTCCACAGGGTGACACGCAATGGCGCACTGTCTGTCCCTACACAGCACAGCATGCCAGAGTGCTCTAGCCTTTAAGCTTATAAGCAGCTCCAGTGAAGTCAGCCATGACTCTGTAGTTAAGCATTCCTTAAGTGATCTATTAGATTGGGTCAGAGTGGTAAGTGGGGTTTTTAGATTGTATTTCAAGTGTCTTAGCCTGAAGAGCTCTACCTTGTCTTCTGAAGGGAGATGCTTACTTTTACACACTATATTATATTAGTGAGTGATACCCAGATACTCCCGATTTCTGTATGAACAGAGGTAATAGGACCCCTCCTATCTTTCCTCAAGTTCGCTTACTCATACAATAGAGTGTGATCAAACTCTAAGGCAAGCTTGCTGTAAGGGTAGAAGAACCTTCCAGAAGATTTATTACAAGCAGATCAGGGCTTATTTTGCTTAGAAAGACTTTCCTGCCTGGAAGAGACACCTTTCCCAGAGACAGTTTTATATGTCTCCTCCTGCATTCCAGAGAAATTATCTCTGGTATGAGAAAAAGATAAGCCCTTGCAGACATATTTGAAGACCCCCACAGATGGGGTGCCAGGCATGATAAAATCCTGAGCAGAACAAGGGGCGTGTCTTTCCCCAGGCCCAGTGTTTGAAATGCATTAAGGCTAATGTTCTTGAAGTCTAGTGTTCTCAACTTTGGAAATAAATTTTCCTACAATCCTTCCACTGCCTAGCATTTTGGAGGTACCTGTGTGTTATCTTTCTACGTACTTGCTATGGCCTTTAGTAAAATTTTCCTTCCAATAATACCATAATGGCACTGTATTGCATAATAATATTGCACTGCAATATCTTTCATATGATGAAGCAAAATGCCTAGCACGTGGATAAGAATCATTCCAAGGTAGTTGCAGCTTTAGTGGAGGCTGAGCTATCTGTATTCCACATTAAAAAAAAAGAGAAAGTAACTCCCTTTCAGTTACCGGGTGACGCAGCCCTACAGACACGCTGGGCAGGCACTCAGCTGCTCCCTTACATTTGGGGTCACTTGTGCCACTTAGCCTCATTCCCATGGAGGACAGGAGTCACGTGGGACTGACCAAGCACTCTCAGTTCTATTCCTCATCATCTGAAATGAAAGAATATTAAAGGAGCTTGACATTCTACTTCAAAGGTCAACAAATAACTCTCAGTGTCTCCATATATAAAACAAATGACAGTGGGCAATGGGCACAGCTTTGGCGCTGCGCTAGCTGTAGTTTAAAACAAAGTGACAGGAAATAATAAGGTTTAAATTGGTGAACTGGCTTGTGTGTACTGGGGATTAACCTGCAATACCCATTGCACCCAAATTACAGAACTTCAGAGATGAGCTGCTTTAAAGCATTGTAGCACACATTGACTGCAATGATGCCTCATTTATGGAAATACTAGTATATCTCATTACTTTCCCACAGTCACATCATAAACTTAGATTAAAATCTTAAACTACCTTGCAATAAAATTGAGTGGTCTTAGAAGATAAACATGGCCCAAAGTGATAAGGTGTGTGATAGAGAAAGTGAAATGCACCAGTTAAGATCTCGTCTAAATGTTGCATTTTTACTAATACATCATCAGTATTTATGAATGAAAGGAAGTGCAAAGAGCAAAAGCATGACTCATACATTTGTGCTTCTTAAACAGAAGAATGGGATGAAAGAACTGTGCTGCTTGCATCCTTCCAAACACTCCCCATAACAAGCCAGATGTGGCTTTCACAGAGAAAATGAGTGGCAGCACACAGATCTTCATCTCACTGCATGTCTCCTGGTGACGTGACGAACTACCATGCAGCCGCTAACATGCTCAGAGGTCACACACAGTAGGTAGTGAGTTCAGCAGCAGCGAGTAACAGAAATGACAAGATGCTCTGCAGCCTTCTAAATCTGCTGCTGTTTTCCCTTTCTAGATATTCTAGTAGGTGGGGCGGGGAGGGGGTGGTGTTGCTCCAGGAAATTCAGCCTGAGTTCACATGAAATGGGGCTGGCAGTGTGACAACACAAGCGATGTAAGCTTGATGGGTTCAAGGATTCTCAGGCACAGGATTCAATATAAATTAAGCTGTAAATAAGCAAGGACTCTAACTTTGGGAAAGATAAGATTCAGGTGAGAGAGAGAACAGGGCAGTGCAATTAATAGTTATTACACTGAAGAACCTTTATCACCAGCAAACAATATTATTAGGGTTGAAGACAGTAATTTGAGCAAATAGTTCTATTCACGTGCTTTAGTTGAAGTAGGTCCCATCAGTCTATTTAGTGTGCTGATGAAGGTATATTCTTTGGATCTGAGAGTTCCCACTGTTTAGGTTTTTATTGACTTTTTAATATCTTCATTCACTGCCCCCACTCCCCCCTGCTAAGCAGAACACGAGGATGACATCTGACAATAGCATGGTCAATTCCAAGCATTTAAAATCTGAAAAGAGCACTCAAAATACCAGAAAGATTGAATAGTATAAAAAAATCAATAAGCTAAATTATTTCCAAATAAAAATAATATTTCATCTTATTTTTCTGCGTGTAAGTTCCATTGTTTGAGAAGGATCTCTGTTAACTATGGCGCCTTGAAGCTTACTCTGACCATGATAAAAGAAAGATCCACTTTCACATATTGATATACCTCCAGAAGCTGAGCCATTGCAAAAGGTAATAGTGCTGTGTTAGTTCCTTGACTGACCGCCCTTTGTGCTCATCAAGCCTTCTTGAATCTATCCTCTCTAACAGGGTACCCTTGAGACTAACAGCACCACATTTTTAAGGAATTTTTTTTCCCACTATTACCCTATCTTCAAAGTGCAAATTTCTCCTTAAGCAGGTGTCTCCTTCTGCAAGTCAAAAGCTGAAAGCTACAACGGTGTCTTCCTCATGATTAGGGAGATGTGGATTTTTCTCCTGCCCTCCAGAAGGACTCCATCCCTCTTTTCATTTTCAAATTATTTGTTGGTTAATGAGCAGCACCTCAGGCTGTCAATCTCTGAAGAGGCACAGTGTCACAGGGATGGAATATCTGCCTCTATGTATTTAATCACACAATGCAATTTTAATCAACCTGCTAGAAAGCCCACATGAAAATAGAGGACAGATCATGCTACAGTTAAATAGTGATTTTGGTGTTGAGATAAAAAATGGATATTAATGTTCATGTTGCAAAAGTGTACTTCACAGTACATAAATTAAATACATAAAGTTTGTTATTTTATAATACATCTGTGCATATTTTAGAGTATTTTTCTGGTTTATTACATTTCTGATCAAGACTAATGCTCATTAAAAAATCTAATGTGACAATGAAAAATTTTATATAGAAAATTCTTGTCGTCTATTACAATTGCTATCTGCTCCACTTTTTGGAAACCACAGCAAATTAGACTTGGGCCATGGTAATCTTAATTATATCTTGAAATAGATGATGTTGGAAATATATTGAATAAACTCTTTTGGTGAGATTGCCTTTGCCTCTTAATTTAAAATCTCTATGTTCATATTCTTGCATTATTTAAATTACAAAAGGCAGGCATCTGAAAAACGGGATGCTTTGTTGGGCAGTCATATTCATGAAAATTCATTCAATTGTGAGAGGGGTCAAAAAAACAGGAGAAAAAAAATGCTTGCTGATCAAAATGTAACATAAGCTGCACCATTCCATTTAAGCAGCAAAATGCACAGACTAAGAAAGTTGCATATGATCTCAAAGTTGGTTTTCGATGAACTTGTCATACTTTTAGCTAGACAGAAGTTGTAACCCAATATTTTACTTTTTTTATTTGAAAAAGACAAGAAATAGGGGCCATTTTAACAGGTGACACAAATACTCTGCATATCAGGTGGCTGTTGTGAAGATAACACATAAGAATATCCCCAGATCCAATGCCCTTTTTTTCCTCCAAACTTGTATCGAAGTCAAATATTGACTCTGCACTCAACTGAAAACTCGACCAAGGTTTTACCTCATCTCATTTGGCCTATAAGAAGCATGAAACAGATCATGACACAGCAAAATGGGGCAGCTGCTACCGCGGTCACTTTGCAAGGTGACTCTGCTGGCATCAAAGCATCATCTGGGTGCTAAATGTCTTGCAGCGTTCCCTGAGTGAGTGAACTTGCAGAGTTGCTACCAAAAAAATTGGTCAGGACATCTGCACATTTAGTGCAGGTGATGCAACTGGCAAGTTCAGCTGTGTCGCACACAGGACATGATGATAAAAGGGGATTATTGAATGTAAGCACTGCCATGGGCTACATGAAGGACACTTTCACTCCCATGGCATTACTGCCCCTTGATTAAAGATGTGTTTAAATAACACCTAGTGGAAGGGTCCCAAAGCAGTGATGCAGAATGTGTTCAGGCCTCCCTGTACAGCAGCCCTTTAAGAGCCAACAAGCTGTTAGTGGGCACCTGAGGTTGTTTTAAGCTGCTGGAATATGTTTCATGAATTGCTTAATAAAAATTGTAAATGAATCATCTGTTTGAACTGAGTAAGAAGTTTGAAATCTACAGGTGCTCTGTTTGGTCAACCCACTAACAAACTGGCAAAGAAGGTTATATGGGAGGCCAAACCCCACAACGCCACTGAGCCTAATCAGTCACGTGAGGTTCTCAACTGCTCAACTCTTGCTACAATCAGACTCAAAGAGACCAGCCAGTGTTACTCAGATCAAAGCCAAAGCCATTTTGAAACTGCAGGTTTCTAGGCTTTCCTCTCTTAGAGCACAGTGCTAAGCTTTAGATGAAACTACTCTTCGATCAGACTGGCTAAAGGAAAATCTTCTGCACTTGCTGCTGTTCACCTCCTCGTGTTAGACATCAGTCAGACATCACCCTTGTAAAGGGAAAAATTGGTCTCAGGCTCAAAATCTTTGAGTAATTAAGAGCTCTGTGCTGGTGCAAGGGTGTACTGCCACGATGTGATTTCGGTGTTGCTGTTAGTGAGGAGGTGACAACCCTCTCTGGACCAACAGTAAATCTAGAGTTGATGTGGCAGCTCTGACTGATGCTTGATTCAGATGAACTACCGGATAATGCCAGTAGCAATCACAGCTCCACCACAACATGAAGGCATAGAGATCATTGTCATAAGGACATCTTTAGGCATAACATGCTTGCTCCCCCATCTTGATGAGATTTTACCCATCCTATTTAGAAACTATTTTGATATGCTGGTATTCAAAAGGAAATTATTATATCTTGTGACACAAAATGGAAGTTCCATTTCACTGTCTTTATATAAAAATATTTATATTCCATTGTCTTAAAGTTTCTTACCCTTTAATAGAAATATTTAGCGTTTTGTTTAAAAATCAGGCATTCAATTTTTATGAAATAAATTTTTGAAAACATATTCCTGAAATTGAGCACCTTTAATCCTCCCTGCAATCAAATTTAGCTTTTGACTTTATAGAGGGCTTTTTATTTTATTAGACTTTCTAATTCATGAAAATATTTGGATTTGCCGTAAGATAATAAGGAAGCAGAAGGAAGCAGTGACTGATGTTAGCCTTGATGATGTTCTGTAATTTTTTTTATATTACAAAAACCACAGAAGACAGGGAAGTACAACTACATCAGGACTTTAAATTTGGGGATAAATAAATTTTTTTCCATTTCTTGTTTTTTCCCAGGGAGAATAAAGGGAAAGAATAAAGCTAATTGCTCTATATCAGGGCCAATACGAAAAATGTAAAAACGAATTGAAAACCAAGACAGAAGATTTTTGAAAGACTAACCTAAAATGTGGACCTAAATATTTGCTTAGTATATACTTCAGCATAAGTAGCCCAAATGTTCAAGGTGCACAACTAGAAATAGTCTGTGGAAAGACATATAGAAAGTCACAGACTGACAGACATGCTTGAGGTAAAAACAGACCTGCCAAGTATATAACCAAGAGCTATAGAAGATATTCTTACATTCTGAGAAGGTTAAATTTTCTGTTGCAGAAGATTTCTGGAGCTCAGTAAATATCTTTGCTCACTTCCAGAATTCTTTAGTTGGGAGAAATTCTGGACAGTGATTAGAACTGAAAGCTAGTTTGTCTGTCTGTAAGATACACACTCCTGATCCACCTACTGGAGCTGCTTGTAAAGCTGATTTATGGAAATCCTTGAAGAAGAGTCTGTCAGCACTTCACGGCATTAAAGATGTAGGGGGTTTTCCGTATTTTCTCCATTGTAGGCTGAAAAAAAAAAATCTCTTCGGTTCCCTACAATCATAAACATCCTACACCCCAGCCAGCACTCATGAGTAGAATTCATCTAGAGTAATCAGCCACTGACACAAGTTCCTCAGAGGGACCTGAAGCCCTCCAGCATTCAAGAAACAGAATCTCCTCTTCCTCCTGTAGCAGCTTTGCCCTGCACCTCTGCCTATGGGGGCAAAAGCAAGCAGCCCAAATCACTGTGTTACTACCACCACCCAGTTGAAAATAACCTCCAACCACAACTCTATTCAAAATCTACTCAAAGAGACATGCAATTAAGCATAATTTCCATGGCTGAGGAGATACTGGTTATCTAAAAAAAATATATTGTAAACAGTGTTTCTACAGTTATCAAAGTCTTTGTCTACAAAATAAATAACTACACCTGGATTTGCCTAAATAATATTACACTAAAGCAACGAAAGGCAGTGATTTGTTAATTTATCCCTGTCCAGAAAAAAGAAAGGCTGTTGAACATATGGTTCAGTTTAAACATAGATGGAATTAGACATGTGCTTCAGTTCTTTTTTCAGTCAGAACTAATAACTGAAAACCATACCTATGTATACTTTGCTATGCTACAGCAGAATCAACTAAAATGTTGCCATCATATTCTTTCATATGATTTCAATATCCTGTCTGAGCAGGGGGGTTGGATTATATGTCCACCAGAGGTCCCTTCCAACCTCAGTCATTCTGTGATGCTGTGAATATTGTAGAGATGAAAGTATGTTACTTACATACTTATTCATAACGTAAGCAATATAAAGCATTCTCACCGTTTATGTAAATAGCAAAAAAAATTACCAAAAGGCAAATGTGTCATTTGGATCATTCGTTTTTCTTTATTAAGCTTTGATGAAAAACAGTCCATTTGAAATATTTTCAGCAACCACTTCAATTCCAAATGCTCAACACAAAACCTTGGTATCAGAGTTCAAACATATAAAGTTACACCTCATTATAATTTAATACTTAACAAAACTAATCATTTCTGATTTTTCATAATTAAGTTTAAAAAAATAATGTTACATTTATAAAATAAATCAGCTTTTCCCAATAAATTACAGTGGTGTTCTTATTCCAAAATGTAATATATCATACAAAATAGATAACAACTTTTTGTCAGACAAAACACTAAAGTATATTTTTCCTCCAGTACATTTTGGCAGTGTGTGAAAACATTTTATTGTACACTTGATATCTAAAGTACAGTGTGAAAAATAAATCCATTAAGCTATTATGCATATCTCTTATATAAGGCAAGGGTAGCCAACCTGGGGACTACTTTTTATTTCCAGTTATAAGTTTTTAGTCAGATCAATACTGCCATGTTTATGCAACTAACTTCATTAATCTGACCCATTAAATTCAAGTAGATCCACCTTGAGTCCAACACTCTTTCTATGACAAGTACACAAAAGTGAGCCCAATCAGTAAGCTTTTGGGCTGCTCAGTATCTCTCACACATGCTTTACCTTTGTGTTTCACCATAAAGCGTTGGTGGCGACTTGTAAAAATAGCACAGTCTGGATTCCCCTTAAGTTAATGGCAAAACTTCAGTACCTTATTCTGTCATAAAAACTCATGCTAAAAGGAACTTGTAAAAAGAGCAATGCCTTGATAAAAAAACAAACAGTAAACAGCAAAAAGAAAAACCATCTACAAAGCAAAAGGCAAATGTTAAAAGCTACTGCATGGACTTTACAAAAGAAACTATTTTAAAATAACAAAGAAACACAGCATCTATGTGGTAGTAGTGTATTCTCATTAAAGCCTTTTGAATGTTCAGGTCAGCTCAGCATTTACTGTGTCACATTTCCTGCCTACAAGAATGTATTTGAAGAATAACTGCAGATTGTTTGAGCAACTTTTACAAGCCAGAGGTGTAACTACACCATCTTTGGATGCTGTGATTAGTGAAGGTGTTGTTCAGGATGATCAAAATCTCACCTTGAAGAATTTCTGACTCCACTATGTTTTCTCTTTGCAGTAGTTCAGCAAACTGCAATATTTCATCTTTTTTGTATGTTTCTCTCTTACACATCTTCCGGGAAGAAAGTTTACTTTAAAATACTAAAGCAAAATCATTGCTGTCTGGAATAAATAAAATGTGCAAAGCGGTAATTTTCTTATGATGTCAGTATTGTATGAACAACATATCACTTAATATATCACATTGGATTATTTTCACAAATTGTAACTGAGTATATGTGCCCAAGGGAGCATGTGCCACAAGGTCCACTTTGTGCAAATCCACAGACAGTCCAAATCCAGACGGGTTGTTATAGACTCCAGACACAAAACTTAGCCAGTGTTGGATCCTCCCAAACTATAATGGGAGGAAGAGGAGAAGGAGGTTCATCACAGAAAATTGATTCATCTCAAGCTTCTGAAAACTCTTAAAAATTAGGAGAACAAATACTTTGTGTGCTGGTTGTCCTTCTGGCTTGAAATACCGTGGCTCAAACCAGGAGCACCTGGAGCTGAATTCAGGCACATTAATGCTTCAATTAGTTAGCCACAACTCTCCAGACAGAGAGCTGCTACATTAACTACAACATCTCTGTAAGTAAAGTTTAGTGATTGCTGAAGCATGCCTTCACCAGCCAGTTAGATAAATAAACCCAATGGCTACACTTATACAATTAAATCAAACAGCACAAAGTCTATACTTCAGTCCTGAGGTCGAATGGCAGGGTCTGCCTATATTCCTCTCTGTGCCCCTAAAGAGGGGGGCTATATCCAAAGCACCTGGTGAAAAGTGTCCATAGACTGGCCTAATTCCCAAAGTGTGCCCATAAATTTCTGGGGAGAGGACCAGTTAGTCCTGACCAAAAAGCATACCAGTCCTCGTTTTAACTATTTAGCAAAGTAAATGCTTTGGCACTATCCAATTGATTCATATAGACATTACTATCTATACAGATTTTAGAAAGCCTGCAAGCATATTCGCCCACAGCAGGCCCTCTGACTCATACAAACAGGTGAGCAAGAAGGATTCAACACTTCTGTTGAAATTTTACTTGAAAGTAAAATTTCAAATCAATATTTTTTTAAATGAGTTGTGCATTTCCATCCATTAAGTATGCTTTCCTTTTTTTTTTTGTATTCATGTGCTTTTTTAGTAGCCTACCATTTTACTATTAGTGGAACCTCGGCTTTTGCCTGATTAACCCACTTTTTCTTCTCTACAATTCACAGCTAAGCAAGCACTAACCAGTTCTGTCACAAAAAAAAATATATATATACACATCTAAAACGATAATATTAAGACAACAACTAAAACAGGAAATAAAAACATGAATCTGTGCAGTTATAAGATCTAAAAATAATATCAACCTCTATACATATTTGTCAGACTGCAGTGTCCACAGTTACAATTGTATGTGGCAGTCAGAACTGCATTACTTTCCAAATCATGAGGTGTTTAAAGGAACACCCACAGCAGTGGCTGTTGAGGAAATAATTTCATCTATCAACCTGAGATTTTAAATGTGCAAGTGTCCTACCAATTTATCTAGTGCATAAAAAGGAACGAAGGAAGGAAAGATGGAAGGAAGGAAGAAAGGAAGAAAGGATAAGACAGAGACAGAAACATTATCACAATGGTTTTTGTTTCAAAATAGACTGCTGTGCAATGACTGAAGCCTGATTTGCAGACATTTTGTATTCTTGCCCAGAGCCTTGAGGAGGGGAAGGTAATGGAGTTTCTGGAGTTGCTGAAAAAGAGCACAGAAAGAATTAGGTATTTTTATAGTCTGGCCTACTCTGCATATGCATACTACTGTGCTCAAAGGGAGTTCAGTTACACTTGACATGCTAGGGAAATAGGATATTTTAATTATCAGAATTTTTAGTTTATTAAAAATTATGCATGTAAAAACAATTATATATCAAAATGGTGCTGAATTCTTAAAATTAGATTAAATTCAGGTCAAGGTCTCTTATTTAACACCATTTATATACATACATTTTTAATGCACCATTATTTTAATTTAAGACTGATGATGAAATAACTCTATGAGCACTGACAGGCCACCACTCTAATTAATATTTTTAAATGAAACAGTGAAATCATATGACAGAAGGCTAACTTGCAATTACTTACAAATCTGTTCTGTATGTACAGGAGCAGACATTGAACTTATGAGGATAGTTTGGCCAGTTAATGGATCCTGGGCTAAGTGAGGATGCATTGGGTGATGCAGATGACTGGCATCATTAGAAGTACCTGCAAAAATAACATGTGCATATATCAATTCAAAAGAGCATGTTGTTGCCAGCAACTAAGACTTCAGTAATTACATTTCCACAGAGCAAATATTTTGATTGGCAATTAGAATAATTGCCTCCGGGTATTCATTAGACAATTACACCAGACTTCAACCATATTAAGCACTGTGTTTATTTTCACTGTTTTGACTGCAATAACAGTGGATTTCATGAAATATTTGTATGGATTCTTTCATCTGTGAAGGGAATTGTAAGACAACTGAGCAGTAACTGAGAAGTACGCAGCACAATCTGTTGTAGGACTAAGTTAACAAGATGAACTGCCAAGACAAGAAAGCTTTAGCTAACAGTTACATGACCCAAAGCTCAGACAGTGAGTCAGAGTGGTTGATAACATCACAATTCCCTCAATATCCCAGCATGCTAAATTCAACATAATACAACACAGTAAATTTAGCAAATTGTTAGCTTACCTCCTAGTAACATCTCCTGAAGCAAACTGTCAATTTTAACAATTCCAAACAGTTTGACCAACTGTATTTGCTCAATCATTTGCCAAGTGATGCTCTGGAGTGTAGGCAGTAGAAGAAGGAGTTCTCCAAATCTTCCTCTGGAGTCGTACTGACGGTCATTAATATAATCCTCTAAACTGATTTGGACTTGGAACCGCATATTCTTAATCTTCATTGGATTACTCAGGCCTTTTGCATCTTAAAAAATGACAAAATTTTAAAATCAAGGCAGATTATGATTTGGAAGGAGCATCTTACTTTTTTTTTTTTTCATTTGATTCTTTCCCACTGAGCTAGATAACATGAACAGATTCTACATTAACAAAAATCACTTTCAGTACAATCACGTGTAAAAAATCCTGTGAGATTTTTTTGTAAAAATACCTGGATCAAAAAACACAATTGCTTTCAAGCAAGCGTACTCATTGTCGTCTATTTGAATCTCCTGGAAGGGTCGAACTAATTCATCCAGAATGCGATTGGCCACTCGGCAGATCTCTACTTCAGTACTGTTGCGATGGATTATGTAATTGTTGCCTTAGAGAGAAAGAACACCAACATGTGGATTAATATAAACATTTTGATGTAGCATACTAGATGAAGCCCATTCTCAAAAGCACATTTCAAGTCAATAATTTTTTTAAGTAATAACTCTCATTTGCATTATACAAAACTGATCTTTCCAAACAGAGTGTACGTGCAAATTACACCTGTCACCTAGTAAAAAATCTGTACATGCAAATATGCCAACATGTACAGTTACTGATTGGTCCCCAGAACCAAGGTTCATGTTTGAATGCACAAGTATAGAGCAAGCAGACCTTTATCTTTACATAAGAGATAACTATAACAGTGAATTGATGTTAAAATGTCTTCTTCTCAAGTTAAAATAATACATCTCAAGCTGAATGAAGGATTTGTCAATACATAGGAGAAGACACGGGGAATGCTTCTTTTTCCAATAAGTGCTTCTGTTACTCCTAATAAAATTTAGCGGCATCATAAAATTTTCAGTAAAGAAATAATTTTCCCTGTTTCTTTAAATTTCCCTTTGGAGAAGTCTCCACCATGGCATCTTAATTCGCCTCCTGGAGAACACTGGCAAAGTCACAGAGCTTCCAAAAGCCACCAAAGCAGTTTTTGAAAGAAAAGTTTATATCACAAGGGATCCATGCCAAAATGACTCATAAACTTTACAGATACCTGCCCTCAAGTACCAGAAATAAGCCTTGAAGTCTCAAATCGTTCTTTTTTTTTATATATATGCTGACACTCATGACACTGAATATAATTTTCTGCTTATTATTTTTTAATTATTTTCCTTATTACCACTAATCCCAATAAAACTGCAAATATTTCTTTTTTATTTAAGTTTGTCAGTAAAACAGCACCTAGAGAAAGAACATTAAGAAAGCCATTTGTATAGCTTTTCTCTTGAAAGGACTGCTAGTGAAATACCTCCAGTCCAAGCCCTTCTTGTCCTTTTAATGTTATAATAGGTGTAAAAATAAATTCAAGCTGATTTAGAGCTGTGAAAAACAGGCCCAAAGATGAGGAAAACAAGTATTAAAAACGTCCTTGTTCCACACCACCAGTGAAGAGACTAGTTTGAGTCCATATTCCATATAGTCTTGCCTCACATCAAAAATCCTGTCCAAGATGAACTACACACTTTCTCATAAAACAGCCCAAATGCTGCACGTGCTAAATGTTCAGCAGAGTACACTTCAGAGTGGCAGAGCACTGTTTCAAACAGTGCTAACAAATGCCTCATCAAGTCCCTATTCACACAGGCGCACATCCCATCTGCTAACTGAGCCTCTCTGTCGCATGACCTAAGATAAGACATGCTTCCACCATGCAACAATGTCTTTTTTTCCTAACAGCTACGTTCTCTCTATATAACCCAGTGCAGGAGCCCTTTCAAGTGACCAAGAATATGCTTCTGCAGGTGTGACTCCTCACCGTGCCATGGATGCACCCTTCTGCCACACGTCAGAGACAGCAGGTACGCTGTTTACATGATGGCCATGTGGTGACTGTCAAGGCAGCAGTGAGAGGGCTCTTGGGAAAGTGAGTTGCAGGGAACAGATTATCCAGTATTCTAGCCAGTAGAGTCTTCTCTGTATCCAAAGGACTCTTGAGAAAGCTTCATTCAGATAAATGGGTTTTCATGAAAACTGAAATTAGTACACGTGTAACAGGCTGGCTGCTGCTCTCTTAAACAAAGGAGGTTTATGATGAGGGGGTTTTTTTTATGTTGCTGTTTTGTTCTGGTTTTTTTAAGGAACAAAAGTGCAGAAAGGATGCTAATGTAAGGAGACAATTGCCAGGAACTGCATTAAGTTTTGGTTTCTAGTATCCAATATTAGCTCACCTACCCACCTGCTTTTGCTGTAACAGGCATGTGACATTATGTCATTAATAGCTATTTAACATTCAGAGAATGCATTGCTTTGATTGTGCCAGAACAGTTGTTCCACTGAAGTGATTACATGGTTGCTAATGTACATCATCATTAATAAGTAAAACAAAACCAATATTTACCTAAAAGTAAAATGTCCTTATACGCCATGGACCGTTTTGCTGCTCCAAGCAACAGGTGTTCCCCAGCATGTGCTCTTAGCAGGGCAACCTCATGAAAAGAACAGCAGACTCAATAAATGATAAAGCAGTAAGTTCCAATAAGAGCAAAAGAAAAGAGGATGCATATTACTGTGTGTTAGGTACATGTTTAAGACAATTAAGATTCTAATGTAAAAGTCTTAACACCGTAAAAACAGCACTCTATAATTAAATTGTCATTCTCTGTCACTTCTAGCATTTGGTCCAGATTTTCAAGATGTATCAGATTTTGGTGGACTGGAGTTGAGAGATCCCAAGCAACCAATTAACCTCCTGCCCAGGCCACCGGTGAGAGAACTGCTCACCACAACGTGGGGATACTGGTTCTGGGTGTGCCAACACAACTTACTCTTAAAGCCAGTGATATATTAGGATATATTACATATGTGATGATAGATCAGACCTCTGTCATAAAAACACTTATGAATTTTCAAGACTTGATGCTTTTTTCCCCCGCAGTCATTATATACAATATAATTTTAGTACATTGTAATATATGAAAGATTATTTGCTAGGGATTGATACCAGTATGTTTGGAATTTGTTCAAGATTCTAATGGATTTTACTTTTTTCAAGTAGAGAAGCCCTACTTCAAATTAAATAACATGCTGCTATATTATAATGAAAGGTGAACACGAAATAAATACTCATCAAGGTCAGAAAAAAGTTCTGCTTCCGAAAGACTACAGAAAGAACAAAACGCTTAAGAGATATGCTGATTTGCTGCTTCTTTTTATTAATATCTTTTATGTGGTGGTGTTATTTCAAAACTTAAAAAAGAAAAAAAAAAGATGGTGGGTCTAGCATGCAGATCTATTTGATCAGGCAAAAAAAAATGAATGTTTAATCATGACATTTAAATATCACAGGAGTAACAGACAAGTAATTAAAGTTTTCTCTTTGGTGTCCTCTTATACCTGGTCATCCAGTGGTAATTCACAGAAGCCTGGAATATATTTAGCCCATTCCACAAGGACCAAAAGTTGTTGCTTCATAGATTCACAGACATCACTAACACCAGCAATCTTCTTAACGTTTATATCAGTGCTAGAGCCAGGACTGGACATTGAGATCTGGCCATTATGAGAGAAAAAATTCACAATGTTAAATTTCATATAGTTGCATTTTCACTGGTTAACAGCACATTTAAGAAAAAATCACAGCAGTAATCACGGATACTCTTGAGATGTTCCTTGACCACATGGACCATTAGTCTGCATGTAAATTATAAATTTTTATTTCTCATTATTACCAGTGTGCATTGCAGTATTTAATTATTCATATCATGATACAATACCTTCTCATTCCAAAATGCTATTTCTAAATATACCAGAGCCTTTATCATTTGTAGAGGGGAGTTGGTTTCTTTTTTTTTTTCCTTTAAAAGGGTTGACATTTACTTCATTTCAGAAAAAAAAGGAGAGCTCGTAGGGGCATGCAGTAATATTAAGGGCAGAGAAAGAGAGTGATAAAGGGGTAGCATATTCTTCTAGTGAAAAGATAAGTATCATTAACTTTAGAAGGTAAAACAGGGGGGTTTTAGTGCCTGGAGGTGAACAGTTTGTAATGATAAAGCAGGAGTACAGGCAGAGGCCTGAGACACTTCAGAGGAAATGTAAAGGATATGAGTGTGCATTAGACCACCTGCAGTGAACAGTGTTCTGTGAAATAGGAAGAGAGCAATATCTTTCTGGGCCTGAAGCTGGGACACTTTTACATAATCACTGAGCCAAATCCTGAAATTCTTAATGACTTTTCAAGGAAAGGAACAAAACCAGGCTTGCTCCTAAGCCAGGCAGGAAAGACAACTTAAGATAAAGCCAAGCTTGAGAAGGTAAGGTCAGAAGGAAAGGTCAGTTTATAGCTGCTATCATACCAGGGAAGAAAAAGAAAAGAGGAAACAGAAAAGGTAAAAGAAAGAAAAAAGAAAGAAGGAAAAAGAGAAAAAGGAAAAGAAAAAGGAAAAGAAAAAGGAAAAGAAAAAGAAAAAGAAAAAGAAAAAGAAAAAGGAAAAGGAAAAGGAAAAGGAAAAGAAAAAGAAAAAGAAAAAGAAAAAGAAAAAGAAAAAGAAAAAGAAAAAG
>JAYRBT010000082.1:121286168-121328386 GCA_036023395.1 Myiotriccus ornatus | reverse complement strand
AAAAGAAAAAGAAAAAGAAAAAGAAAAAGAAAAAGAAAAAGAAAAAGAAAAAGAAAAAGAAAAAGAAAAAGGAAAAGAAAAAGAAAAAGAGGAAATAGAAAAGATAAAAGAAAAAGAAAAAGAAAAAGAGGAAATAGAAAAGGTAAAAGAAAAAGAAAAAGAGGAAACAGAAAAGGTAAAAGAAAAAGAAAAAGAGGAAACAGAAAAGGTAAAGAAAGAAAAAAGAAAGAAGGAAAAAGAGAAAAAGAAAAAGAAAAAGAAAAAAGAAAAAGAAAAAGAAAAAGAAAAAGATAAAAAGAAAAAAAGGAAAAAAAAAAAAAAGAAATAAAAAAGATCCCACCACTATGAAACCAAAATCTCACCACTGCACAAGACGTATGAAATTGACTTTCCCTTTATGTTTTATTACTGAAAGCATCCTCAGGAAATGATGTAGTGTGATTATTTTCCTCAGGAAAAAAAAATAATTGTTTGATTTTCCAATAGCATACCTGTACACGCTTCAGGACGGTGGAAGCTATTTAGGTTGACCACCTATCAGTTCCCCTTCATTCATATATCCATGTTAAAACCCACAGTGGGATCTGCAGTGAAATCCCACTATCCTTGGGTAGTCAAAAGGAGTTGCACTTCTGAACTAAAGCTCAGTGTTTCCTACATAACTGAGTTGTGCAAAACATTGAAAACAGCTTAGATATTAATGTCAGTTAACCAGCTGAACATTAGTTCTCTGGGAAATTAGAGCAGCTAGGCAGGCGAAAAACTCCTCAGACACATAATTCAAAGGCTATCATGTAGGAAAATGGTTAGAGGTATTGTTTCTTTGTAGACAGAGCATTTGAAAAATCCACACTACAATCATGAGTCCATTTCTGGCATCTCTTCTACAAAAATGAAGTTGAAAATACTGAATATCATTCAGGTGAGAGCTATCAGAGTGATTCAGTCTAGAAAACCTTCAGTACAGAAAGAGAGTAAAGAAACTCAACACATTTCATTGTTTTTCCAGAAGAGTAGAAGAGATCTTGATCATGATTCAAAAGTATAAAGAAGACACTTCTGATAGCAAGTCACACTGTGATCTACCTGAGAAAGACACCACCATGCACCAACTAGGAGATAATACAAGAAGGTAACGAAGAGGCAGATTTTTTAACTGTTAGACATACTAACTCATGAATACATTGTCTTTCCTTTAATATCTCTTAATCAAACCTGTGCATCTTTATAAATTACAACTTACATTACAAACTATAGACTCCATGCTAAAATTACTTGCTGAATTTCTGCTGGGGACTCATGGGATGACTCCCATGGAGTTCATTATTAAGATTTCATCTCTTCACAAGGATATGAAGATACGAACTTTCCTATATCTTTTTCTCTATTGATTTAACCTGCCTCCCATTTCTGGAGTGCAACATGGCAGTCACTGACTTCACACAGTCATAGACTAGTGCAGGTTAGGAAGGATCTTAACAGATCATTTCATCCATCTTGTGGGAAAGTAAGCCTATATGATGGACTCATCTAGATCCTCAGGGATGAAGACTCCACCACATCCCTGAAAAGGTTGCTTCAGTAATTGCTTATTCTCACTGTAAAAAATTTCTTTCTTACATTGAGATTAAAACTTTCCCAGTGGAACTTGTACCGGTTAATGACTTGATGAACATGACAATTTAACATTATATCCCAGCTGTCCTGAAAACCTTCAGGGACAGATGCCTTTACGCCTGTGAGAGTCCAGCATGTCCCTTTCATATTTACATAATCCTAGAAGCCTCTCCTGGGTCTGTAGGAGAAAAATTGTACTTGGACAATTTCCCCCTGTAAGGGATATGCAGGAACAAAATAATTAATTTGCTCTATTTAATACAAAAATTTCAAAAGGGATGAATGCCACCCTCTTCCTTATTTCACAGCTGAAGGACTTGAATAATGATTTGGGACACTACCTCCTCCTCCAAGTTTCTCCTCAGGACTGAACTCATCTTACAGGCCTACTCGATTGAGAGAAAAACAAGTACTTCTAAGACTTGACTTTTCCACCATGTTAATGTAGTTTCTTGGACTTTGAGGCCTAGATTGTATCTTCATATATGCTCGACATAGTGGAACTAATTCTGTCCTACCAAAAAGGATGTAGAATAAATCTACACCTGTACACAAGGGGATGTTTTAGGCCAGGAACCTACTGTTTGAAAAGAACTTCATGCCATAAACAGCTGAGGATGTGATTCTATTTAACAGTTCTTATTCCTGAATTGCATATACCAGTCGCAAATGATTAAGAGAGTAATACAAAAAAGCACACTAAGCAACTTCAAAAAATTACTAAGGAGGTAAAAATAGCTGTATTTTTCATAGTGCATAGGTATGAAAGGTAGGAAGGTCCATTATGTCCATCTAGTCTGCCCAGACATGCAATATGTGCCAAAGACATATCACCCAGTAATTCCAGCATCAATTTTTTACAGACAGTTCCAGCCTAAGAGAGATGCTGATAAAGGATGAGATTACAAAACATTTGGGGATGTATAAATCAGTCAGCAAGAAATCATAAAGGTGGCAGTTAAATTCTAAGCAAGTTAGTAAGAGGTGCAAGAATGCAGAATCAATGACCATGATTTATCTGAGCTGCAGAAAAGGGCTGGAGACTGTTCCATGCAGCAATTGATTGGATAGGGAAAAAAAAGAAAAAGAGAAAATGAAGTTCAGATGAGACAAAGAAAATTCAAAAGCAAGATGTGGATAGTCTCTGCAGCTGAAACATTTCTGTTTGCCTTACTTATAATGTCTAAGGATATTAAAAATGGGATTTTCAAAAGAATTTAAGGAAATGAGTGTCCACACCCCTTTGAATGTAATGGCTTTGGACAGTTTTTTCACTAATGTTTCATAGGAAAGCCAGCTTCAAGGATAGATAGATGCCACAAGCTGCCTAAGACAGCAACTGATTTAAAAGCAGTAAGAACCATAAAGCTTTATTAAGAAAGGTGCCTAAGACATATTGTCCTGGACAAGGTAGGATTTTTTTTATTGACTTTGCTTCAAGAATGTATTCTATTACTGATTCTTTCACTGGGAACAGGAAGCTCGGTACATTTTGGAAGTAGACGAAAGTAATCTCAATAATTATACTCAATACAATAAAAAACTGAAAAGTATTTAATTTTAGTAAAAGCCATCTTAAAGTTACTACATAATTCTGTGGTAGATCTCGGTACCTGACGGGAGAGTGTCTCAGCTTGTGACAATGTGCTAATAGAAGGAATGTTGCAGCCATCAAAAGTGTTTCTTCTTGTACTTATCCTGTCCCGTTCATTTTGTACAGCTGGAAAAGAATAATCATGTCATTTATTGACTTGTAAAAACTGACACACAGTATAATTTCCGAAGTTTACTGTATTTCAGAAGATAACTCTAAGAACTGAAAGATATGACATTCAAAGAGGATGATCTGCTTTTAGCTCTGAGTAATGCGGAAGGATGACAATACATGTTTATGGTCTCTATCTGTACATTACCTGACTGCAAAAAGTACGTATAACTGATTATAGATGGATAGTGAATTATCAGCACTTTTTTCAGTAGCTTTATTACCGTAAAACCTCTTTCTTCCTTTGAACCTGAAGACATATTCTCATTTTGTTATTTCAACCAATTTAATAAGTAAAGTATTTTTTATCATAATGGCAGAAATGGACATCTCCAGACTGTCAAACAGGTCAAGAGGTACAGCACCACAACTGAAAAAATATCTCAGTCTGAGGAAGTATGAAAGCCCTACTCCTGCTTTGCTGCGGGAAACCCTGAAAGAGGAATAAATCATGAACTTAATCTAACAGTAAGATAACTTTGAAATTTAAATCTCATGCTCCTCCTCAATGACATTACATTCCTAGCCAGTTTATGGAATATTAAATATTAAAAATTACTCAGTTAAAAAGTTTCAGGATAGTAAGTTTTGTCTAACAGGGTCCAAAGAAAGGCATTTAAAAGGGCTTAGGATAAGGAATCCTTACTCAG
The DNA here is from genome assembly GCA_036023395.1 of Myiotriccus ornatus. Lineage (NCBI taxonomy): Eukaryota > Metazoa > Chordata > Aves > Passeriformes > Tyrannidae > Myiotriccus > Myiotriccus ornatus. The sequence goes on along the minus strand of JAYRBT010000082.1, from coordinate 121,324,354 downwards.
CACACACAAGGATTATGAAGCAACAGAGCATACTTTTGAACTGAAGGAATAAGAAAAAAATAAAACTATCAGTCGGATATTTCTAAAACCTAAATCATGTCCAAGCTTAGGTCAAGGAAAAAAAGGGAAAAAAAAAAGAATTATGGTGATCAAAATCTTTTTATTGCACAAGGAATCTCATCATCTTTTAAGACCAGAAGTTTTATTTCCAAAGATATGTTTGCTATTTTATGGGAAACAATCTGCATTATAGAATTTAGAAGCACTAAGAGAGGCTTCAATAAAAAAAAAAAATATTCTATGCACTGAATAGGTTCAGAGTTTATCCAAACAATGCACATAGTTTATTCCAGAGGTGTACCAACTTTTTGCAAGGACACTCACTGATGGGTCTTTTATTAAGGTCACAGTAAGAAATTTTGTGTGGTGATAAACACAAAGTGCTATATGTTCATGTAGACAGGAAACAAAAAAATAACCTCTTATAAAAGAATACCAGAACATCCACTGAATTTCAGCAGCTTAAGTGCTACATAGATAATTAAAATAATGTCAGCACTGATTAGGATTGCAAAAATAGTAAGGTATTCTGAAAATCAGTAGTGAAAGTCACTGATGGAGCACACTGAGAACTATAGGTGGATGCTTCAATTTTCTCCTACTTACACATAATTTTGGATTGTTAGACTAGACTGTCTGGCTGGCTAAAGCCTTTCTGTCAATTCAGGCTAAAATTGCCTTAAACAGAGACTCCATGAGGAAGGTGAAATATTTGCTTGAAGAGGCCTTGTATGGCTTTCACCAACTGAAGCCTTTCTTACCTTTGTCTTGCAGAAAAGAAAGAGATTCGCTAGAAACAAGAGGAGAAACAATCATAGAGACTATGCTACACTTCTTACACTATGAAACATGACCTGACCATGTGAAAAGGTATGTAACAACACATAAACAGTTCAGTGTTTTGAATTATTTTAGCACTTGGAAGCCTCAAATAAACATGGCTTAGATGCAATGAAAAAATGGAAGTGTTAGAGGTAGTGGGACCAAAGTAGGGCAGAACAGTGTAAATTAGGTTGAAAGTTTTATGCCATGCACTGGACTGCATTAGCATCTTCATGGAAATGACCATTTCTCTGCTTTTGACTCCCCAGCACATGCAAGATTCTGGCAAACTAGGCAGTTTCCAGAGGAGGACTACAGAGATGTAATCCACAAAGTTCACAAGGTGAAGCAAAGCACCTTTGTCTATGTGGAAAAGAGATGACCAACATGGAGGTGGGGGTCTTCATTTCTGTATGGAAAATGGAGCCAAATTCTTTTCAAATCCATAGTGAAAGGACAAGAAACAATGGTCACTACCTCAATTGCAGTAAGTCGTATTCCAATTAGTTATAAATTAAAAATTCTTCCTGATGAGGCTGGTCAAGAACTAAAAGAACTTGTCGAGAGAGACTGTCAAATCTCCCTCCTCAGGGGCTGTGTAAATCTGTCTGGACGGGTTCCAAGCCACCTGACTGAACCTAGACACTAGCCTTGCTTTAAATGGGGATCTGGACTAGTTGAATTCCAGATGCCCCTTCTGAGATAAATTTCTTTAATTCCAGGTTTTGAAAGTCTGTAAAGCTCTGCTTTTTGCAAAAGTTTTAGGGCAGCTGTGGACACACAGGTCTCCCCCTTTCTTCACATCAGATTGATAATATATATACAATATTGTATTGATTTTAATGATTCAAATTCCAAAACGCTAAAGTTTGTTAAAGGAGATCCATAAGAGCTAGCAAACCTATTTCATTCATACACTGTGCAACACTGGTTAGAATATCCCCATCCAGCTTCAATAAGAAAAATCCATTTTATCTCATACCAATAACTTGATCACTAGCAAAGCAGTACTACAGTATAGATATTTAAGAGCCTAAAGAAACAGCCTTCTTTATCTTAGGAAAGCCATGTAAAGAGTAAAAGAATGACAGCCTTGTTACTGTACAGGAGAACTGAGCACTCAGATTTCAGACTGGCCTTCAGGCAGATACATCATGCTCCAAACAGAAAAGGTAGCAAAGCTGTGCTGAACCACTTTTGAGTGCACATTTGAAACAGATCAGGACATCTTTTGCTTCTACATCATAATTGTCAGTGAAGTAACAGCCCCAACAACAATACTCCTGATATTACCACCACCCTTCTTTCCCTATTGCTCTGCTCCCGTGGTCATATGGTCCTCCCACTTTGATAGGAGGATCACTGTGACACATGTTTCTCATACCTGTCAGTGAGATCCATAAGTAACACTTTTCCCATTTTAAGCCCTAAAGAAATTAGAATTATTTTAACTAATGTGGACACTATACTGATAGCTACCACTAGTCTTCTCACCACTATTTTTTCACTCAACTTCACAGTCCTTCCTCTGCCTTAAATGTTTCTTACATTTAAATTTAATGGAAGAACAAGTAAGTTAGCACTGTCATTACTAAGGGTAGGAAAAAAATGCCAGATAGAGATTTTATGAAAAATTAAAACTAAAATCTCACAGTTCAAACTCTTCTAGCATATGGCTCAATATGTAAAAATCAATAAATTTTGGTGCCAGGATTCCTGAATTAAATAGTTGCAAATTCACTTTAAATCCATGGACTTGCTTATGATCAAAGTGTTAGAACTGCTTACCCACCTGAAAATTAGAAGATGTATATTTCACCTCAATATAAAAGCATTTCTCCATCATGATGGCATTATAGCAGACTTTCCATTGAATTATTCTGTTGGAGTTTTTTAGAATTTTTATTATATTTTAAAGCTCATTCAGAATTTTTTACTTTGTATATCAAAGAGTAAATTACTCCATTACCTTCTTTTTTCATTCCTGCTCGAAAACACTTTTTTAAACGACAATATCTGCATTGATTCCTTTTGTCCTTGTCAACGATACATTGTCGGCTGAATCTATCAGAGACAGAAAAGAGAAATGTATACAGCATTAATACAGCAGCACTGATTACAAAGAGGAAAACCAACTAACCTGGTCTGTCAGAATAATGTCTATAACCAGACTTTCGTCTTCAGTTGTTTTGATTTTTTTTTTTTTTATTAATCAGTTTTGAGAGGTGCTCCATTTCCAGGAATACATGCGTGCATCTAGACACATATATGCATTGGAATGGCAAGTGTGGAAAATTCTGGACTTAGACGCATCATTTACACCTCAACTGATTTGTAAGATATGTCAGTAACTGGCTGCATCAAACGGTAGAGAAAAGAAGAAAAGCTACAAAAATAAATGGAAAGGCCAATCAAAGAAAATGCCAAATGTTGCTGGCATTGAGGAGCTCCTTAGCTGTAAAACCATTACCCTTGGCTGGCAATGTTTTATTGGTGTCTTATGGAGATACCAATAAACAAACTACATGTGGTATCATTACAAGTGGCAAAGTAAAAAGGAAATGAGAGGAACATTTTCTACTAACACAATGAAACAAAGACATGAGGAAACACACAGAGCATGACAGTGCAGGATGGATCATTCAGGCTCTCATGGTCACACACAGATGTGCCTAAAGGGAATGCATACGAGCCCTCTTCCCCTCTCCCCGTTTAGGTCTGCCTTTTTTTTTGATCTGCATGTGTTTGTTAGATAAACAGACCTGCCTTTTGCAGAGCTCTTCCTGAAATCACTTACATCAGGTCTTGCCACACCACTTTAGGAATATGTCTATGCTATATCACTGTGGTATGTCTGTAAGGGAGAGATTTCCTTTTAAGAGTATTATGCAATCAAGGAAGACTGTAACAAACGTTTCTACTAAAAAGCTGTTTTACAAACAGTTTTCTCCTCCTTGTGCCCCATGAGGTGGCACAAGGAGACAGGGAATGGGAGATGTGGTCAGTTCATCATATGTTGTCTCTGCTGCTGCTTCTTCCTCAAGGAGAGGACTCCTCACACTCTTCCTCTGCTCCAGCATAAGGTCCCTCCCAACAGAGACAGTTTGAACTTCTCCAGTTTGAGCTGCAGTTCTTCATGAACTGCTCCAGCATGTTTCCTGGGTGCAGGAAGCATGCTTTCCTTTCCACAGAGTGCAGTCCTTCAGGAACAGGCTGCTCCAGCATGGGTCCCCCGTGGGATCACAAGTCCTGCCAGCAAACCTGCTGCACCATGGGCTCCTCTCTCCATTAGGCCACAGGAATGTGCTCTGCGTGGTCTTCCCAAACATGCCATAACTTTCTGTCGGGCATCCATACTCTCCAGCAGGGAGTTCTCCATGGGCTGCATATGGATATCCACTCCCTTGAGGACTTCCATGGACTGCACAGGGACACCCTCCCTCATCATGGCCTTCACCATGGACTGCAGGGGAATCTCTGCTCTGGTGCCTGGGGCACCTCCTCCCCCTCCTTCTCCACTGACCTGGGTGTAAGTGGAGTGGAAAGGAAAGTCATTCCTTTCACATTCCTCCTCACTTCGCTCTTCTCTGGCTGCAATTTGCTTCTGCACAATAATTATTTTTCATTCTTAAATACGTTATCCCAGAGGCACTACCACCACTGCTGATGGGCTCATCTTTGGCCACCTTGGAGCCAGCTGGTATTGGCTTCATCAGACATAGGGGACGCCTTCCAAGAGCTTCTCACAGAATCCACTCTTGTAGCCTCCTTGCTACCAAAACCTTGCCATGAAAACCCAATACATGCCTTCAGTGATCTGTCTAAACTCACAGTTTTCCATGTGTTCTATGCACAGCTTAAAACTCATCATTTATGATCTTGGGTATGCACAAGAGTAATTTGTCAAACATGGTGTACAGACCCGCAGTGTGATAATTAGGGCACCATTTGGAAATTAGCAGATCAGACTGATGGGGGGAAATGTTTTATCAAAGAGCAATGTGTCACACAAATCTCGAATATGTGCAGATATGTTTGCACAGCCCTTAAAACAAGACTCATAAATCTTAAGACTTTCTATTCAGAAGCTACCTTCCTAAGAAAAGAATTCTTAGAAAACAGTTAAGAAATAAAATTTTCATATTGCAGTGAAAAGATGAGCACTTTTCATTTGTCTTTTTTTTTTTTTTTTCCCAGGAGATGTCCTTCATAATAATAAATAAAAGATAAACAATATCAACCAACATTTGGAATATACTATCTGGAATGTGTAATATTAAGTAGTATCCCTTAAGATAAAGCAGGAAATACCCTGGTAAACTACTGAAAAACTCTGAATATAATTTTTGCTTAAATTCATTAATTTAGTGCCTCTAGATGAACTTTCGAAATACCTGCACGAGTAGACGTGGTTTTTCCTTATGCTGCGTCTAAAAAATCCCTTGCATCCATCACAGCTGGAAGCACCGTAATGTTTTCCAGTCGCTCGGTCTCCACATATTGCACAGAGACTGCTGACGCCATTGTCAGCGGCATTCATGTTGACAGCTTCTCCTGAACTGTCTGACAAGAGGGAAGAACAGTATTACATAGTTACAGACAAGACTTCCACCAACCAGAACATGAACAAACTGTATCTAAATGGAGGCTTTTTCTGGTCTTTTCTCTTTTAATTGGCACTTAGGATTTATATAGCACGACCTATCTAATTACATCTGGCTCTTACTCATATGAACACTTTAGAAGCGATAGAGATGTTAACAGAATTAATGAAGTTCACAGCAACAAATAAATCTATTCTAAACTCTTTCGAATGGAAGGATTAAAAATTAAACTCCAATTTTGCATGTACAATTACATATACATTCCTATTAAGGTGAAGAGGAACTTTGGCCCAAAACAGTGATAACTCTCATGTATCATTTCTCGTATGAGCAGGCAATTACTGGCAACTCATACAAAGGTTTGTGACATTAAACAAACAAACAAAAAATTTTGCATAATGTTTAATTTAAAAAAACACAAAAAACGCATGCTAAGAGGACTGTCTAAGTATTACTTCCTTGAAGATATTTTTGACAGGAAGATTGCAAGACAATATCGTTGCACAGAGAATATTAGCTGCATGATTAACAATTAGTCACTGCCTCTGGTAAACACTACTGAAGAAATTAATCTGAAATCAAAACACACATTTATTTTTTGAGTCACAATCTTTAACAGACATGTTGAAAGAAACAATTGCAAAATATCTTTTTCTGTTTTGTTTCTGGTTTAAATGAAAGGAAAACTATTTGAAATATGCCTAAGCATTAGTATCTGTTTTGTCCAGGAGAGGAAACCATGACACATTAATTAGTTATTCAAGCATGGATTCAAAAGTCGAGTACATGAGCTCATGAACAGCAAACAGGTTGAACAGTAAAACTGTTAATACTGATAGATAATATTATTCTTATTGTATAGATCCAACTGAAATGTGTAACACAAATATATTATAAAATTTTCATTGTGTCCTGCAGAGTTTACAATTTAAACTAAGTTTTTCAGACAAAGAGAGAAACAACCCTTTTGTATTGATTTGCTTTACAGAGCTGTAACTGATAGGAATTATATTAAAAATCGATTAAATTAAATGAAATCTTAAAAGTAAGAATTCAGTTCTGTAAAAATTTTATTTTAAAATTAGGCTTGTCATTACTGGAAAATTATTTTCATAAATGGGTTACAGAATTACTCTAGAAAAATATAAAACCGTTCTTTTGAAGTTCTGTAATTTTGCATGATACAGCAGAATAATTAAAAATACAGCATTTAAATGTAATGATGAAATATATTACAGCACTATAAGTTGTGTGTGTATATATATATATATATATAAAAGCACATACTTATTTTCCTTGGTATTATTCCGAAACATTATATCTGGGAAATACACCTGATGTTGAAAAGTTCTTTGATTTCAACAGAACTGCATAATCTCCCTGAATGTGGCTTGTTAAACTTGTCTGAATGTTCCTAATTAATTCAGACAGTTAGAAAAGATACATAGGAAGGTTCATAAGAGGCAGCTTTCAGTTCCAGACTAGCACTGTAACAACAAGGCAATGGTTTAACATATTCTATAAGAAAGTACTTAAGCTAAACTCAAAACAAACTCTAAACAGAAAAAGGCTACACCTAAAAATTAATAACTATCAAGCTAATCACTTACAGTGAATAATTTAACCAGCTCTATCACCAACACATAATGCAACCAAGCACAACCTCCCTAATCTGCTTTCCCATTTTATTTAACATTAACAGATCTAAAAGGGTGCTATTCAGCAAAAACACAAATGACCAATGAAATCATGCATGTTACAACAAAAAACAGAAAAATCATCTAAAAGTTACATAATCATTGTTGATAGCTCCAAAATCACTTAGGCTATAAAGGTATGTTTTTCCTTCCTAAATCAATAACCAAGTCTACCTTTCTGTTTACTAAGCTTGCTGTAATGTAACATCAAAAATTCAGATAAAACTTCAAGCCCAACAATAAAAAATTAATTAGGTTCTATATGGTAGGAATATGTGGAAATGCAGGTGCTAAATATTTTTACTGCAAATCACTAGATACTGGTTCTGCCCTTTAAAAATACATACAACTACAGATCTATGAATTATACTTTATGATATGACAGACCAACTTTTTTTGTATATTGGAAGATTTGGAAGGCCATTTTTGAGTCGTTTAACTTGCCTGATACTTTTCTTCACTTTGACTGACTTTTTTTTTTTTTGGCAGAACGAAATGGTGTGCTTCTTATTTCAAGCATAAATTACTGGTACAACTTCTTAAAAACTGCAATTAAAAATTCTACCTAAAGTTGAAGTGGTACACTAGACAAATGCAAATACTTTTTCTCAGCTAAACATTAGCCTCTATAAAGCAAATGTGATTTTTTTTTTAAATTACTCTAGTTCATATATACACTTACCTAGAAAGTCTAGATTAACACTAAATTAAATAAAATATTAGTCTAACAATTAGAAACTAAGAATGGAGAAACAGTAGTTAATTTTTTTCACAAACCTCTGGACAATTTTGTCCTTTCCTTCTGAAAGTTATATATGAAATATACTTCCATGTCCAAACTGTCAGTACTAGTTATTAATTTGTTGTACGGTAAACAAAACAACTGCTGAATTCACCATTTTCTTCCTTTGATTAACTGACTGGTGACAGTACAGTTCATCTACTTTATTACATATAACCTCTCTTTTATTTTCCTTAAAGAATTATAATGTTACTAACTTAAAAGTTAGCGATGAAGTGTAAAAGAGCAGATTTGTAGCTTGAAAACAACCCCCAAATGCTCCATTAATGAAACATTTAACTAACACCTTACAGCATTACTAAACTTCACCTTTTCTTTTAACTGGCTTGATTTTGCCGCACAGAGCAGAACTCACCATTGCCATTATACAGAATCTGCATAGTTTCGAACTCCAGTGCCGTGTACGTCGGATCTAACACTTCACTGTAGTTTGCCATATCCATGTCTAGTATTGGTTCTGAGAGCCTCATCATTGAATGCAAAACCAGTGAAAAAGCTGCTCAAATGTACAGCCTTTCCATTCTGTTTCACAGTGATTGATAATCCAAAGTTAACTATAACTGTGTCATTTACGTGCAGCAATGGGAGGAGCTGTAAAACTGCTTCTGCATGCTGTATTTCACCTAGTTTGTTTTTTTTCTTTTATGATACAGTGCAACCCTTCTGATAATCTTGGAATGCTTTATGAAATAACCTTATCAGAAGTTGTATTGGTTCCAGTTCTTCCGTGAACCCAAGGACGTGCAGGAAGCTTCCTGTCCCTTATGCCCTGCTACCTATTTTGTTGTCAATGTGTGGAACAAACAGTTCTAAACAAACTGCTCTGGTTGTTCTACACGGAGACTGTAGTTCCTACGCCATTTTGCTCTCTTCAGAACAATAAGGAAATGTGATATGATTATGGCTATCTCAAAACTATACCCAAATCATCCAACTTCGTATTTTAACAGACAGCTGTAAAACCTCCTACTTTTACAGCTGTTAGCGTTCTTTTACAGCAGTGATGAGCTGACTGCATAGGCACCCTCAAGCAAGGCCTCAAGCCACACAAGGTCTGCAGCAAGGCCAGCTCATAAATCCCCTCCATCACACACTGTGCTGCTGTTGATGGCTCTAGGCACTGGACCCTGCACACTCAGACAGTGGCCTCCTGCTCTAACCCTTCTTCATAGAAGATGTAATGGCAGCATAGTGTTTTCAAGTACCATCAGGATGCACAAGGGAAAAAAACTATTATTCACCTTCTCTGTAAAGAAGAATCTCTGGGGAGGTCCACAGCTCATCAATTGGTAGACATGGTGTGTACAAACCTAGTTAAAAACCCTCCTGTAAAGCTGTTTGAATCTGTGCCAAATATAGAGCTGAACAGCTGAATTTCACTTGCTAATCTGGTGCTTCTAAATGTTGGATAGCAGAATTTCAAACATCATTTCTCAATAAATTCTTTACAGAAAAATACCCTTTACACTGCTGAAAAACAGTTACATTAAAGATTACACATATGGGAAAACTGCCGAGGTTATGTCTAATTAACAAGAGCTAGTAACTGTACATACAGCATTGAAACGCTTATTTGAATGGAAAAGAGTGTCTGCAGCTGTTGTGTAAAAATAGCTGTAAAAGGACATAATCATAACTCCTTGATTAAAAAAAAAAAAAAAAAGAAGAAAAAAAGGCAATTTATGACAGGCTACTAATGAAAAAGGAAAATTTACAGGAAAAGACCTAGAAATAAGCCTTTCAAAATTCATCCTTCTAATTTCCATGTGCTCACGGTTACCTGAGAGGCACAAATCATCCTTTCTCCTTGTGGACACACAGATGTAGTCTCAGGCCAGTTCTTCTTCTCCTGACTCCAGCAGAGTCTAGTGACATAATTATGACAACAGGATTCTTGTATAAATCACAGAGCTATCCCTAAACCAAAGCTTATTTGCAATTGTGTTACTGCTTGCACAAATTCTCTGCAGATTTTGGAGGGTCTCCACAGGAGCTGTCCTTCTCAACCTGCTGCTGGTCCTTTTCCTTTAAACCATTCATCCATTATTATATTTAATGAGATTTCAAAAAAACTGCAGAAGTTACTGCTTCAAAAAGGGCAAACCTAAAATGTTCTGCCTTCACAAGAATAGTATGTTTATTAACAATCAATGTGACTACAAATACTTCCTATACATGACAGAATACAAATAATACAAAAAAATGGGAATGTTTTAAGATATTTAAGGATACAACTGAAATGTCAGAATATTTTAGGCCTACAATCATGGAAAAAAATTTACTCAGAAGGCATCATTTCACAGTACTAGAAGTGCACAAGGTTTCCCTGTTTTTAACCATAACTAACACTTTTTCTTAAAGAAGCATATTAAATTTAGGATTCGTGAAAAGCTATTTTCTGACAGCCAATATTTGTTTAGGAAATCACTGTAGTTTCTTCATGAGATGGAATAGTTTCAAATTACCTGATGGCTCAGTTTAAAAACTTTCTTCTGTATCAGAATTTGTTGTATTTGCTACTACAATCTGTTGTATTTGTTTAGTATTTGCTACAATGCTAATTACTGGTTACATAACAAAATAATCATTGCGTTAATATGCTACTTAACAAAATATAAAAAGGTTTACATGTTAACTAGAATTATCTTTTGTTCCTTAGCACATACTTTTTATAAGATTTTCTATAATAGTCTCTGGCTTTTTAATTCCAAAATTGTATGCTTACAAACACATTTAATGCATATTTTTATTTCAAAACTCCAGTCCTGAAAACAGTCTGGCATATAAATTAATTTAAAGTAAGGGAATGAATGGAAGATGGAAGATATCACGTATGACATGATCAAATCCTGCTATTCCCTCTGCTGTTAGTAGAACTTCTTCAGTGCTGCCAAAACAGGTCCCTTAGTGACTGCTAAACAGAGGGAATGAATTGACCCTTCATACTTCTGTCATATAAAAACTCATTTCAATTGATTTTTTAATATGGAAAAATGTACGCTGTAGGAAAGACATTCTTTATACTGTTTTTTTCATGTTTTGCTAAGGAAACTTCTTACAGTCAAATCTTGCACTCATAAAAATCTGCTTTCTGGGGGATTTTTAGCATCATGAAGTACATCATGAACAATTAATGTATACTAAATCACTACAGTAAAATATTAATATGTTTTCTTTCAGCCTTAGGTGGATTAGAATGCAGTCCTGGAATCAGAGCAGCTGATGAAAGACGCTAATGATGAACAGCTTTTGGTCCTATGTCAGTGCAAGTTTTACAATGTTCACTAGTATTTAGATCCCCACTCAGCAGATTTCTTTTCATACTGGACACCTGAGCTGTTTTTCAAATTCTGAATGACACTGCAGTTTGTAGTATGAGATGTTCTAAGTCAAGTCACCTACTACTGACAGCCAAGAAGTAAGCAAAGGTAAGCAAAAGTTTTAAAACTGTGTAATTAGTCAAACTGAGAAACACGTCCTTGAGATAATATAAATTTGAGTAAGAAATGATTTCTCAGATTTTGCATAATTGCGAAGAAAGAGAAAGATACACAATAATGGTTTTGTTCATATGGTTATATTGCTTTTTTCCTTTAAATCTGATGACCTCAGGATCACATATAGAAAGCATTCCTATCTTATCTTTAAGACTATTAACTCTGTTAATTGTCCAGCTCTCTATATTAAATGTAATCATTCTTTCTGACTGTGGCATAAAATAAAACACAAGCTAATAAAATCAAGGTTATTTCCATTAAGTCTTCCTGAAAATAAAAACAAATCTCAAACTACTATCACAACTGAAATAGTTTTGGTTTTGGTTTTTTTTTTGGTTGGGTTTTTTTTTCTGTTGTTGAGCTTTTTTTGCTTTGTTTTTTTGTGGATTTTTGTTTTGGTTTGGTTTTTTTGTTGGCTTTTTTTGGGGTTTTGTTGTTTTTGGTTTTTGTTTTTTGTTTTTTGGTTTTGGTTTTTGTGGGTTTTTTGTTTGTTTTGATTATTTAAAGGAGCAATATATCCTTTTATCTTTCCAGCTTAGTAAGCAATGTAGATCCCCAGAATAAAGCCTTAACTTAGAAGCTTTTTGTTTCCCATGTATTCTGAATAAGGAACACATCTTCACAGTATTTCCTGGTTTGCAAGTACTGTGACTTGTAGTGCACATACTTGGAAGACATCCTGTTTTTTTCAATAACCTGGCATATTTTTCAAGTATGTTAATAAAACACACATTTTGATCTGTTTCCCCTCTTGTCTGGTGGCACACATAGGACAGGGTATGCATGGAGTCTGTACTAACCAATCCTAATGAAACCATACAAGTTGAGCCAGAATGTCTCCTTATTACAGCAAAATCGGACAAAGATCTCCTCGTCAGAGAGTTTATTTGCCAAAACCTTGTTACTCAAGAAGCAGTGTGCAAATTTTAAGTGCACCTGTGGGCAATCTCATCTTTGGCTTACAAAGATACACACCCTTGTAATACCAGAGACTGAGCTTCCCTCTCCTGTAACACATGCTCAATGCCAGGGAGAACAGTGCCAGTCACCATCCCATCAGTTCTGCTGACATCCACCCCCAAGTATTTCATAAATGGTCCGTGAGTAATGACTCGGAAATGTTTGCTTGTCTTCTAAAACATATAAAATTATGACGTGCTTGTCGTGGAAAGATTTGTAATACTGTCGTATTGCTTTATTTGGTAGAGATTGCTGGATTTTTGTTTTTTTAAATAAATAAAAATGTTAGAGTTGGATCAGACCTAAAAATCAGTGATTAAGCACAAATGTGTATTGAAGTTTAAATGTGTATTCCCAAGCTGCTTGGAAAAGAAATAGCTTTTTGTGCTGAAGACTTAAGCAACATGATGGAAACATGGCTACAGTCTTCTACAACTCTAAAATACTACAGCAAGTTGTCACACCCCTTTCCCCCCGCCTCTCCACAAAGTTCATAGCCAAACAAGGACAAAGTTGCTTTTGAGCTGGCTAATGTTAAAGGATTTTTCAGAACAATTTGTGAATCATGAGAGTAAATGCATAGCACAACTGGTCTCATTACGGTGACCAAAGGCATCATCTCACACTCACTTCTCAAAGCCAGCACCAATTATGAGATTTAATGAGTAAATTTATGCCATTTAGATGCTTCTGTGCCTTTTCATCCTGCATCTTTCTTTTTGACTTTGTCCTAAAAAATACAGTAGTTAAATAAAATGCTAGAAAAGCAAAGCCAGTACCAGAATTAAACAGGTTTTCACAGCACACTTATAGGCAAGGGGGTTGATTAGCTGCAACAAATCATGCCAGGTGAAACCTAAGTACAGATCTTTGTGGGAAATCTAGGCTAAGCCTGTTTTCATTACACACATTTTTAGACACTTAGACCACCCCAGGCTTTCTATAAATGGAGATTCTTGTACATATTGAATTTGCCTCTTTTTTTCAATTTAAATTGGTCATTCATTATGTTGAGTTCCACTCTATCATACAGCATACGTAGTTTTAATATGTTAGGATGAGAGTCAGTTTTAGGTTTTCTCATTTTGGAATAACAGGGAACAGACAATTATTGTGAGGTCTGAATTGTCTTTATGTTTTTGGCTTCAAAAATGATTTGTCATTCAGAACAACCGGCTACAACTTCAACAGTCATGAATGTGAATAAACATAGACAACAAAGAACATGCCTGGGTTCTGACTTGTCAAACACACTATGGACCCACCATAAAGCACATTTTTCAAGCTTGAATAATCCCAAAATAGTTACAAAGATGTCAATAAGTAGTCTACATCAGAGTTTCAAAGCTGAGTAATAAATCCAAAACTCCAAATTCTATCAACTGCAATTTTAATCTTGCATACACCTTGGTCATTGTCCTGTCAGTACTTGAGGAGAAATATCAAAGGAATATGAAAGTTCTAAAATATTTTGAGCCTGAACAATTGTGGCAGCAGGATAATTCTGAAAATAATTTACACTCACTGAGGATACAGCCCATTTTCAGATTCTCCCTCCCTATTCCAAATATAATTCTCTCCATCTTATTCTAAAAGGGTAAAATATTTACTTATTCACTTTATATACCACAATGTCATTGAGGGGATAGGTTACTAGGATAGCAACATTAATATAATGGTGTCATATGCAAAGAGAAGATGTTACATCCACTACTTAAGGTCAAGGTAAACAAAGCTGTCTGGTTTATCTGATTTTATTTATCACTTACACATGCACACACACATCAGTGAGTGACCCGGGTAGCATCTCACAAAGTACAAGACACATTCCAGTTCACAAACCCTTAGTTGTACTCTTTATTTAACAGAAAGGTGTTTTGAGGATGATTCTCATGTTGTATTCACCCACAGTCTGCATATATCTTCTTCATTTTGCAGCTGCCCTGCACTACTGTTTGTCTGTGGTTTAGTGAAATCCATGGTGTACCTGTGCTTGGTTGTTCTGCAGTGTACTCTCCAGCTCTTGATTACCTATCAGATTCAGGACAATTTTTGCTATTGTTATTATTTCACTTCTTTATTACTCTCATGTTGCAGTGAATTTCTTGAAATAAGGTGAACTGGATTACACCTATAACTGTATGACAGCAGCTAATGACTTTCTTCTGAGATTTCTCAGCCTTCAACTTAGCACCGGACAGCCTTTCACTGAATACCACTGTTGAAGAGCAGGAAATAGTCAAGGAAAAGCTGTCTTATAGCCATTGCATAAGGGCCACCACTAAATGTCAATAACCAGTTGACTGCCCTGATGGAGAACATTTTGTCTGGGTGCTGGAAGAACCGAGGCCGTGATGGTGCCTGTTGAAGAAGCACATTTTTAAGGGAAGATTTACAGGGATGGCTAATGGTGAAGTGGAAGCTTGATAACAGTCATTCAAAAAGAAGGCTGAGGGGAGACCTCTGTTCTCTACAGCTTTCTGAGAACAAGAACTGGAGAGGGAGAGAGATGCATCTGATCTCCCTTATATCCAGTGATAGGCTAAGTGGGAATGGTTCAAGGATGTGTCAGGGTTTAAGAGGTTTAGACTGGACATTTAGAAGTATTCCTTTACCAAGAGTGTGGTCAAACACTGGAACAGGTTCCCTGGAGAGGTGGTCAATACCCCAAGCCTTCCAGTGTTAAAGAGACATTTGGACAATGCCCATCAAGGCTTTAATTTGATCACCCATGAATTGGCCAGGCAGTTGGACTAGATGTTATGGTCAGTGTAAATCCCTTTCAACTGAAATAGTCTATACTATTCTAATCTAGTTTAGTCTAGTGTTTTCTAAGTTTCTATTCAGTCAGAACACAGTATGCTGGGTACAAGAGTTAGGTGGTAAATACTGAGTACACAGAGTAGTTATATTTCTTTATCTAGACATTCCAGGAGGATGTCCACAGTAGACTGAAACATATGTAAATATCAAATATTATGCAGATTTAAAATCTTGTTTTATGTACACATATGTATGTATCTAAGGATGTACACATAAGAATTTATTGTCAGGTTTTTTGTGACAGCTGGATATGCCTCTTGAATTGACAGGGGGAAGCTCTTCCTCCTGCATACTGGATCTTAGTAATTGTTGACATTTTATTGTCCATGTGCAGATTCTCCCCAGAAGCTAATAGTAAATCAGCATTTTGCCAGTTCAATCCATTCCTGTGCTTGTTTTGTGTCCAGATTTACAGTAAATTTGCTAGCCCTATCTGAGGTTAGCAGGCACCATTAGAAAATTGTGCATCTTTATGTGGAGGAAGGATAAAAAATAGGATACTTTTGCTTTTTACATAGCAACAGATCAGGTTTGCTCTTAGGTATGTGAATTACTATTTAGCACTTAATATTTCTATTTTATTCTTGAAAACTCACAATAGCCATGAAGTGTTGACAATTTAGAAGGCTTAAAGGATTTTTGTAGCATAGAATTTTGTGGTGAGATTTGCTGAGTTACAGTTAAAGGACTGGAGACACTTGTTAATTATTTGCTTAAATCAGGTAACTTATTTTTTTCTGCTACACACAAGAAAGTTAATCAGAGAGTTGTCCTGGAGAGCAGAATGAAATGAGAAGTAAACAGGAAAGAGTTCAGGCATAAGATAAAACCAAACCATCACAGTATTGATAAGCAAGGCTAAGCACTCCTGTTCAGTCATCCCCAGGTGATTAGTAATTTCTTAATAAGCGTTCTTGGCAGGTTTTATGCAAACTTGCTCATAAAAAATGCTTTATATAGCCAGTTAGATAAATTTGACTTACAATTTATCCAGAGTTATCTTGAGAAATACCATGTAATGAGATTTTTTTTTCCCTGAGATAAACACACTTGCCTTTGTCATATACAATAAAAGAGTTCAAAAAAAGGTTAACCAATATCAAGGCAAGGTTTTTTCAGGATTCTGTTTTTTCAGTATGCCTAGAATCTTTCCTTTCTGTGTGATTCATTAATCACAACAAGTCCTCTAATTTCTAAATTCTATCCCCTGATGAATGAGTTATGTATTCTACATAATGTTTTAAAACAAACTCAGTACACTTCTGCCAGTGCTAGTGACTATGTAACTCTTGGTCCTGCGTAAAAGGCTAATTAAATAACAGACAAGTTGCCATTATTTTCAGTTACTCTGTCTAAAATTAAAATTTTTAACTAGAGCATAAACTGACTCATCACATTCCCACAGAAAGAATGTTGTGTCAACACACTTGACTTAACTCTTCCAAGACACTAGCATGGTTATGCTGAGCTTAACAACTTCTCTCATTTTCATTGTTACAAAAATCAGTTAATGAGAAGTTCAGAGCATATTAAACACTACCAGTTTAAACCGAAAGTATGACAAAGGAACACAAAATTCAAAATACTACCTGAACAAAAGAACAACATCAACGCATAAAGGCATATAATCTGTTTCAAACATATTTTGGGTCAGCTCCTTAAAATACCAAAATAACTTGATTTTAGGCATCAAATAAATATGAAGTTTTTAGAACAACTCACAGCCTGGGAAGGCATGTGTGTAAAATACTCTGATTTTCACAAAATCACAGAATGGTTTGGGTTGGAAAGGACATTAAGGATCATCGAGTTCCAACTCCTCTGCCACGGGCAGGGATACCTTCCACTAGACCAAGTTGCTCAAAGTCTCACCTAACCTAGCCTTGATCACTCCCAGGGATGAGGCATCCACGACTTCCTTCTCTGGTAACCTGTTCCAGTGCCTCACCACTCTCACAGTAAAGAACTTCTTCCTAGCACCTAAACTAAACCCATTGTCTTTCAGCTTAAAGCCACTCCCCCTTGTCCTATCGCTCCATGTCCTTGTAAAAAAATCCCCCTCCATCTTTCTTACAGACTGCCTTTAAGTACTGGAAGGCTGCTCTAAGGTCTCCATGAAGCCTTTTCTTTTCCTTAAAGTAATTACATTATATTTCTTAAGAGAACAAAGTCATTACTGGTTTCAGCAGACATAAACTAACAACAGTAGTTGCTGTTAGTTTGAAAACACAAACGGGGGCTGTCCGAAGAACAAAGGAGGTCCCAGACACCTGATATCTTTATGGGCAGAGGCATCTACATTCTAAGCACAGTAAATTCAGATCTCAGTGAGCACAAAGCAGAACCCTCTGGAGAAGGAGCTTAAATCTGTGCTTTTCTGTACATATACAGATTTGCTCTTTAATTGGCCAGTTGCAGTCTCTAGTTCTAACTCGCTAGGTGTGTTCCCAGGTAGGAACAAAACATTGCACACTGTGACTTCAAAGAAATACAAATATATCTGCTCCCAACAGTTTTTAAAGAGTGACTTAATAAGCTCAAAACCAGTAGAAGTCCCTTTTAAAAGCTGCTGATAAATATTAGAAAAAGAAGGTAGGCTGCATCTCTCTAACTAACAAAGCCAGAACACTGATCAAGCTGAGCAGAGAAAAATTCACTGGCGTAGGAGAGAAGTGGTCCTGCAAGGTTGTAATTAGTCTCTATCTTTAGAGCAAGTAAGAAGAAACTTTGATAAATGGACATAGGTGCAGTTATGAGTAAAAACTCAATGCAAATCATCAATATGCAATTTGAAAAATTATATGTAGCTGCAATAATGTAGGTTACATGATCAAATCTACCTTCAATATTATAGATAACAGCTGGGACTGGATTGTTTTTCTGGACATCAGTGATATTCATGTGGCTGTATTCCTTGTTTTTAATGTATTGAGGTAGGTAGGCTCCATCATTTTACTGAGAACTTTGCAGTCAGTAACATTATTTCCCTATCTGTGAGAGATGGATAAACTATCTTTCCCTTTTAATGAACAGAGAAATGAGGCAAAGGACAACTAAAGATAGTGTTTATGACACTTGAATCCACGTGTCTGCAACATAGTCACCTGCATACAAACTAAATTCCCTTTGTACACAATGATCAGAAACAGTTACATCTAACCAGATTCCTCAAACTTATGTTCAACAGTAGGTTGAACTAAATCACCTCTCAAAAATACCATTTCTTCCCTCTGGTAGTCTAACCAAAGTACTCAAAAAAAGACACCCAGAGTTAGGTGAGCTGAATTTATGCAAATGACTTCCCAAAATCTGAGATGAGTGCCGAAGGTGGAGACCCTGGATGGAGACCCACCTCCTGCATTCTCCATTGGAGGACTTTTTCAAACTGAAAATTTATCATATAGAACAACTGCTACAGCTTATAAATACCAGAAAAAATATCCTTTATCTCATCGGAAAACAAATTCATAATATTTTAACCCCCTAGATCAATAATGAATGTTTTTACCAAATTAAAATACATTTCGAAGGATGTGAGCTTCAAGAAGAGAGTCAGTCAACTTTAAAAAAACGGGCATGTGTGAAATCATAAAATAACACATTACGCCAAGTGAGGATTAACAGAATCAGATTCAGGTATCACTGGATTTGATAAAAATGGAGATATATGTAACATAACCCAAAAATAAGCTAGATGAAGAATATTCCTCATAACAGACAGTGAAAAAACAAGTTACCATACTTAAATGTGGGATGGTTGTCCTGCATGGTCTTGCCTGCAGCTCTGGTTAGTGCACGTGCACCCAAGATCCCTATGACCGGAGAACAGGACTCTATAATTTCCTTCAGAAGATGCACCAAGCACCCAGGCTCATTTTCTAGCTGATACCTTCACTGGCCTGGGCAACCAGAAATACAGGATATGTGGTCACTTCCCCACCCTGCTGGGACACTACTCCAGTACATCTCCTGGGCTAGAACTGTGATGCACTTACCACACAGTGTAGACACAGTCACTGGAAGCTAAGCTGCCTTATCCAAGCTGTAGCCTATGTTAATAAAAAGGAGAAATCACAGCAGGTCTGTTGCATTTATCTCAGAAGACACATAAAAGTTGTTGCACTCCAAAGTTTTGGTGGTTTTTTAAAACAATGCAATCTTTTTTTACAAAAAAATGATATGCATCTTTTCATCTGATTATGGAGCAAAAGCAGCTGTGAACTGTACTGTCTACTGATTAAATACCCTGATAACATCTAATATTAATTTTCCAGATAAAACTGCTTTAATTCGACACATGAGAAAATATCAAAGGTGACAGTCCACTTTTGGCAAGTGAGTTCTGTAAATACATCAGCATTTAAAATATATTAGTATTTGAATATCCCTATCTGATTAGTGAGAATGGCAAAAGTAACTTTCTCTGAAAATTTAGTCTTTCAACTTCAAAAAAGGAGCAGTAGAAAAGAAAATCCTAATCAAAAAGAACAATTTGTTTAGGAATCAGGAAGGATGAGTCAGTAGCAATGGTGTGCAAGGAAACCAAGATGACTTCATTTAGGTGATGGAAAGGTCACTATTGGGTGTATTCTAAGCACTTAGGTTAAAGTTTTATTACACATAGAACAAATAAGTCATTTGAAAACTTTCAGAATCTGCAGCAGAGTGGAAAAATGGAGGTAACATGATTTTCTTTCAAAGGTGATGTTAGGTGTAGAGTCAGAGTATAGCAGTTGTAGTGACTGACTGCTATACTGAGCATCAGCACAACAGCTGAACCAAAGAGAATATCAGTGTTGGCTGTTTGAAGTGAAAGTCCTGACTGGTCTAATAAAGATGTGACTTCTTGGTAAAACTTGGGTTTGCCTGGGCTTTTGAATAAGTACAACTCAAACACTGAAACTTCTTTGTTACATTTTTTTACACATAGTAAATGTTAGGGATAGGAAACCTGCCAAATATTTTCCAGTTGAAGACTGATGTGACTTGTCTCATTTGATCTGCTCACTGCTCTTGGAGTTAAAAAAAAGAAACAAAACTACAGTGCTGTTGTCTACTGTTACCTTGGAAGGAAAAGTTAAAAAAGAAATCTGAAATCCAACCATTCCTAGGAAGTGTGGCAGAAATAATTACTTTGGAACCCCGAAGTGTTCAGAATCATTGAATACTAAAAAGACATGAAGATACAGTCTTTGCCATAAGGGTGGACAGGGAGAAGACAAAACTGAATGGAATATTTCAGATGCCATCTAACAAGTGCTAAGTAAAAGGAAATAATAATTTCCCTTGGTCCTGTTAATACAGTCCAGGATGCTGTTGGTCCTCTGGCTCATGCTCTGCTTGCTCTCTACCAAGACCCTTTGGTTCTTCACAGCAGAGCTTTTTCTCAGCCAGTCCTCTAATTCTCTCCCCAGTGCAGGATTGTTCTCCAATTGTCCCCCAGTGCCACAATTCTCAATCCAATAGCATTCCCTATCTTTTAGGTGTATACCTAAATTAAATTACTGTGATGGACTTGGTTTGAAAAGATTGACTTAGCTCTCTCAAACAGTTTTAATTAAAACACTGCCATATCTGTTCATTTAGCCAGAATAAGAAGCCAGTCAATCAATTCCATTAGTACTTCTGGACACATTTCCTAGAGCCAGCAGAACTCTTCTACACCCCCTCCTATCTGTCATTCATATGACAGTGAATGGCATTTCTGCTTCCATCTGCACAAGGAGGGGAGTTAAAAGCTGCCATTACAGCTGGAATTAGGAGCACTAATGGCTTGCCAGCCACGTTCAGGGCACAAAAATGTGGATCTTACTGAAGAAGGCTAAAAGGAGTTTGTTTGCCCAGCTCAGGGAAGTGAAGAAGGAGATGGAGTTTATTCTACAAATAAATCAAGCAACATAGGGGGAAAATTATTTAGAAAATAAAACAATGTTGCCATAAGAGCAAAGGTATAAATTTGAGGATGGCCAAGTGGAAAGCTTCTAAACATGTCAGGTTTAAGGCACTGCAACAAGTCTCCTCCATTTGGATAGCCAAGGAACTTAACTGATTTTAAGACATGGAGACAAATTTATCAAAGGTATTACATAGGTTGGCAATGTCAGCCAAGTTGGTGACTCAGGAGATCTTTTCTTGTCTTATGTTTGCTGAACATGGTGGCTATTTTTTTAAAAGTGGTCAATGGACAATATCAAGTGTATTATTATAATTACAAATTAAATAAATATAAATGACAGAAAGTTAACCTCAGTGTGATAAGCAATTAACAGAATTATGCTGTGATTGCAGCTGATACATAATTAACAACTGCTGCAAATTAGTTATCCATCTAATTTGCCAAGATTGGAGTAGCATTATTCTTAGGCATGTTTAGTAAGTTCTGCAGTAATGTGCACTTGAGTGAAGTGCTCTTTACTAATGTGTTCAAATTCACAAAGCTGTTATTAGAATTGCAAATAAGATATACACCAGCATCATTTCCTCTGCCCATCATTTTCTCTTCTTTGGAACTATTCTTGACAGAAAATCAAATTGTAACAAGTCCAAAGGATGTTTACACAAATTGAGCAAAAGTAGTGTTAATAAACATGAAAAATGTGCAAAAAGTCATTGTGATGAACCAAGCGCGACTGAATTCAAAACACGTGGGTTGCTGCCGAGTAGAAAGGAACAAAAATCATGGAGCTCACTGGGGGACTCAGGAAAATGCTCAAGGTAGAATTCACTTAGAAAGTGGAAAAGGGAAAAATATTTTTTGACATCATGTATATTTAAGGTCCAGAACAAAAGAATACCTGACTATTCAACATGTAATGAAAGCAGTAGAAAAATACATGCTGGAGTCACAAAGTCCTTAATTAACCAATTAAAGCATACCAAATTAAAAAAGAAATAAGCAACTACTGGTTCACAGGTCTTCTATTTAACTTTTCCCAGAAGGATACTGGAAAATCTGAACTGGAGAAAGTAGTAAGATATGATGAGAGAACACCTGCCTGATGAGGAGCAAACACAGTCTTGGGTGGGCAAAATAATATCATTTAGGAAAAATGTTGGGGGTTTTGGTTCCATCAACCTATCACCAGCTTCTCTGATTTCATAGCTATTTATATGGCTTTCAGAAGCATGTGATACTTACAACTGATGCATCTCCAAAGTCACCAATTTCTGAGTGAGAGACATATTGAAATAGGACAGCCAATGATACACCTTTAGCAAGCAAGGAGATCAGTGAAGCGTGTAGCAAAACTTTAATTACACTCAGAAAAGAAAACTGCAGACCACAGAAGCTTCAGTTCTCCATACACAGATGAGGAAAGGCTGATTTCCTAGGCTGTGTTTCCATCCTCATCTCTAGGTAATACCTGCAGCCAGTAAAATAAATGCTAAGCTACCTGCAATGCAAACCAACTATGCTTCTAAATAAAATTCTTATTTGGATTATAAAGGTTGAGAATACAGTGTTTTCACTCAAGGTACAAAGGCATTTCTGAAGATTAAAGAAAATGCTTAAGTCATCAGACAACACCGATGCCAGATTTTCTTCCACTTGTAGAATAAAAAAGCATAGAATTTATACAATGTTTTGAAATACTATCTGGAAGGATTACATATGGAATAGGAGACAAAATGGTTTTTAAAACTGCAGTTCTGTTGACACAGAAGCATATGAATAAAAAATCCCTTGCTCTTTGGATGAGTAATGTTTAGGTACTGAATAAACCACATAGTAAAACAGGATTTGTAGTAGAAAAGCCTGAAAGAAAAACAATTTTAATTTGACTACACAGAGAGAGTTTCATAAAGGATGAAGGCATGAAAGAAACAAAGGGGCATTTTGTAGCAGCCTTGAGGTCTTTAACTTTATAGCTCTTGCAGCCTCACTACTTGTCTTGGGTGAACTGCACTTCAAAATGCTACGCTTTAGCTAGGCAGTCACTATTTATTTATTGGTTTATGTATATTTATTTCAACATTACCTATTAATTCCATACATTCTTATATACGTGTAGTCTGTACCTTTAGAAGCAACTCTTAAATACAAATAAAATACACATAAGTCACTCATAAAGTTCTGAAAGACAATTTATTTTCTGCATCCCAAATATAACTTCATGCTATTAGGATCCAAAGAAAAGCACGTAATTTTTAGGTTTTTGTATTTCAAAAATATCCCCCTGTTTCAGCTAAGACAGCATTCTTTGCTTTGCTTTTTACATTACGAGAAACCTTATGGGTCATACATCGTTTGTTCCCCTGAAAGAAAATGACAACACAGAAAATCACTTCTAAACACCAGGGATGAAACTAACTCCCCCTATTTAGATACAACAGGACTTTAGCCAAGAACTGAGATTCTTACAGTCTAAACTGTAAGTCTGCTGAGGTACTACATTCTTTATTGATCTTGTAAACTGCAGTGCATGCAAATAGGAAGCAGTAAAATTATTAGCCCATCAGTACTTTCTGTACTCATAAGTGATACACCAGTATGCCAGATTGATTCTGGCAATATCAGAAATTAGAGTATTTTATACAATAGTTAAACATATATAAAATTAATTCTCATCTGCATATTTTCATGCATAGGCCCTGGATCAGAAATATACCATTTGGCAAACAGTGGAAGAAAAACGCACTACTTGAAATGACACAGCCTCTCCCACTAGGGCCACTACAAAAGCATGAAGAAATCAGCAGGGGTACTAAAGGGAGGATGAAACCTAGAAATGGATCTGTTCTTTAAGTCCCTCTGTGCCTTTCTCCCTACCCTTACTTATCTATGCAAGGTAAATTAGTCTCTCCATCATCCATGATGAGGAGAAGTTGGAATCTCTATGGGAAGCACACACTTTTCTATATACCTCTTTTAGATTTACATTTTCAGAACTCCCTTACACACCTAATTCTATAGTCATTAGTATGGCAATAAAATGACATAAAATGAGCAAAAAGCAATAAAGCAATCATATCCCAGCATGTTTATTTAGTTGTGGTCCTTAATAACACAGACCTTTGCACCCACTGATACCAGGAGTGCTCCTAATTCTCCTCTGCCTCAAACCTGTAGTTATCATTACTCTCAGACTTATTAGGCCCAATCTTTTAAAGCCTGCTTCACACGAACTGTGTAAGAAAAAAAAAATGATCAGTTTTATGGGGAAAAAAACCCACAAAACAAAACAAAACAAAAGCTTTGAAAATTCAGCCCAAATCCACTTGGATGTGAGTAAGATGCATGAAAAACTTGCACAGCTGCACTAAGGCTGTGTTACAATGTGTAATGTATGCCTTAGCCTTTTAGTGTACTGTTCAAATTAGCTGAAAACATCAAATGGTGTTTGGTGGCTGTTGTTATTGGACTGTAGATACACGCTTAGTGGTAAGAAAGGTATTTAAAATCTAAATATATACTTGTTAATCTAATGGCAAACTGGACTTTCCTTAAAGTACTTAACAACAATCAAATTAAAGTTGTACTAATTACAGCATATTTTGATTAGTTTTAGAATCATTTCTATGTCAATTTAAAATCCATGCCTTTAAAATACTGCATATTTTCAATTTAAAGAGCTATAGTTATCTATTGAGTATTTAAGTAGAGTTTCCTCTGTCTTTACTTCACTATTTATATTATTTTCTAATAAGCTTTAAAAATGTAATTCCCCTAAGGAGAGACTCTAAAAATCTACACTGACTTGTGAATAAAAGAAAAGTGCAATTTTATCTAATTATTGCTAACAGGGACCAAGAACATGAGGTTGTCCTTCAGAAGAACACACTTGATTTAAAAATAGCCAATAACAATCTACCAAAAAATCTGGGGACCAATCACAGTCCAGTGAGTGGTAACAGTCCCAGTTACAGTCATGGTCAAAAGACAATTTTATTTTTTCTGCTTTAAAACATTCATAACAGAAGTTTATAAAATGCCTGTAAGTGCAGTAATACATTTCTTATGACAATTTGAATAGGATTGGTCTTTGAATCCCTTCCTTTTTAGTCTGAAAAAGAAGGCTTGGATTTTTCATTGAAGTAGTTGGTGGGAGGGGTTAAATTGCATTTCCCCTGCTGTATGAAACACCTGTTGCCTGTTGTTCCTCTCTTGCTCTCTCCATCTTCTCCGGATATTCACTCTTTTGGTTAGCCTTTTGTCAGACACATTGCTCCTACTTCAGATTTCAGCAGTGGTTTGTTTCTCTACTATGAGCTCCGGGAATCTGTCATTTTTCAAATTGGAATGAGCTGCACAAATGTGGAGGCCCAGCCATAAAGTAACAACTACTCAGAATGTGATTAGACCTACACAACATGCAATATGCTGCATTAATATTGTAAGCAAAACATGGCACAAGTTGTATTTGCACAAGCAAGTGCATACAATATGTAGAAAACATATACTGCTTGGCAACATTCTATAAATTGCATTGTCTACACAGAAAAGCTGATCCAAAACTACTCTGAAATAAAAATTCCCCTTTTCATTTGAATTTTCAAGTGTCCAAACAGTATGTTATTGTGCAAAAAAAATGGCTTTCTGAAATAAAAGCACAACAAAAAAAAGCTATGTGTTGAATTATTTCAGTGAGCTAGGATTCAAAGTAAAGCACCACGATAAATCACATCATTTTGCTTAAAAGGAGGGGAGAACAAAACATGGACACATGGAGGGGGAAAGGAAAAAAAAAAAAAAGAAAATAATGGGAGAGAATCAAAACAAAACAGTGCCCCTTTCAGGATGATTGAGTCTTTCTTAATCCATATTTTAGTCTCGGATACATAATTTTACACTCTTGACAAAGTGTCAGGCAATTGGAAGAGGGATGGAAAAACATATGCAGCTTTTTGTCAACTTAATGCCTCCCCAAACTGAGAAAACATTTCTGAATAAGGAAGCTAAACATAAATAAGAAAATGGTGTTAATAATGGGGTCTGAATTATCCAGCAATAAAAAAATGACAACATTTTTAATATATTTAAATAGAACTTTCATAACATAAATAGTAGCAACAAGATGGCTGGCAACAAAAAATTATTTGTATCTGACTTGCACAGATGACCTTTTAAAAAAAAAATTACACTGCCTATATATACACTGTGATGTGTTTACTTACAAGTTTAAACTATTGTAAGAACTCATAGTTAAAATGTAGCCAAGATGTACTTTACCTAATCTTAATAGCAAAAGCTGGCACTGAGGTCTTGGATAAGCAAATATAGTCACATTAATACTTACAATTTTAGTTTCCAGAATGAAAATCAATACCAATATATCTGGATTAATGGAGTAATTAACAAAATATATAGAAAAAATAATGTCTACGGATTTATATTACAATTTTATTTTCAACACATATATATAGCATGCTTTCGTGTATACAGAAAGCTAGAAAGATAAGGTTATGCAGTTTGGCTTAGGGATGTTTTTATGATAGAGTCCTGTTTAAATGTAATCCCATTATTTCTAGGGAAATGTGCTGATAACTTAAAAAGTTGAAAAACATGCATTTATACAAATATAGGAGACTTAAGTGTGGAATTTTAAGAAAACTTTCAAAATTTTGTAAACATTCACCATACTAATTCTTTAGTCATTACAGTAACATTATCAGAGAGACCTGACAAGAATGATTACTACTAGGCTAAGTCAAAAATTTGATTAATATATAAAAAATTTCTGAAAAAGCATCTATAACACAATCACACAGAAAAATGAAAAAAAAAAAGGGAACAAGTTCTCATAATGAAGACAGTGTTAGTTTATCCAAATATGAAAAGTTCCTAATTAAAGTTTTAAAAAGTCCTTTAAAACTTTAGCAAATTAGAAATTTTTCTACCTTTAACAATAGTTAGATGCAACACTGAATCCAGGTAAATATGTACATCTATTTCTGCCAATTCTTTACTTCTTCTCTACCCAACTGAATTTTAGGTGCAGAGTTGCAGTACAGTGCCTTCCACCTGCCCAGTCCACCAACAAGATTAATCTTTTTTGTCTTCAGGAACTTGTGACCAGTGAGGAGCAGAATGATCAACCAGCTTTTTTACAACCTCTGGGTGAGATTAATCATGTCTCACCTTACAAGTCACTCAAGTCCCTGAAATTTTTCATTGTGTTACCCTTTCATGTCAGTCCTCTTTCTCCTTTCCCCTTTCAATCTTATTAGGCTTTTATTTTCCTCAGTTAATGAACACAGACTTTTACCTCTCACTCTGACAAGTTCATTGCTATAACCATTGCTCATCAGAAGCATGTAAAATCAAGTGGTATTAATTCTATGAGAAACATTAGTAGGTCAGTGCTTTATCAAGCCACTGTTCTTGATTTTCCAACATATCAACATTAAGCTAAACAAATATGATCACATGATAAACTTCCAATATTTAACTGAATGCAGGCATAAAGTATACCACTTGGTAACCAAATCCACAAACAAAACATGCAAATTATTACAAAGTAGCACTACATCTCAAACAATAGCAATGGGTGCTGTCTCCCAGGTAGTACTAAGGGATAAAGGACACAATCCCTTTAAAAAATGTCATTCAGCATGCTCCTTGCAGACAAGCCAATGAAGAAAGCTAACCAGAACTTGTAGGAAAAAGTAGAACTAGAAAAGACAAATTCAAACCTAGAAATAATCATGAATCTAGAAACAGAAGCTCACTTGAGTCTAAGGATGATCTTCAGATGATGGCT
Source organism: Myiotriccus ornatus (assembly GCA_036023395.1). Taxonomy (NCBI): domain Eukaryota; kingdom Metazoa; phylum Chordata; class Aves; order Passeriformes; family Tyrannidae; genus Myiotriccus; species Myiotriccus ornatus. The sequence continues at coordinate 121,296,388 of JAYRBT010000082.1, read as the reverse complement.
GGATTGCAAGTCTGACAAAAGATAATCAAATTTTGTTCAGACCAGGAAAGTATTTTTTTCAGTTGTTTTATGCCATAAAATGGAAACTCTGCAATTGCTTTATGCTACAAAAATATTCACTAATGTGTTTATAGGCTTCCATTAATTTTAGTGGAAATAGTCTGTTAATTATTGGAAGACGTGTATAGAAAACATTGAGCAAAGCAGGATCTAGTCTCCAGGAAATCAAATGAGATGACATGAGATGAGATAAGATGAGATGAAGCAAATAGAAACAAGAAGAAACAACGAGATATACCAGTCTGCCAATGTTCTTTTCACAGAGAATGTTCTGTTCCCACCAGTTCTAAACACTGCAAGTGGTGAACAAAGAGATCATAAACCTGCTTACAATTCATCTTCTCAACAAACTATCAGTGGACAAATTGAAATAAGAAGTATTGATAAAATACAATTAACAGAAGATCACGCATCCCCACTAACAGGAGCTGCAGAGATTTTTCAGAAGTATTCAGGTCCCTTAAGATGAAAATATGGTTAGAGAACCCATGGTTCTTGATAATGATTGGCCTCATCCTATTGGGAACTAGCATGATTAAAAATATTCTCAACTGAAAGAATAACGGAGGGAAGGAAGAACAGGATCACCAGCATTTAGAAGAGGCTGAATAAGAGTAGGTATCTTGTGCAACTTCTCCAAACCAAACTTCTCTTACACACACACACACACACACACACACACACAGAACAACAGTATTCACTGTACCACCATTCTCAAAAGGAAAGAGAACTAGCAACCACACCTCTTTATAATGGTTTTGATCACTCTTCCCTTTTGTTGACAGACAAGATGACATGGCGGACATCATGTAAGATAGGTAGAATGTGTTTCACTAGACATCTAATTGCACCTTTTGATGCACGAAAATCTGCGCCCAGTTCTAAGTGTTCCCTAGAGTAGTAGGATGATAAGAGTTTGTTTTCGCTAGAACCATTTGAGTTTTTTTGTCTGGAGCTCATCTGTTGGCAATTGACTGCAAATGATTAAGGCAATCATAAATGCTAGCAGGCAGTTCTCAGGGCTGAGTTTCAAGTGAAAATGACATCTCTTTTATAGAACAAAGTACTGGGAAGTAAAAACATCAACTACATAATCTGAAAATGCCTTTTTTGTAGTAGGCATATCCTGAAAAAAGAGCTCAAGTTTGGTTTTCTGGTTTTTTGTTTCTTCTCCATGGATATGAATTTCACAGGCACCATATGCAACTAGCAACTCTAAAATAAATACATTATAAATCTTAATTTAAATGCCTCTAAATTAATTGAAATAACTTAAATAATTTAAAATATTAGCAACTATTAATTAAAAAAATTTTTTTCCTCCCAAACTGATTTCCATGTACCTAAACTGCATCTGACTCTACTACCAGCCATATTTTGATATACTATGACAACAAAGCCAGTAGCAATTGAGAAAAGACATTATACATAGCACTTAATCTGCCATGAAATTCTAGATGAGTTAATGATAGATAATGGCCTACAATTCATGTGTGACTTACTTTAGCAAATCTCACTGATACAGCAATTTAGGTGTGCTGCACTAAGTATAATCAAGGGGCTTGAAGAAAAATCAGCAGAAATTACAAAACACTTAATAGAAAAGAAAGTGACATTCTTGTAAGTCCAGTGAACTCAGTGTTGTTTGACTCTTTTAACACATCTGATTTAATAGGATTTCCAGTGCAGAAGTTGTGAAGAGAAGAACTAAAGTGTCAGTGCTCCTTAATACCCTGCTCCTTATCCAAAGCTAAGAAATAGTTACAGAAACCTGTCCAGTATCACTGGACTGACATCTTGACTGACACTAAAATGAGGGGTAAGGGTATCTTTGTAAGCTCTCTTTCAACTTTTTAAGGGGGTTACTAAGTCCATATCCAACACCTAAGATAAGGATACACATTAGATGTACCCTGTGGCAGCAGGTCTGCAGTAACTACAAACTTTGCAGCCTCATGAATCAACTCCTCTCAGTAAGTCCTGATCGATGTACTGAACAACAGAAGCCCCCTTGATTATCTGATTATCTGGACAAGTCTTTGTGTGACTTCCTTAGAAATTTCCTTTCATTACAAAGCTAAACTTAAACCTAATCCTAGCCCTGCCCTTTGTTTTCTATTAAACAATCATTAATCCAGGAAAAATCTTCCATAATAACCCATGATAGCTTTGCTTCTTAACATGCTTTTCTGAGGAAATTTGCCAAAGGCTTCTTGGAACATTAACTATACTGTGACAACGTCTAAAATCACAACCAGAAAGCACTGAAAGGTCCTGAACCTGACATACCCCAGCTTTGCTACATATTGCACTGGGATGAGGTCTCGAAGGGCACTGGCACCCTTGCTTCCTTCTCATTAACCCTGTTGGCAGGAGAGGAGCTGTGGTATTTGCTTGCTCTCTCAAGACAAGATAATCAGAGTCCAGGACACAAGGAGCACACACCACAAGGATGTCCACTAAAGCACACCTCTGTCAATGACAAATCTTTATCCCTGTACCTACTGATTCCTTGAAGTTTCTGTAGTGTGCATCTCACTGCAAGAATTCTTTTCATTAGACTTTTTTTTATTGAGGTCAGACTACAGTTCCGCAAATTCCATTTGCAACTCTTTTTACAAAATAAACTACAAAAAACGAAACCAAAACAAAACAAAAAAAGGCATAGTATTTACCATTTTCCATGCTCCTTTGACGCAGGGGCACAGGGTGACAGACACAGACTAGTGAGACAAAGTAGTAAATATGAATTGTAACAAGACAGTTGAAATAATAATACCTTCAAATACCTTCCTACTTGTGAACAGCATGAAAATAACGCCAGTTTTACCAACACTATCTGCAAGAACTTACTGGGGAAAACTTAAAGAGGTGAGACAAAAAAAACATCTGAAGCAGAGCAAAAAGAATTCTGGTTCCCCATCTCCTGTCACCCTGCAAATGGCTGCAATGCCACCACAGGAACCACCCTGCTGCTGGTCACCCAGCCACCTTGGGCTCTCGATGGCAGCTTGCTCGCTGCAGCCACTGCCATACAGACCAGTGATAATGGACTCATATAAAATCAAAAAAATCTGCTCTGTAATCAAACAGCCATCGAAATTCACAAATAACAGATGCTAGAGCACAGTCAACAGCATTCATTTGCTGAAGAGGTCTATTTTTATGTGGTGTATATTATTAAATTTCAGTGTTTAAGGATGGTTTGGAAAATACCAATGCAAAGTGAAGTAAAAAAACACATGCAAAACCCCAAACAGATAGTACAGAACTTGAAACACTTTTTCCTATTAAAAATATAAAGTAAAAATAAACTGACACATCAGGAGAAAAGACATTGGAGTAAGATTTTTCTTAAGAGATCTGGCAACTCAACTTTCTTTGATAGTTTCAAAACTATCTTTATTCACCTAATAGAAATACAAATTTCTGGAACTGTGTAGATGCAAAGATTCTTTGTGTAATCATATTGCCTGAGTATATGCTTTTAACTAATAAACAGCAGATACAACAATTATCTAAAGCTAAATTACTGGTTTTACTTCATATTACCTCTCCGTTATCTTCAACAAAAGTCCACAGGAACAAATGTCTTTGTGCTTCTGCTACTGTTTCAGCGGAAATCTAAAGATTCAGGGCTGTTTAGAATCAGTTTTTCTAAATTACATGGAGTTTGAAATAGTGTAGTTAATCACATGCATAAAGATGGACTGTCTACAGAAACGTCATCTTTGGTAGCAATAGTCACTTCTAAATAGGAAAAATGTAGCTTAAAAAACTAGATAAAGAGACCAAAACAGTTCGAACTACCTTATTAGCAACAGCACCCCTATGAAAAGTGTGCATCAAAATCTAACAACAACTCATCATTTTTCACCAAGACCAGACATTATTTTCATCAGAAGAAAATGACTTGTAAGAGCATGTGTAACAGTGCCCTCTGGTGAGAATTTGCCTGAGAATATGTTTGCCTTGAAAGGATAAAGAAATTTTAGTGGCAACACTGATCAGCAATTCGGACAATTTTGCAAATTTTGCAAACTGAATTATGGAACTTTTCAAAACCAGCAATGAAAAAATTAGGTGCTTTGAGATTATAATGGCTTGATGCTCATTTTGAATGAAGAACATTTATTCTCGTTTTTTAAAACACAAACTTGCATGACGAAAGACAGTAGCCTTGACTAGGTGAAGATTTATGAGTGCTGTAGACAGCATAGCTACTTTTATGGCTGAGAATGTAATAGATCCTAAGCAAACACTGATAAGTCCTTTATTCTTCTGAGAAGTATCCACCCACCAAGTGTCCTGACATTGGAAAACCCCACAGTTTTGATAAGAACGAAGACCAGCTAACTGTAGAAAACAATTTCTTATGTCAGTTGAAAACATTCATCAAATGTTTTGTGGGCAAGGGATGCATTTTCCTCCATTACTGGACAATGACCACCACATTTTCAACTCTACTGAAATGTGAAAATCCTACTAAAATATGTAATATATCACACACACATATATATATTCACCCCATAAAATACATGTCTATGCATGTATACATATATATATACATATACAGAGAAAATTAAGTTAAAATATTGGAAACATTTGTAATTGAACCAACAGTAATATTCTACTTTCACAAGGTTTAACTGTCAAACACAACAGGAGGTGCTTAATCAAAAAATAGTTGATACAAAACTGTGGTGATGGTGGATGCTTGAAAACACCATTCTGGTCTAGCTTATCACCTGCTATCTGGGATGAAACCAAGAGTAGTTTTACTGTGGATATCATGGTCCTTCACCAGTACCTCCCAAGGATCCCATTTGCTGTCTTTGAAAGTACCATGGCAGCTGCTTACAGCCTCCTCAGTGCAATCTGAACTGCAGCAGTGTTCTCCTAAGGACAGGAAGACTTGGGGAAGGTACTAAAGCTGTCTGTAACCATGCTGTTTATACTGCATAAGAATGAGTATGTGAACTTAACGGAAGTATTACCCTAGTCAACTTATCTATCTCTTATGACAATCATTCTTCTCACTCATATCAAGTATGCCTAATCACCCTTTTGTTCTTACTGTGGAGACTAATTAACTTCATGTTTTTTAAGGAAAGAACTTGGCAGTCCCACTTGGTTGTTTAACAAATAACCAGCTGTCCCCAGAGGACTTAAAATCACTTTCAGCTAAGTTCTTTTCGGCCACATATAAACGGCAGCAGCAAGTGTGGGGGGACAGACTGGTAAAATGTCATCAGCAAATTAAAAAATATGGCTTTGGACTATTTTTCCATGTTTGTTCTATTTATTATAGAGACATCAGACAGTGTAGGTCTTGATTATATTCTAATGTCTGTCAAATGTATGCATTACCCTCCTCTTATACATTTATTTAATGTGTCCAAACATCTAGCTATCAACTTTCTCAAAACAGAGGCACTGGCACTTTCAAAGGTTTCAAAGCTAATTAATTTTACACATATACGCCCACATACATACACAAAATGTGGAATGTTGCAAAAAAACCCAACAACACCAACAAATACAAAAAAACCTTCCAAAAAGTTAAAAGTTCTCCCTCCTTTATAAATTGTCATTCTGGCATAAAAGTGGATTGAGTAAACTGTTTTTCAAAATCTAACACGGCTTTGACAAAAGATTGTACCTGTGAAAAATTAGTCCAATTTCATGTATTATGGAAGATAAAGAAGGGAAGGGGCTGTGTAAGCTAGGTATACAGTAGAAATATTAACTTTCCTGATAATATTTTAGCAAGCGCTGAAGATCGTAGAGCAAAGGCTACCTTTTTATTATGGTAGCAAAAGGCTTTCAGCCTCGTGAGGCCAACAAGCACGAGTGTAGTATTACGAAAACCAGTGATGGTGCAGATCAGTTTGGGGGTCTGTTCTGAACCACAAATGAAGGGTGTTAGAAATCAGCAAATAAAGCTACTAGCTTTTAAACTTTCCCATCATATATTTTTCCATAGCTCCATAGAAACTTGTAAATTGCGGCAACTGAAAGCATAAGACTTATGCAGCAGCAAAACAGAAGAGTGAAACTGTAGTGTAAAGCGTCACCATTTGCTCATGCAGGAGAAGTAAGAGCTCGGTGCAGTCACACTATGTTAAGCATTCCTTGCTGATGAAGTAATTGGTAGCAGAAAGTGCTAGGATAAGAATGTGGCTATTTTGTGCCAGAGTAAGAATTTTGGTAGAGCGAAAAAAAATTATCTAGGGTACATAGTAGGCGATACTGCACGGGGATCTGGTGGAAGTAACATAGAAATTGAAAAGCAAACAAACAAATATGAAAATCCACATTTCTCCAGAAAACCTTAGCAAATTGGCAAATCCTGACAAACTGATTACAGTCCTTTAAAGTTCAAAGTCAATGAGATTTGACTGTAATGTATTTTTTTTCAGGTACTGAAAGCAACAACATAAAAAGGTCGGAAACACTGTCCTGCTTGGGGCGTTTAGCCCTGGCTTGTTCCGCTCGCGACAAAGTTCCACATTCCCTAGGGTGCAGCGAACTCCTCTGTGTGCCACCAAGGCTACCAATGGCTGCTTTCTCCCTGCACCTTTGTAAAACAGTTACAAGAAGCTTTACTGAAATTAAATCCTTATTAATCACAGGCAAAAATAGTTCTCTCTCTTCCAGCCACATGACAAAGGAGAGTATAGCTGTTTGAAAATTGGAGAGCCCTGCTAGCACTCCTGGCTTTTCTAACTCAAACCAGCACATCTCTGTCATGCTGCAGCATGATTGCATCAAGCCAACTTTATTCCTCGGTTCACAAAAGTGTATTTCATGTCTTAGATCAGTCACAACTTGCCTCAGTGATTCCAAAGGAAGTAAAATAAATATACTATTATTATAGATTTAAAAAAAACAAAAAAAAAACAACCCTGGCAGAAGACACAGATTTTCCTCTTTATAGTAAATAAAGTAAAAAGAAATCCACTCTAATCAAATCTATTTATTAGTCTTCTAGCGTTATACTGTCAATAGATGGACTCTGGTTTGCTTTCTTTGAAATCACACCATTACAGATACTTCAAGACAAAGTTACAAGAAAAAGCAGGATTAATTTTTTTGTTGTTGTTTCTATCCAGTTTTTATAGTGTCTAGGTTTTCCATTTCAACTGTTCTTGTTCAAACTAAATCTAGTTCAGGAAAAAAATCCCACCTCATTTCCCTGAGAACCTAGTTATTTTTATCTACCTCAACAACCAAGCTACTCTACCTTGTCATTTCAATTTTCACATATTTTCTCTTTGTGTATTCGTTCTATGATTCAGTGAAATCTCATCTCTTCAGCCCACTGCCATAAACTACTGTCCGGAACAAAGCCCTCTCTCAAATTCAATCTCAAACAAAATGAAAAAGAGAAAATCACAAATGAGAAAGTGGACCAGAAGCAATCCTATGGGTCCCATTCTCACAAGGTCTGTGAGTTATTTTGCTTCATCAAGTAAACCCGAACTACGGGAAGGTGCTATCACCTCTCTCACTGCTGAATGAGAGTGTTAATAAAAACAAGACCTCTTCTCAGGCACATTGCAGTGTCAATGTTAATCACTGATTTGGCTGAAATACACTTCTTGATCTTAAGTGATTTTCAGATGAAATACAAACAGCTGAAATTTTATCGTTCAAATAACTAGGAACACCGACTGTCACATATCTGGTGGAATTACTGCTGCTAAACTATGATTACTGTAAATAATAATTATTTTCTGTAATAGCAACACCGAGAAATCCTTTGTGCTCATCTGAGTTTTCTCTCAGTCATTTAACAGCTTGAGTGACCAGGAAGGCAAGAAAAACCTTTACGTTTACCTCGGCTATACCTTCACACAAAGCACTGCGCTGCAGAGGATCTCAGAGTTGAAAAAATTCATTAGAGAGAACAAATTTCTTTTTGTTTCAAAATTTAGGACACGTATTGCATTTTCTTATACTGCTTGTTAAAAGCTTTGCAATTTTTATCTTCAGCTCTCTATGCATTTTACTTCTGTTGATATGAATTTAATAGCTTTATATAGAGTACCATCTGCTAAAGCTTCCCCAAGTAAGCTGTAATAGCTGTAACTCATAGGACGGGATTATGAAGCTTTTCCTTGAACAAATATCTGGAAAACACCAAAAAGAAAGCACTTATGTAGCAGATATTTATAAACAAACTGTGAGTTAACGTTAAAGTTAAAAGAACTAAGCAAAGAATAAATTAAGATTCTCTACAGTTAGAAAATACTTTGTCATATAGTGGCTGTAAGAAATTTTTGCAATCAAGAATAAGCAATGTATCCATACAGTTCCATTGCTGAGGTACGAGATAGGCAAGCCCATAAAATTTCCTCAATGGAACAAAATGCAAAGGGAGTTAGCACTGAATTAAAAAACTAGTTTCACACAATGAAAATATGTTTAATGAAAATGATGAAATTCATTTTACCTTTTATCACAGTGATTTTTAAATTGGTTTAACACAATTAGCTGAAGTTTGGTCAGCAGAGAAATCCAAAACAGTGTGCAGAACTGATGCAAATATTCGCACATGCCACACGACAGCAGTAAAGTACTATTACCATATTGATGCCGATGGTCCTAAAATCTCTGTGACTATTAAAATAGTTTAATTTCATTGAAAAGTTGTATTTAAAATTCTTTATTCAGCTGCAAATAGGAAATGTTATTAATAAAGCTATTTTTCACTTCTTCAGCTTCATCTTTTCAAACGTTAGGCTGCAGTGAAAAACTGCTGGCAGTTCTCTGTGACTTTTCAGGGTAGTACCTCCTTCTTATCAGGTTTACTCTGATGTGATTCCATAAGAGTGCATAGGGTATAAAATGAGACATTAATGAACTTGACAAGCTGCAATATATTAAAAGGGAACCTCTAACATGCATATGTATACGCACCTTGTAACGCATGCACACTTCTCTAATTCCTCAACTCTCTCACTGTCCTTGTAACCTACATCTATTGCTACTACTTTATCTGGAAAATGCTGATTTTTCATAGCTCAACATCTTGTTTTTGTCTAACCAGAGAATCTTTCCCTTAAGGACTGCTGCAAGGGTCAGTTCTGAGTCCTCTGTTTTCTCTCCCAGGTCATCACCTTACTACTTCGTAAGCACTTGCGGTCATCAGTCACCTATAATTTTAACCACCAAAGCAGTTCCAGTGACGCTTATTTTTAGACACTTTAACACCTACTAACAGGCCTCCTTCTCCTTCGCCCCTGCTGTTCAAGTAAGTTCTATGCTTCCTTGTGGCTTGAAACACCAAAGCCTACCATGTGCCGAAACAAAGCATCTCTTCCATTATTTACCTCTTCTCTCTGCTCCTTGTCAACTGTTCCCATATTCTATAATTTCAGCACCAATCTGTTTTTTCTCCCCCCATATCTCATCTGGTTGCAAGCAGCCTGTTGATTCCCAAAACATTCTCTGCATATAAAAATTTCCTTGGTACACAGCTAGAATGTGCTCTTTTTCTCCAAATACTTTGTTAACACCAGCTTACTCAGAATCCCAGACCTAGCAATGGAAAGTTTTGCAGACCTTGTCCTTTTTCAAAGATACTTCCACCTAAAAGTCCAACCATCTTCAGTAGTTGCTATGATCTTCCTAGCCATAGCAACTCCAGGTGCTGGAGGTCAGTCACTTCACTTCATCCCTTCCAAACCTGAGATAGGATAACAAAGCCCTTGGAAATGCATCCTATACACATCTTTCCAAATTCTTCATATTGACTTTCATTTGTTTTCAATTCAGCTCCATCTGTTTCTGCCCTAAAGCCAAGCTCTCCCATACTACAGATGTACAGACTGTGATCCACACTCATAACACAGAGAATGATGTCCCTGCTCCTCACCCAATAAACAGTTATAATAAGAATAAATTTCCTCCAAGATTAACCCCCCTCTCTCCAAAGACTTTGCTTGTAAGAAATCTACAGTAATGCAAAAAGAACATGGTATGCCACATTTTTCATTTTTTCATGCTGTGACTGTCCACCAACAAGGCTACATTTAATACCCTAACAACAGCTCTCCTTGTATCTTTAGCAAAAGCTTGTAGGGTACTCAAAAGACAAAAAAAAAAAAAAAAAAAGACAAAAAAAAAAGACATGAACTATATATTTATCTGTG
>JAYRBT010000082.1:121271287-121286158 GCA_036023395.1 Myiotriccus ornatus | reverse complement strand
TAAATTTAATACCCTAACAACTTCTATCTTTTTATTTTTATCAAAAGGTTTTTGGGTAATAAAAATAAAAAAAAAAAAAAAAAAAGACACAAAAAAAAAGCGCCAAACGAACTCCCAAACACACACACACAAAACCCCAAGGCATATATAATCAGACCTTATTCAGAAAAAAATATCACTGCACCCTATTCTTAATTATTAATTCTAATGTCTCTAAATAACTTGAACACACTTCATTCAGCTACACCGATCCAGTTCTGGTGGAATTGCACAGCTATACTAAAAAGGGGAAAAAACATATATGGCGAGAAAAATCAAGCTTTAACTTCATAGAGGTTAAAAAATCTACAGTTTTCTTAAATAAAAGTATGAATAGTTGTTCTTCTATAGAGAAATGTAGAAAGTTTGAAATTAACAGAACAGGCATTAAGGCTCAATCAACAGGCATCAATAGACATGAAGAAATTGCTCAGAAAATTTAAAAATGTGTGGGATTCTTTCCTTCATTACGACCAATTCTGTTGCTTAATGTAGCTGCTAAACCTTAATTTTTTATTTAAGTAACAGTCTACAGAAAGGTTCTCACATGTGGGACATCATTCCAAGGTGTTACAGGTGAAGTTCCTAAAAACTGAAAAAAATCTGTTGGTCAAGACCTAGACTACTCAATCATTTATTCCAGTTTTATTTTAAATAATATTTTAAGGATCTATTAAAAAAAAAACCAAAACCACACACTAAAAAAACCCTACAAACTATTGAAAAATGTATTGCTTCTGCCTTTATTTTGGTGGAGACTATTGTTAAAAGTTAAATTTAAGTATACAAAGAGTTTGCTTAATTCAAAATTCCTAAACACTGACTGCAGATTGGAAATAAATATAAATATATAAAGTATATCTACTTCATAAAAATTAAGAATTATTTAATAAAGCAGCTGTTAAATGCTTTTCACCTTCTTCTTAAAACTATGTCTATTGCAGCTTCATCTGCTTTGGTATTACTGCACATTTTACCACTCGATAAAGTAGATGTCGCCATACTTATAAACAGTGAATGTTATTTTTTCACATATTCATTATATATGACATTCAATATATTTTCTAACTTAAATAATTTCTTTGTTTTTTTTTTTTTCTGTAGGTCATCATCAACCCCATTCCATGTATTTCATTTGGTGTAATTTCCAAGGGGTTATTACCAAGGAACTTCAAAGATTTGGTGTCATTAAAGGTATCTAACTATGCATAAAAGCTACTGAGTCTTTCTCTCACCGCAACCTGCTCAGGGAACTTCGGATACGCTCACTGAAAGTTTTCTATAGAAGTCAACAATATTATTCTGTATCGCGTGGTGTCTTTCAGGAACGTAATAATACCTTTTGCTTTAAATGTCGACTGTGCTTAAGACTAGGACCTGTCTTTAAAACAATTTCTGTATTTATTCACATTGATCATCCACTTTCTAATCATGGAATTTTAGGAATTCATTCAATGTGGTACATTTAGTTTCCATGACAGCATTGTAGCAGATAAAAGAAGAAAGGTAGCAGTGGCATAATACTACCTACGGCACACTGTGTATTATCATTAAGTGTCTGATGGAGCGGTTTGAGAACCACTGCTCTGTTCAACTATAAACACAGGTATTTATAGACCAGCAGATATATTTAGTGTCATAAACATCCCCTTTGGTTGGAAAAATTAAATTACATACACTGTTTAATATTAGGTGGCTGGTTGGTTTTCTTTTTCTTTTATTCTTTCCTAAATTACAAGGCTAATGAGGCATACAAAATGATTCTAAATGAATTTAAGAAAGGATGTAAGACTTGCTTTATGGGGAGATTATTGATTTTCAACAGGAATCTAACTATGTCACATACTAATAAGAGCATTACATGTTTTTTATCAGGGCAAGAAGGCAAGCAACTTGCAGAGTTTTTGCCGATATAGAAAATATATATATATCTCCAAATGCTGTATCTAAAAACGTAAAGAGATACACTATAAGTAGCTGCCAGCACTCCCAGCAAGAAAATATCCTTGCACATACACAAGCTCCTGTTATAGTTCTTTTTTAACTACACCAACTATAGGGTCAGAAAAAATATATCTTGACTTGTCAAGGATTACACGACATCTTAAATTCTTTACCTAGTTAAGAGCAACTGAGTATCTTTGATTTTCCAGGATTACAAGTTGCATTTGTGGTGAACAGATGTATCCTCTGGGGAGAACTGCACCACACAATCTATGTTCCAGGTTTCTATGCCATTAGTGGGTTGATGACAGGGTTCCCTGAAGTTTCTGCTTCCAGTTGTTCTGGTCTGAGGTAGAGCAGAGTGCTTAAACTTAAAAAAAAAAAAAAAAAAAAAAGAATCTATTACTTTAACCTCCTAAAATTACCAGAAGAAGCAGACAAAGAAGCTATTTTCATAGGAACTTCTGAGAGCATGCTGTCTTTCTGTGCATGATAAGCCATTAAGTTCTAAACAGCAGCTTCCCTACAACTTTTTAACTATGCTACTTTGTCTAGCTAATAAAATACTTATGTACCAAGAGAGTTTGTCCTTCATGACCTTCACTATATGGTTGAGGTTTAACAAGCACTTTGTTTGCTTGAACTTCTCACAATGCTGCTTTTTATCCTTTTACAGAAAGCAAAAGATCTGACTTACAAATTTAAAGCTACTAGATGGACAAGAAGACCAACCATAAAGGGTCACAAAGTTTGCTGCAATCGCACAGATATTTTCTTCAGGCCATTCAAAGCTGTGCTCATTTTTTGCAGTTCATACATGTATTTAATTTCAGAATAGTCCTTTACTCTCTAGAACCATAGAATCTTGAGAATTATCATTGAGAAGTCTTTCATTTTTTACTCTCTTTCAGCTTCAAATTCATCTTGGGAAATAAATTACTTGACCTACTGGATTAAAATAAGACAAAAACTCCACTATTAACTTCTATCGAAAACCATGGTAAAATTTCTGTTGAAATTTGAATCTCCCTCTCATCCAGAGCCTTAACATTTCCTTGCCCTTGAAATATAAGCCCATTAATTGAAAGTTTCCAAGTTTTACTCCATTATTAAAACGATCTCTATAGACTTGCTACTGGAAAGATCACATTAGTGCAGCTACTTCTTCTATTTACCCCTAATCAACGAGATGTTAAATATGAGAAATGAGTTGCCCTCTGTAAATTTTTAAGCAAACAAATACCCCTACCATTATATACCTCCCTACCATTATATACCTACTACTAAGCTCACTCTTTTTAGCAAGAAAAGAAATTACTGATTTTGTTGGCTGACTGTTCTTTTCGACAGGGACAGCAGAGGCAGGCACGCATGCAGACCTCGGTCACGGAAGTTCAACATCCACTTGATCAATGCGCACATCCCCGTATTTGGCCATTTAAACAACTATCTTAACTGGGGCCAAGCACATGTATTAATCCTGGCACCTTTGTTATGGGGACAGTGACCTTCAGGACAGGTGGGAGATTAAGTGGAAAAGGAAGAGGTGCTAATGCTTTACGCTGCCTTATTTTTTTCAGCCGAGTCTTACAATGGAAGCAAAATGCATCAGCCTGCATCTGCGAACCTGCACTGTATCTTCTCGGCTCTTACGTGCAAACAGGAGCATCTGAATGAGGCCTGAAAAATCTGGCTGAGGGGATGGACCTTACATTAATTCAAAAGCTCAAACCAGACTGTGATCCCTGAAGTAGAGAATGCACCCACATTTTTAAATGTAGTACAGATTGTGAATTCCTGGGCACAGAAGCTTTGATTCATCCTTCTTACGTTTTACTCTCAATACTATATAAGAGTAGTTAAGGAGATACAGACCTGTAAAGTACTTTTTATTTGAGATAAGTTCTTTTCATCTTGGCTTACTTTAGAAGACAAAAAGTCATAACCAACAAACAAAGAAAAAAACTGCCTCACAACCTTAGCCTAATACACCTGATATTACCTTAATGAATTTTGGAATTTTGGAATTTTACAACTAAAACTTATTTCTGCTAATCCTGAGGCTACTTTTTGCTCTTTGGGGAACTTCCAGCGGAAACTTCCTTTAATTTTTATTTTTGCAGGTAATGTTTCATCTTTGATATAATGATGTGGTTTTCCACGCAAGCTTGGGTGTCAGCAACAAACGTTTAAAGGGACTAGTTTGTATCCCTACAATTTATCTAGAAGATTCTGAAATTAAGCATAGCAAGATAAATTACTATGATCAAATCTAAAGTTCTGCCTTAAACTTATGTCAGGGTAAATTCTGTCTCTTCAAAACTGAAGTAAATTAAAAAGCATTGTCTCTAAGTCTCTCAAAATCCCTCACTAAAATTGCATGTTCAAAATTAATATAAAAAGAGTCACTGAAGCCAAAACAGTCAGATAAATAGACAAAAAAGAAAGTTATAAACAATAATACAGGGTAAGACACTCTAAAGCATGAGTGTCAAGCATGAGAGACAATAGGCTCGAAAGACATTATAGCCTCTTTAAAAATGTAAATATTTTGGAAATGCTTTGGATCTGGACATGAAAGTCAGGACTATCACTGCTCTCGTGAAAGGTAAGAATGATATTTAATAATGCATACCTATTATATAGATAATGTCTACCCCAAAAATCAAAACCAGCAGTAAAAGCAGTGCACTGCTTCCTTCTTCACAACTAAAAAGCCTACTTTCATTTTTGTGAGGGCAAAAGAAGAAATATGAATCAAAGGGAAACTGCCCGGAAACCATATGAAACTCCACATGCAGCCAATGTATGAGATCTCTATCCCACCTAATAGGGTCACTATTGCTACCAAACAGTCCAGCGGAAAAGACTTTTCAACTTGTTTAGTATCTGGGAGTAAGCAGTAATAATCAGGTGAAGTATTTAGCATCTTGGTGAAAAAAATCCTACCAATTTCCAAAATCACAATCTTACCCTTGAAACTAAAGCACCTAACACCTTCCTACACCTGTTAGGGGCCGAGAAAGGACCCGGGAGTGTGTATTAACGTGCAATCACAGCATGGTCACCCATTTTACTTCTCTGAGTAGTGTCTAGACCTTTTCTGAGGCAATTTCGTCAGCTAAGGTAATGTCAGTCTGGCATTTCCTTGCAAAAGGAATGAACATTATTATCCTGTAGGGCATAAGACACTGTCTGCAAGACACTTCGGGCTGTGATTCTGAAACAGGTGGTCTCAATAAGAATCATCTTTATCATCATAACCATCCATGAAAGAAAGAAGGAGAGAAGGAAGGAAGAAAGAAAGAGAGATAAAGAAAGGAAAAGAACGAAAGAGAGAAAGAACAAAAGAACGAAAGAAAGAGAGAAAGAACAAAAGAACAAAAGAAAGAACACAAGAAAGAAAGAGAGAAAGAAAGGAGTGTGCTACGGGAGGCACAAGAGATACATGAGGTAAAATGCTCGCTACGGTGAGAAATCTTCAAACACCTAGACCAGCTCTGAGAGTATGAACTGGTCCCCCTCAGTGCCCAGTGTTGATACATTTTGGCAGTTAACGAAAAAATGTTTAATTTAACAAAGGAAAAGGGAATTCAGCCACCTAACTTTCTGCCAGTGAGGCCTTTTTTTGGTTAGGAAGTAGCTGGTGAACATCGCTACTGTCTCAGGCAAGTACAACCCAGGCTGGTGTAGCCTAGCAACCTCATACAAAAATGACTCTCAAAAAGGGGATTCTCATTGCAGCACGGCCACAGATGCACCATCAATTGCAAGCTGAGTCGTATTTGTCATTTCATGGAGGCTCTGTTCCGCTCTCCCACCTGAGCCGAATTCCTGTATTTGGGCATAAATAGACACACATCAAGAAATCCTTTTCCATCAGAGAGCTGAATATAAATAAAAACAAAAAAAGTCCACAGGCAAACTACATGCTAGGAACAGACAGTGGAAACAGTGCTGTTTGTATAGGTCTATTGCAGTTGTATTCCCAGATAAACAGCAGGCAAGGAAAATTCTCACAGCACCTTGTATACTGCTGACTGTAATGTATGTCCTTGTTGCCTGGATACCTCGAGTGAATTACCAAGCAAGGGTGCGAGTTTTTTTCTTGATCAGTATTAAATAAAAAAAAATCCCAATCTCCTGCTCTATAAGAAGCAGAAGATGCACACGGAAGCTTCCCTTGCCTTGGCCAGCCGAGTGCCAGAGAGAGACAAATCGAGCCTTGAGAATTTTAAATCTTGTGGGTTGCTGTGCCACGTTATGAACTAGATCTCATACAATTCATCACCCAAGTTGCAGAAAAATAGTTCAAGAACTCAAAATAATGAATTCTGTCATTTCCAATAGAAGTGTGAAGAGAGAATTATGAATGAACCTTTTAAAAACACGTATGTGGAGGGAGATTGCCCTTCTACAAAATGAAAGCAGCAGGCTTCTATTTAAATGGCCCAATCCTGAAAGCGAGACCTTTCATTTTCAATTAACTTAAATTGACAATTGAGAAAGGTTTGAAAATGTTGTTGGAGCCTTTCAGTTTGACAGATCTCAGTTCTGACATTACACACAGCATTCTGACCTGATTTTTAGAGTGTGCTGTTTTAAAATTGAGAATTTGAAATGAAAAATATTTGATTCAATCAAAGCTGTTGCAAGACATTCAAACATCTTAATCTGTTGAAAAGCATTTTCCATATTTTCTCATCAGGATATATAATGCATCATTCATTAAGATCCATTAAAACCTAAGAGCCTTACCTTCCCTCAACCCTACATTCTTTTATGTTGCGATACTTTCATTGAGAAATTAAATTTTATTACAGAATATATTAACACATACAACAGATAACTATTTACTACAAACATAAAACTTTTATTTATATTCTAAACCAGACTACGTTACCAATCTAATTACCAGAATAATCTAATCTGACATACCTCCTATCTACCTGACACAACATAGACAAATCAAACTAATTTTCAGGCTTAATATTAAATTTTAAACACAGAAATTGAAGACTTCTGAACAGCTACACACCTTCATTAAATGAAAAAAACCTCCAAAACCAAATAAATCAGAGAATATTTCAAAGCTCACAAGCAAGAAAAGGGTCTTTGAAATCGCTGAAAAGTGAGGCAGAGACCCCCATATTGAAAGAGCCCGTTTATCAATTAATATATGGAGCACATTGCCCCTGCTGCTTCACAGATGCAAAAGCACAATATGCTCAGCTCAGAACCTCCCTATACCAACGATGCAGTCTTAAATCAGTCATGAATTTGTTACAATAGACTCAATTCCCAAACTAAGAAAAAGTTGATTTTTTTCCATCACATGGGTTACCACATTACTAATTTTGATTTTTTTTTCAGGAAGTTTCTTTTAATTAATGGTCTGCTAAGAAGAATAAATACTATTTAATGTTTTGTTTTGTGTAGCCAGTGGAAATTGACGTACATGATGCAGACTTGCAGATAATACTGATGACATGCCAGACCCCATTTTTCTGCCAAAGGTTAACAGATGGGCAGCCTTGTGTAGTACTGAGTCCATATGCCCATGATATAAATACTGCCACGAAGTCTGAAACAGGAGCAATGTCAAGCACAAGGACTGAGTTCTGTTCTTGCACTACTGTAGGTTTTTGGCAAACTCTGCAGACTCAAACAGGATTTGATTCAGGGATTCAAACTTGATCAAGCATTACTAGGCCATATCTTGAGGAAAAGCAGCAGCAAAGATGTATTTATACTAGAACACTTCTGTTAGGGAATTGGCCCAGAGATGATTTAATTATATGCACAAATTAGCAGCAAACATCACTTGGGCATCCAAGGAACTGGCTATTATAACCAGGATAAAGGAAACCCATTTTTCTCACTGTACCTCATGGATTCTTCCATGGTAGGGAGGCAGGATAGAAGGAAGTGGTAGCTCTATGCCACCCAAAGCTTTTCCCAATACACTGCCTAAGAGGATGTATAATAGCCATTTTGTAAATGCAAACTGGATCTCTGCATTGGTTGTTTTACCCTACTGCAACTAAGTACAAAAAAATTGGAATAGAGGTATTCCTCTGCTTATATGAGATCAACTGCAGAGAAAGTTATGCTTTGTGTTAAGGAAACACAAAGTTTGTATTCTGGGAAATGAGTCCAAATGTATTAGCTGCTAAAACCAAAGGTAGCAAAATAACAGCATCCTGATCCTGTCCTACACCTGGTTGTTGGATTTTTTTAAAACATATGTATGAAGTGAGACTTCGGCAGCCTGGTGATTGGAACCTACTGTCTGCTTTCCAAAATGCTTGACTATATCTCCCATTTCAGTATACAATAACAGATACTCAACTCACAGGTGCAACAGCTAAAAGTTGGCTTTCATTAAAGGTACCCTGTAAATATGCTGCAAACAGTGCACCTGCAGCACTGTAAAAGCTGGACCCGCCTTCAAAACTTACCCTTGTATTGCTTTGCTTGTTTCATGTGTGAATTTTTCTCTTTGAATTACTTTTCCTTAAAATATTTTTGGTTTTCTCTACCAAGGTGTCCAGCTCCGGCCAAGGGCTACTATTAGCACAGCCCTGCAATAACAAACCCGTCTGCTGCACAGGTGACCATGAGGGCGGGGGCGGAGAAATCAGTAAGGGAGGCAAAACCAAAAAAAAAGCCTTTAAGAGATGTTCCTAAACCCGGTGCAAAGCCATTGACTTAGGCTACTGAGGAATCACAAATGCCAGCACAGCGCCAGGCAGCCATGTGGCTGGTGGCGGGGCAGGGGCAGCGGGGTCGGCGCTGGGCTGCGCCGGACTCCGGCGGCCGGGATACGAACATGACACATGGACACGACACACGGACACGCACACACGGACACGCACACACACCCCGCCCCGGGGCTGCGCCCAGTGCGGTGCTTTTCCTCGCAGCGCCCCGGGCGCCGACAGCAGGGACACGTGACAAGGCGAATTAAAAAAAGAAAAAAAATTAAAAAAAATAAAAAGGAATGTATAAAATAAAATCCCCCCAAACTGGCTGCTGTCCGCTTGGCCACCAGCTCTCCCCGGCGGGCGCCTCCGCCCCTCGGCGCGGCGGGCGGCGCGGGGCTGTGTCACTGGGCGGCCGCGGCCCCCGGGAACTTACCGGCGGGGCCGCCCCGTCCCTCGGCCTCCGGCGGCGCGGTCGCAGCTCAGGGCGGCGGCATCCCCCGGGCCTCCTGCCTCCCCCGCACCCCCCGGCTCCCCGCGGACGTCCCGGCGCTGGGCTGCGCGACTTGTTTGATGCGGTGACACCGTCCTCACCATATGCTGAAGCGGGAAAGGAGGAGGAGGGAGAGTTTGTGTGTGGGGGAATTAACTTTGCTCAATGGCGACAGGGCAGCAGCCTCAGCCCCAGCATCAGATCGATTTACTAAACAAACTGAAACGTGGGTGGGGACGTTAAACAGTAACCAGCGGCCTCAATGAAAACTGAAAGCTGCCGCCGCCGCCGCCAGCCACTGGCCCTGCGCCGCCCGCGCCCCGCCGGCGGGCGGGCCCGGCACTCCCCGCACGGCCCGACCGGCCCGGCCCGCCGGGAGCGCCCGGCGGGAGCTGCGGCGGGGCTTGGCCCCCGGCCCTGCTGCCCCCGGCTGGCTCCGCGGCAGCGCCCCTGGCCGCCGGGACGGGGAGAGGCCGGTGCTTCTCCCCCGGCCCTACCCCGCCGGGCTGCCGCCCCCTCTGTGCCAAGGGCGGGGAAAATATCCCCCGGGCCGCCCTGCTCTGCCTCGGGAGGCAAGCCCAGGAGCCCCACAGGGCCCGAGCGAACGGCAAGCTCCGTCCGCAGGGCCGTGCCCGCACCCCTCCACCCGCGGTCCTCAGCGCCGCACGGTGCTTGGCAGGCAGCGGCAGATTTGCGGGCGCCCAAACGTCAGGTGTTCCCTTCCCGGGGTCGCTCTCTTTGCTCCACTGAAACTGTCACGAGGGAAAAAAAAGCCCCCCCTCTTCAGTTCGGTGCCTAGCTATGTAAAGAAATGGGACCAAATATGGGGGTTCCACTGCAAACTCGGAGTTCCCTGCACTAGAGACACTTCATCGGCCTCTTAGCGCCGGGAAGGTCGTGACACAAGGAAGTGTGTTTATAAAATAGTAATTGCCATTGTTTTCAAACATTAAACATTCACTGTCTCGAAACAATAATTAACGTCTTGACTATGATACCACCCGCTCACACCCACGGAGGCATCAGGAAGAAGGGAAATAATTCAAGGTAGTGTCTTGCCACTCCAAATATTATCCGGGGGGGCCTCCTCAGCGGCGTGAAGGGAGGATACTTGGCAGAAGTTTCCATGTATGAGTGACAAAAGTCCCCGTAGGAAGGGACTGCCTCACTGTGGTTCGTGAACGCGCCTGACTTCTGTACCCGCACACCCGTGGCAGTGATTTAACGACGCTCTCACAGGAGAGGGACTGCACGGGCTCTACACAGGAAGGAGGTTGGAAAAAAGATATGAAAAATGTTCTCTTCCTCCAGTCTCTGAAAGCGGCCGGTGATTGATTGGTTTCCCCAGCGAGGAGATCAGCGGGTTTCCTCTACTTTCTTACCGGTGGTACCTTGCCATGCTGTTGGATCTCGTTAAGATGGCCAATTCCTCATTTCCAGAGTTTGCCCGTGAAAACTCTGGATCTCATTTCCAGGGGCTTTCGATAGTCCCTGGGAGGGAACAAGGAGAATTTTCCTTGACAATTCCCCCCCATTACGAAACATTAATAATCACTGGAAATAATTGCCCAGATAGCCACAAGGAAGGTGTAAATACATCCAAAGCCCTCCGGTGTAATTTCAAACGCGGTTTTTAAAAGGCCAATAAAAGTGGCCGAGGAAGACTTGTTCCTGAGGTGTTCTTGCCCATCTCCTGCCGCAGATAAAATACTGCAGGCAAGGGCAGCACTGACAATGAAATAAACGTTACTGCTGCTGGCTCCAGCGCGCCTCGGAGCAATCCGCAGGCACATACAGCCGGCTTAAAAAGTGACTGTTACTTACGGGAGGGTTGTTTTTTACCTCTCTTCTAGGAATCTCGACCATATGCCGAGGGCTAATAACCAGTTTTCTTAGATGAATAACGAGGATTTGTTGGAGTTTCTTCACTGTTTTAATTCGAATAAAGTTAACACCTTCAAGCCATGTGGTCATCTGTAGCAACTGTATTTCTACGCTTGCATCTGGATGCGGGTAGTTTTGATGGAGGGGGCGTCAGGACATTTTGATTCCAATCCCTTCAGCGTATACAAACGTTATTATTATTCTTTCTGCGGGAAAGGTACTGCTTCGTGCCGAAAGCAAATAGCTTGCAGAGGAGTAAATGGAATTTTTTTCCTGTGAGGGGAATATTCGCGCGTATTTCTCATCACATAAGGCCACGTTTGATTTAACCTTAATGTAACTAGTGGTTTTCATTTCGACTTCAGCGTCTCCTTAAATGCTTTTTATGAAGTGGTTGCCTCTTTTAGTTATCAACAACGTTTTTGAGTAAGAGTGGGGGGCAGCACAGAGTCCCTTGACGGTCACCTCGCCGCCAGTGCTACCTCTGAAGCAGCATTTTCACATGTCACCTCCACGATAAAACCATGCGACCGCCCAAAGAGCAGCAGTAGCCCTAAGCTGCCCCGGCTCCCGTGGCCGGCTCCTTCCCGTTTCCCTCCAGGGTGACTCCAATCATCCCCCCCTCTGTTGAGGATGGAGCACCAAGACACTAGGGCAGTGGCGGGGACCCTCTGCCCGGGATCCCTGAAAGCACCAGCTGGGCCATCAGAGGCAGGAGATGCCCCTTTTGCTCACAACCTCTCTCCCCGGGGAGCAGGGTTGGGAGACGGTGTTGGGAGACGGACGGGCGTAAACCTACGTAGCCTTTTACAGAGGAGATAACGATTATTTCCAGGCGTTGACCTCAAGGGGGAAGCCCCAGACAGTATAGTCTCTGTGCCAATTTGGAGAAGCCCCTCTAATCACTTGGCTGCCTCTGGCTGTGGCCGCAGACACCTGCTGGGCGGCTGCCCGCCGGGTGCGGCCACCGGCTCAGCCCTCTCGTCCCAGTGGGGCCGGCGACCCGCGCCCCGGGCGGGTAGCCCGGCACGCTCCCGCAGGCAACATTTGCGAGGGTCTGCCCTTCCCGATCTGCTCCCAGCAGCGTTTGTCAGCCCTTCACCAGGCATTTTATTGAAGGGAAAAAACAAGGGTAGCTGGCGGAGCTGCCTCTGCGGCAGCCGGGGCAGGGGCTGGGGTCGGAAACGGGCGGCCGCCTATCGCGACAAGCCGCCTGGTCTCCGCTCGCTTCATTCCGGGATCATTAACCTGCAGGTGAAGCAACTGTTTGTGTGCCCTCTCTCTCTCCCCTGGGCTGCTTTTCCCTGTTACTGATCCATCCTTCGTAAATCATTTATGGGGAATTGGGCATTTCTCTCCTCGCAGGAGCTTCCCTTGAAAAACTTTCCCATCTTCAGCCAAGAGCCCGTCCTTTGTTATCACGAATAATTGATAAAGGACCCCAACGTGCCTTCAAAAAGCATCTAAACGGCTGCCGGGAACTACAGTCACTTAGGGTCACGGGGTGCTCCTGGCTTTAAAAGCGCAATACAGGAAACGATCAGGACCAAACCGGTTTAAAGAAACAGATAGTTTTATGTGGTTACCTGAAACCATAAATGGGAAACGCGGTCTAATTTTGCAGGTTCTGGTACCGAGTGTTCAAGTTCCCCCTCCCCCTGATCAGAGAGCACCTGAAATTCTGGTACTAAGGTTTCTGAGTTTTGTTGCCTCGAAAAACAGTGAGAGAGAAAGTGCATTGTTCAAAAGAAAAAGAAAAGCTGTAAACCTCTTATAACTCTGAATCGTGAGATTACGCCGGCAGCACGCGGCTGTGAACCGATTTCAGGGGCTGCATTAGAGACTCTGTTTTTTAACAGAGGTTCCCTGGCTAAAGTATTAATTGCCAGGGTTTCATGAAAGATTTGCAGACTTTACAATCATTTATGATCCGTGCAATAAAAACTCGGAGATATGGGCAGACTGGTTCAAGGCGTAATGCAAAGATGTATTAGGTGCCCTTGGCAACTATCTGTGGGTGCTGTTTGTGTTCTCCGAACACGCCCTTCACTGCAATGAACATTTCTGCAAACCGCGGGTTGGGTTGTTCATTTCCAGAGCTCAGGATGTTCACACAAAAGAGCTATAGATTTAAGGCAGAGGAATCGAATGCTTGGAAACTCATTCTAGTCCCCCGAAGAGTTCAAATGCAAGTGAGATAATTACCCTTGACGAAAAGTAAACTTCGAGGGAAAATACGTGCCTTTCTCCCTCGTAAATTAAAAGCCCGCCAGAGAGCAGGTTTGAGGTTCAGCGGCGCAGTGCTCTCCTGACCCCCATCCAGGCGGAGATCACATTATTGTCCGCCGCAGCAGAAGGCGGAGAGGAACCCCTCGAATCCCAAGAAAGACACCTCAAAGGGTATCGCCGGTCCTCCGACGATATCCTATTTAGAAGCCTCACAGGCGAGCACCCCAGGCATTTTAAAGATTATCCCCCTAAAGATCTTTGAAGATTATGCTAATGACTGCAGATTA
This sequence comes from Myiotriccus ornatus, assembly GCA_036023395.1. Classification (NCBI taxonomy): domain Eukaryota; kingdom Metazoa; phylum Chordata; class Aves; order Passeriformes; family Tyrannidae; genus Myiotriccus; species Myiotriccus ornatus. The sequence continues at coordinate 121,272,578 of JAYRBT010000082.1, read as the reverse complement.
CACGAGTTTACTGCCAGAGCGGCCGAACAAAACCCGCCTCGTGGCGGCTGCCCGCGGTCATTTTCTGCTTCTCTTTTAAGATGATTTGCGCCCCCCTCCCTCGGCCGGTCCCCTCATTAGCAGCGGAGCGAGGAAAGAGGCGGTGGGGGCTTTGCCTGACGGGGCCGGGGAGCTGCGGCGTTGCGAGGGTGGCGGGCCGGGCCGGGCCGGGCCGGGCAGCGCCTCAGGTGGAGTGGGCGGCGGGCGCCGTGCGAGACCCAGCCGTGCCCCCTAGCGGCGCCCCCGCCGCCGCAGCCGCCACAGGGCACGGGGAGGCCGCGGCGCAGCTCCGCCGCAGGGTGCCCGCAGCGGCAGCCGGGGAGGAGCTGCGGCCCCCGCCGCAGCCGGTGGTGGCTGCCTTTAAGCCAGAAAATCAGCAAAATCCTGCCAGCGTGTCCCAAGTGTCACACGCGAGGCGTCCCACGTTCCACAGGGGGAAAGGAAGGGATAGGCAGCCCGAAGGTTTCACGCTGCCTCAATGATTCGTTCATCCCCACGTCCCTCCCCCACTCCCGCGCCGCCCTTGACCCTTTCACCCCACAAATAGATTGCTAAATAAGGGTGTAAGAGGCAGGGTCTTCATCCTGTTTGTTCCATCGGACTCATGTCAGTGATTCTAACAATTCTTTCCCCGGAAAAAAGCACATGCTCTGGTCCTGAAAATAGAGGGTGGGGGAGCCCACATCGTCTTGGACGTTGTCATTAACACAACCATAGTGAATATGTGGAAGCACGAATCATGTTCACCATGTTTGTTTTTCTGATTAAAAGTCCTGCCAGGCTAAAGCAGGAATAAAGACTTGGAAGCACAAATGCTACTCTCATGTAATGAGAACAAATATAATGAAAATTACTCCCCAGATGAAGACAGTAATTGCATATTTGGAGATATAGTTTTGATCTTGTTGCTTAACCTGGGTCATGTTCATGATATGCTCTATGCAAATCGTGATTGGCTTCTTTTCCTCCCAAAATACAGCCAAGAGATGTATGCATGAACAAAAGATGAAAGAAAAAATATTTAATGGCAGATTAGCTTTCTAAGGATTTGTTTCTTGGTCTATGTGTGTGAAGTATGTTCTTCTGTCATTATTTGATGCCTGTGGGAGCCCCTGGTGGTCTAGTGGTTAAGGATGCGGCGCTGTCACCGCCGAGGCCCGGGTTTGATTCCTGGTCAGGGCCACTCCCTGGATGGAGCCCGTTAGCCCTGTAAGGCAATCCATCTACGTCCTGAGGACCTCACTGCCACCGT
>JAYRBT010000082.1:121235883-121271187 GCA_036023395.1 Myiotriccus ornatus | reverse complement strand
GTAACTCACCTAAAAAATCCAATGCGCAGGCTGGAAGGTGTAAAGACCTTCCCCAGTTCTTCGTTCGTGAAGACTGGATATTATATTATTATTTGATGCCTGTAATGTGATTTAGAATATACCTTATGCTTATTTATAAAAATGATCAAAATATGCCTGACAATTTCACTATAGATACGTATCTACTAGTCATAGAATCAGCTGAGTTGGAAAGGACCTCTGATATCATTAAGTCCAACCCTTGATCCACTACCAACACAGTTACTAGACTATGGTGCCACATCCAGTATACATGCTCTGTGCAATATGGGCTATTCTTAAATGATCATAGAATCATAGAATTAACTGGGTTGGAAGAGACCTCCGAGATCACCAAGTCCAACCCTTGATCCAACCCCATTGTGGTTACTAGATCATGGCACTCAGTGCCACATCCAGCCTCATCTTAAAAACCTCCAGGGATGGTGAATTCACCATCTTTCTGGGCAGGCCATTTCAATGCCAGATCACTCTCTCTGTAAAGAACTTCTTTCTAATATCCAACCTAAACCTCCCCTGGCAGAGCTTAAGCCCGTGCCCTACTGTCCTATTGCTGATTGCCTGGGAGATCCTTACTGAAGTGAAGACTTCTCTATCTGTGTTTGACACACCTATCCGTATATGGTGGTTGACTTAGACTACTAGAAGATAAAGGTATTTGGACATACCTTGAAACTGTAGTATAGGTAAGCATAGAACATTGCTGTTGAAAGAGATCTAAGCAATACTGGTATGAGAACCCAGCAAAGACACTGGCTAGAGCAGAGGTTAACAGGATGAGTGCGCATCTAATACATAATTTGTACACGAAGTAGTTCTAACTCATTGATTCAGTTAGGGAAGACTGAATTCAAAATGTAGGCAAGGTAAAAGAAAATGATCTTTTACTGATAAGTGGGTGATTCAGAGTGCATATACTACTAAACAGTTTGTACACATTGGCATTGACAGTGTAGACATGGAGTGTGGAAACCATCTTCTGCTGAGAGTTGGGAATAATTCAATCTTCATGATATCAACTGATAAAAACTTCTGTTTTCAGTCACCCTATGCAGGTAAAAAGCACCTTAGAAGTCTAATGAACCATTTAAGAAATTCCATTTGTCTGGGTTAATAATGATGGTTAAAATGAAGTGGTCTGTCTGGGTTATTTTTATGCTCACACAGATGCAGAGAAGATTAGACAATTCAACTTTGCTTAAATCTTACAGTTTACCAGATAATTTTATAACATTCCCAAATGCATTGTGCTTTGCACTGAATTAAAAAAATTACAGAATAGTTTTGGAGCCCCTTTGGGGTGTTAAATTGTTTAAAATGAAGGGGTTTTAACTTATTTCCATTACAAATCACCACCTATTCCCTTCAGTGAGTTACAGACTTATGGCAGTACTCCTAGTTTTATTTTCGTTTCTTAGTCACCCCTCACATTCTCCTCAATCCACACGAACCACAGTGATTCACAGATCACCAGGAGAAAAGCGCTGCTTTAGGAAGACCCAACCAGCTCCTCCCGGATGGTTTCAATTTAACTGGTTACACTTTAACCGATTCAACACAGTTGGCTCAAAAACAAGTGTCTCAGGTGTTTAGTGCAGAAGAAGGCCGAGTATTGGCCATGGGAGCTGAGGCTGAAGGGCCGGAGACAGGGGAATGCTGAAGGGCCCAGCCGGTCCCACTGTTGCTCTGAGCACTTCTTCCTAGGTTGTCCACCCCCTAGCTGAAAGCTGCCAGTTCCTTAGATCTTCTACCAGTCATGTCAAAACCACCCAGTTTAACTTAAAAATATCAGCTTGTTTCCCGTTAGATGATTTTAACAGTACTAGACATGCAGTTATGATAGATCTGAGGGGGGATATAATGTTCAAAATACCAGTGCAAAGGGGGGGTGGAAGTTTGCAGCAGATGGTGAGTGGCTGTATTTTGCATTGACTACAGTGTTGGCCATGTTGAAGATATAAGAACTAGACGATCTTTAAGGTTCATTCCAACCCAAACAATTCTATAACTTTATTCATCTCCAAGAGGGAGAACATCTGTCTATCTTCAAGTTCTGAAGTTACCAGATTCAGAAGGGGCAGGCCCTTTTATAAGTCTCTCAGACTTTTATAAGCTTGTATAACTACAGAAGCTGTGAAGATCCCAGGTGGAGCTGTGATCCATGTATATTCTTCATAGTCTGTACAGAGCACAGCAGTACTCAGCACACATGTTCATAATCCTGTTAATAATATGTCCATTTTTATTTCTAAGGTAAAAAAAAATGGAGAAGAATGGCATTTTAGTAAGTTTAACACTGCTATTTAACATAGCTATGGATCTAAAACTCCACATTTACATTTTCAGTGGGACTCATGTGATAAAATACTGCCTTCCTTAAGTCTAATCTAGAGCCTAATCTCAGTATGGGCATTCTTATATTCTGGATGATGAACTTAAAGTTGTTATTTATTCAAATATTTTGCATAAAACTATAAACTTAATAAAGAAAGTGTAAAATCAAACATTGCTAAAGGTTGCTAAGAGACAATATATTTATCTATTAATTTGTAAAATTCAGTCACAAATCTTGGGAAATATACTGGGGTCATCATAAAAATAACCACATTCCATAAATCATATCAAATTGTATAAATTAATGCTGTTAACTTTCAGTATATTTTCTCATACCAAATTGTACAAACAGGCATTTTCTTTCAAGGAATGGGTAAGATTGATGCAAATTTTTGCCAACCTGGCAGTAGGATATTTTAGTGAAGTACTTAGACTATTTTTTTTCCCAGAAGGTTTATATGTGTACTTTGATAGCCTGCTAAAATGAGTGAATTTGAGAGTATCCACCTTTCCCTGAGAAAAGAAAAGAAAAAAGCATTTAAGTCAAGTTGATATGTTGGTTAGAAGAAATGAAATGCATCAAACTCATGAAAAAATAGCTATTTTAAGAGTTACTGGTTTGCCTCTTCAATACAAAAGATGTAAACCAAAATAAGCATGCTGGAGAAGAGTACATGGAAAGGAAATTCTCTCCCCAGCGTAGAATACATTGGATTCTCCGAGGAAGAAGTCCTTGGGAAACAGCTGGTTCTCTGTTGTCTATGCTTCTATCATCACAGAACAGCTGATTTGTCGTTGAGGGATGATCTGTATACATATTTATATGTTTGTTTAGATGTACTACTTCCTCTGCTTTCTCAGTAGACTTACTGTGTGATATTTTGCCAAATTTCTAGGCTCTCCGTGTTCCATTTATTTATTCATGTACCTGGTGTAATGGATACTCCTCATGTTGGGAGAAATAGAAGTTCTGGGGAGAAGGCCAGGCTCATAATAAAGGAAAGAGGCCTCAGACTCCCTAAAGATGAAGCAGCACACTCCACAAGTCTAGCACAGGAATTCAGTATACAGAGCATATATGTAAGTAGACCTATTTTTCAGGTGCTTGATACAAACCATGTGCACTGGAACCAGGGCCTGTCTTGCATCTGAACTATTGGTGTACACCAGATTAATCTTCTGTTATTGTGTTGGAGCCTCAGGGCTGGAAATATGTAGGATGAAGGGAATTTCAGACTTTCTTCTCTATGGAAGCATCTCTTCCTGATACCATTTATCATAAAGTCTTGTATGAAACAGGAAAGGTTATTCAGAAACCTGAAACTTAAATGAGCCCTATGACTGGATGGCCCTGTGCAGTGCCAGGAGTTGAAGTCGATGATCCTTGTGGGTTCCTTCCTGTAAGACACTAGGTCAAGCCACATGCTGCCCAGGCATTTTACTTATGTTTAAGGCTCCGAAATTTAGTTTTTGCAAATCCTTCAGTTCCTAATACCTTGAGGTCGCATGGAGAGAACACGCTGTGCTGTGTACATTTCCCAAGAGATTTCTTTTAATTTAGTGAGAAAATAGGCATTTTGGCTAAAGTTAAAAGGGCTAACATACAATCAAGACAAAGTATTTCACACTAACTTACAACTTAGTAAAATACAACCTGTCAGCTTTAAGTTACCCAAAAGAGATTAAGGAGAGAATAAAGAAAAGAACAAAAAAAAGACAGACCTTAAGAGCAAAAAGAAGGAGTAAATAAAGAGATTAGAATAAAAGAATGACATAGCTACCAGTGAAGAGTCCTATGGAAGTCCAGGGCTTCACACGGCAATGGCAGGTCCCCAGAGAAAAGGCAAGATGGAGCCCATGTGCTGCTGTATTTATGTGGTCTGGCCACATGGCCACCCCTCCCAGGCTGGACGTATGGCACTGACCACTCGGTGCCCTCCAGGCCACAGTCTGGGGTGATGCAGCCAGTCAGAGGCTCCAGGGGGTGTGGTGTGGTTGGGCTACCAGGCAGGCCTGTTGGTTGGCAGCCCTGCCATGCGGCTTCCACAAACCCGCAGGAGGTATCACTCCAAGATATCACTGCCATGAGGCTGCAGGGCCTCACCATGGACTCCGACCTGGCTCCCTTCCCAGCACACACGTGAGTTGGTTGATTCCAATCCAATGATAAAATAATCCAGTGAGATTCAAATCCGGTATCTCACGCTTCCAACTCAGCATGTTCTCTGATTCTGGAACTGAAGAAAATACCAGATGAAGCTTCTTAACAAATCTTGCTTCTGAAAAATCTCTTAGCCTGACTTGTAAGTGGACAAAAGTAACCAAACTGAGTTACCAGACTGAATAGGCTGGTAAAAGAAGCTCTTTCAAGGGAAAAAGAAAAAGCTTTATATTAGGTAGAGTTATTGCCATTGTTCAAGTAGGTAAATTTAGACCAATTCTATTCATGTTCCGTCTTATTTTTGACCCTTGAATATATATAAAAATGTATAACTGAAATACATTTGTGGAGCTGTCTTGTGGGCCTTAATTACAGTTGTTTTAGTCACAGAGGCTATACATATTTGTATATGCACATAGGAAGAGTAAACTCTTTCAGTAGATGAATTCCCTTTCCCTGCTTTTATTCAGAATCCCTAATTATAGTTTTAATGCTTTACAGAAGGAAAAAGAGAGAAATTACACCTTTTCTCAGTTTCACTCATTTGCATGTAACAGTTTTAGCAATTTGAATTCCAGCTCTCTACAGTAGTTTATGTGGCTTGTATTTTGTGAGACTGTGTAAAATGTAAACTCTATTTTTATTTCTCTGTAAATGTCAGGAGAGTATAAATCAATAATAGAGTGGTAACTGAGCAATTAACTCATGTCACCCCTGTACCTTCACATTAGCATCACTGAGAAGGATCTTACCCTTTCAGTGACCTCAGTAAAAGCAATAACATCCTTTTCTGCTAAAGGTAATTTTTTTAAGTGAACTTAGCACTCCTGAAAGGTGATAGATTGACAATCCTGTAAAGTGAAGTTCCTTATTTGGTCATTGACTATGGGTAGTATGTAATTCCGCAAATTATCTGGTGATACAACCCTGTCCCAGAAGGATAAGAATGGAGTCTGGTACTTCTTCTTTCACCCATTTCATTGAGGCATCACAACTTCGATGTCAGTTGTCAGGGTAGTTTCTGATGCAGTTGCTGTCAGTTAACAAGCAGAGCTGGAGTTCCAATTCATTTTCAACGAGCAACCACACGGGACTGTAATCAGTATTGACAGAAGGTAGATGGCCATCACAGACACGCAAGTGTAGGTCCTGTCTCCTATCCCCTACGCTGCTTCATTTGCAAAATGGCACGTAATAGATGTCCAAAATGCATAAGAAAATCCTTGAAACAACTAAGAAAGTTAAATCCAATGTAATAATCTTCTGTCAAGCTTGTAGTAAGATTTTGAAAGCTTTATGCTTTCTGGGGAAAATTAAGAAAATTCATCAAACAGGCAAGCGGAAGATAATTCCCTTAGTCTATCAAGCATATTTTCATTTATTAATTTCTCACCATACCATAGTACTAATCAAGTCTGTTTGTATTTGCCAGAAGTCTGAAAGGTATTGGTACTCTGGGCCTTGCGACTGCAAAGATTTTCACTCGTCCACTCTACCATGGATCTTAACCAAAGAGAGAAGTGTCTCTGTGCCTCTCTCCCTCCTGTCTACAAGCAAAATGCCCTGAAAGTGTTCCAGGCCAGGTTAGATGGGGCTTTCAGCAACGTGGTCTAGTGGAAACTGTCCATGATCTTTAAGGTGACTTCCAACCCAAACCATTCTATGATTCTGTGAAAATATTCAAATGATTCCCTATCTCAGAGCAGCGTGTAGGGTACAAACACACATACAGAGATCATGAACTGTTCTGATACAGTAGGAATAAGGAAAGGAGTCAGATATGGAGCTAAGACCATACCAGGATTCACCCTTTAATGGTTGAAGGGTCTTTCTTTCCTTGAATGCAGCTGCAGTGAAACATCTGAAGAGCAATGAAAATGGACCCTGTATCTGTTGTATCTCTTTATATGTGTACTTCTGTATTTCCGTGTTGACTTGGAGCTATTCTCATCAAAGTGCAGAAGAGGAGTATAGGAGAACCAGAGCTGCATCTACCATAGCCATCTGGTGTGTTGAAGGGGTTCTTGTTTGGGTCAGAACTTGCCTTCTTCTGGACTTGGGTTCGTATACACACGTGCTAGTGCAGTGAGGACAAATTCAAAGCAGCTTTCTTCTCAGTGTCCTGGCAGGCCACCATTCTCTGTGCCCCACTTGCAGTGTGGCCATGAGAAACATCAGGATTTTGCCCTTTACATGTGCAGGTAGTTCTGGCAACAGCAACAAGGCAACTTTGGGGTGTTGCTACAGAGATCTTCATTGTACTGCCTTTTTAGTTTAGATGTATAGACACACATAGGACTGGCAACTGGCATGAGCTTGACTGCCAATACACATGAGATGTGCCTAGGTCTTAGGACCATAGCAGACTGCACAAAACAAATTCCCCTTTGTCCTCCATTAGTCAGTGATGTAGTTTCAACCAGCAAAGAGCTTGTCTTCTGCTTTCTACCCCCAGCAAAGTTCTTATCATGAACATTGTCCTCTGTGGGGAAGGTGAAGTGTTTTGTCTCTCATCTCAGTCTTTTTGGGAAGAAAAGGTACAACTGATGCAGTATTTAGCAGGAGCATGTTTAGACCGTTGGACTCTGTCTTTACTAAGGGGTCTGGGTAAAACAGGCATCAATAGTCCTACCTCTTTTCCTATGGCTTTATGGGGAGGAAACCGAAGAGGTTAGTCTGGAATGAGCCACAGTGTTATCTATGCTTTCTACACCATCCCTTATCTAGATATTGAAGTGACAGGAGCTAGAGGGTGTTTTGGATATACTGTACATAGTTAAAGTCCTTTTGGTATTTCTATCATAATCAAGTCCTAGTATTTTCTTTACAAAGAACTGTTCTTTCCAGCTGTCTTAGGACTGAATCTGATCTTTTGAAATGTGACAGGAGTTAAGATTTGGAGGATAATGTGATGGAATTTTTAAAAATGTTGCAGGGACTTATATCTTTCAGTAGTGTTGGAAGATATGTTTCAAGCCCCTGAGATAGTGATAGTTTTTAAAAGATTTCCCTTTTGTCTTAGTATAATATTCTCTCATCTGGGGTAAATGCAGTTACCTAGATTGGAAAATGCTGTAGTGCAAGGTTACACTGATGTTTTTCCTGTGGAATGCCCATCTGTTCTTCCTTCAGGACATTTACATATGTGGCATCTCTTCTTACATTTAAGTCCAACCTCTCCTCAGTGTGCCATCTCATTAATTGTACACGGGAAAGAGGAAAAGGAGAACACTGTGACCTGTGTATATGTAGTACTTAGTGAGAACCTAGGGAATTGTTTAATTAATTAAATCACCTCAGATATTTCTTCTACATTCTTGAATAGCCCACCAGATCCCCTATGCCTGTAGAAATTGCTGTAGGCCTCAGGTGGTGCCTCATTAACTATAATGTCACTTAATTTCTTCCTCCTTTATGCTGGAAGTACCTTCAAATAAAGCTTGATGGCATAATTCTCGATGGCCATAATTAACAAATGAGGCAGAGGTAGGACAAGAACCCACATATGTGAGAGCAGAGGAGATCTATGTCAGTGGCAGACATCGTGGTGTTTACCCAGTGGCAGCAAGCAAGTGAACTCAGCTGTCATTGGCAGTACCCCCTGCAGGGACAAAGGTAGTGTTAATTAAAATTCACTATGCACAAAAGGGCCATTCCTAATGAACATGTACTGATGAGATGTTCAGCTCTATCATCTTCAGATGCATTAGAAATAGCTTTCATGAAAGATTTCTATTCCCAGTAAGAGTTGTCAATTTTCCTGAAGGATTTTGGTCAGTACCATTGTTTTCTATGTGGAATCACACAGTGAGAGGTAGAACACGCTGAAATAGAAAGTGTATTAAAAATGTTGTCATTTCGCAAAAGAGATTCAACCTGAGTTTCTGAGTGATGGTGTCAGTACCCTGGTGTCAGAAGCTTCTCCCTTCTTTTCACCTGGTCATGGGAGCTGGAAGAGACGACCTCCAGAGGTCTCTTTCAACCTAACGTTTTCTATGAGTTTATGATAATTTCTGCATTTTTGTGAAGGGCAAGTAGTATGATAAATATGTATGAGCATAAATGAGTTAATAAGAAATGTAATGTTTCTAAAGTCAATAGTAAGATTCCTCTTGCCTTGGAGGGAAACAAAACAGTTTCTATTTGTGGTGGAATGTGAATTTTTTCCACTGAATACATTATAGAATGTTTGGGCAAACATTACCATATAACTGTAATAATTGTTTGTCATAGCTCCACCCTGACACGTACTAACAGCCATAGAACTTTGACTTACAGATCTGTAAATACTTGCTCTGGTTCATCACCAGGTCATACTGCAGCCGAAGAATCCTGTTACGTCTGCCTTTATCTTGTTTTGCTGTGGCCATGAATCTGTCCTCGGAGCAAGACCAGACCTGAGACTTGCAGCACGTTCTTGGACCCCACATTCCAGGGTGTGTCTGTTGCATTTGCATGGCAGGGATCTGCATGGCTGCCTGGCGTAACCCTCCTGCAGAGCAGCGTGGGTGTAGCCACAGGCTTCAGAGGCCTGTGCATGTGAGAAGGCAAGAAGTCTTTATTTGGCCTTTCTAATATCTAAAGGGAGCCTACAAGAAAGCTGGAGAGGGACTTTTTACAGGACCATGCAGTGTTAGGAAAAGGAAGAATGTCTTTAGGCTGAGGGAGGATAGGTTTAGACAAGATATTAGGAAGAAATTCTTTACTGTTGTACAGGTGGTGAGGCACTGGAAGAGGTTTCCTAGTGAAGCAGAAGGTGTCCATGCCCATGGCTGTGGAGTTGGTACTACATAATCTTTAAAGTCCTTTCCAACCCAAATCATCCTAAGATGCTATGAATAGTAATTTGAGGTATCAGCATATCAGCTGGAATTATTTACATAACCAAATGGTGTTAGGCACTTGACAGCTACCAAAATTCAATGTAATCATGCAACACCTGAGAGAGTCTGAAAATTCTAGCTGTTCCGAGCTGCTGAGCATGCTGTGAAAGTCTAGACACAAGGATATAATCAAAGCAGGGAAATGAACCTGTTTACTACGGGTTTCAGTGTTAAAGCCAGAATTTTAGGTTTCACCTTTGCAGAAATAGTGTGCACTCTGACTGAAAATGTTTTCACTGTTAAAGGAGATATGCAAAATCACTGTCAAATAGTGTTTTGATCACTTGCCTTTCTCACAGTGAGCACTAGATGGCCATCTGGCCTTTTTCTTCTTGCCATGTTAAAACTTAATTACGAAAAAGCCCCTGTGGTGTTCTTGATGGCTATAAATAATATCACATTAAGAAATTTCTCAGGAAAATTTAGCCCACGTTAGACGGATTGCATCAGGGTCAGAAATACACAATTGTGTAGTGTACCTGATAACTACACACTGTGTGAGAAGTTGAAAAAATAATTTTTAAAAATATCTCATTATGAAAAAAAGAAAATTCTCTGATAACAATTTCATAGTAACATTTCAAGGTACATTCTGGTATTGTAACATAGCTTATTTTCATGAAGGAAGATTGCTACATGGTATAGGTGAATGTTCACAAATCTATTTATTGCTAACCCCTAAATTAAGAGGCATTTCATAGCTATCAGTCTAGGAAGAAAGAATTCATCATCCTCACACATAACTCTGGGATGAGGTTTGCTTTATGCTTTTTGCAACACATACTTTTTTTTTTTCCACCAATTGTAAATTCTTCAGATTTATTTGTAAAACTTGATCATTGCAAAGGATTTAGTGGAAATCATTATTCTCACATTTTTGTAGAAGCATTACAGTATTCTTTCATTGGAAAGACAAAATGATCCCTAAATTCCTGGTAAAAAATTAGAACACTAGTCCTTTTGTTTTTAACTTTTTAACAGGGCCTTTGACTTCCACAGGTTTAATAAAGTTTTTACACATTACTTTTTTTCATCCCATGCTTTCATTATCTCTGATGGAAGTGATAGAATTTTTCCAGCATGTGTTTTTTTTCATTTAAGAGTGAGGGAGAAATCTTTATGAAAACAGTAGATCCACTGCCCACTGAAATTAAATGCAGAAATTACTAAAAAAGCCTTATATATAATTTGGAAATACACAATAATTTTAAAATAAAAGCTATGTATAGAATTATGTATTGAAGTTCCCTTTCTCTCTTACAATGACCATGAAAAAAACAACACCACTGTTTATTCATTTGTAGATTCTGGAACCTACTGAACTTCTTTGATATTCCCTACATCACTGCACAATCCAGAATTGTTTAGTAATGAGAATTATTAAGTTCTCTGAAATTGTCTTTAAAAGTTTATTCTTGCTTATGCAGAAAATGAGTACACTGTTTGTGACTTTCTGGCTGCAAATTTGTTTAGATAGATGTTTATTGGCAAAGTAAGGTAAGTTCTGGCATTATTATGTGAGATTAAAAATTCATTTTTTACTTAGGATACTGCTGGATACCTGTATGAAATACCATTCAGATGTGAGATCTTTATGTTCTGCCCAAAGATTTGAGACGCATATTTAAAACAGTTTGCTGGATTTTAGGCACATTGCTTGTTCCTCATTTATGTTAGCCTTGAGTGGCAGATCTTTATTGACCATAAATTTCTGGCACTCTTATAGTGCAGCTGCTTCATGTTTAATATTTGGATGGCAGAATGCTCAATAGTATTGAAAGCCAAGGAATTGGATTTGAGTTTAATGCACTGCTTATTACTCTCAAAGAGCTATTTATTTCAGGGAGGATCAACTATGTATGAGGGCTCTTATATCAAACAGATGAGCAGTTCTCTGCTGTAGATAGGACAAATCCTTGTTTTAAAATCTTCAGGGCACATAGAGTGCTACCCCAGGTAGTTCCCATTACTTTCTAATGGGTACATCTGGGCTTTCATATTCTACTTGTTCTCAAAATGCATTTGGCAGCTGTGAGCAGCTTTCAGTCAGATTCCAACACACTTCAGCTGGCAAGTCTAACCTGGTCCTTGTTCCATGCTGACCCTACTTACAGCAGGAGGCTGGCCTAGATGGCCTCCTGAAGTCCCTTCCAGCATGAATTATTCTCTGATTCAGGAATTTAATTTGTTTTCTTGAAAGATGTTTTGAGGTTTTTTTATGACTTCCTACCAATTCCTACCTATTTTAACTGTCTATGATTTTCTGCCTGTCTGGGAGAAAGCTTAAGTTATGTTTTCTAAACTATGAAGTTGGTCTTGAAGCCTGCATTTATGCTGTGGAATAAAACAGGGCAGGAGCATGAGATTGAGCTCTGGATCACAGCTGTCCTTGCTGTTTAGTGTTTAGTAAACTCATTGGCACAGTTTAGGTTTTCCCAGCTAGGGCTTTGCCTGTCAGATAACAGATAAGTGCCTGGATATGCTTGCATAAGTGGTTACTGGGAAATAGGCCATTCCCAAAAGGTAGAGTAGATGCATCCACGCTGTCCCTAGAGGGGCAGAGAATTTTCCATGGATGTGTGAGCTGATCGATGTTATTTTCTCTTCAGGGCTGATATGGCTCTGGTCTAATTTGTCTATTAGGATAGATATATTCTCATGCTCTGAAGATCATAGTGAAATGTCTTCTGATCTCAAAGCAGACACCAAACTCGACTGCAAGTACAAAGTCATTTGCAGACTTTAACTTTTAGGAGACTCTAGGTAAAGTATTGGTGATTGAGAGGTAGTGGCTTTTGGGGAAGTCCTTCATTCAGAAATTTGATTAAGCATGCAGATTTTCTACTGCTGGGCATGGTATCCAACAGTGTAATAGTTGTGTACAAGTTAAGGATGTTTGAAAACATAGAAATAAGCTTAACTGCCAGACATTCCTCCTTGCAAAACTTGACAGTTGAACATAACTAGTGCAACTGTGCTTGAATTTATTTCAGTACTTGTATTCAGTAAAAGTGGACTATGGTACTACCTTACTGGAGCTATTGTTACTAAATCTGATCTCTGATTTGCTCTATTAGGACAGCTGTTTCCAAGGTTTATGTAGCTTGAGGAGGAAGCCATCTAACAAGCTATGACAGGCACTAAACAATCAAATGTAGTGACTTCGAGAGCTTACTTGCTTCCAGGATCATAAATTTTCCAACTGTACATTCTTTGGGTAGCTTGCCAGAGAGATGAGTATTTGTAAAGAAATTTACCAGATCCTTCCTTTTGTTCCAAAGTTTTTAAGGACCTTTGGAAAGGCACCAGTATGTCCAGCAGCCTTCTGTAGGATAATATCAACAAGTCCTTGTTTTATCTCCTACACTGAAAATGGGACTGAAAATATAAAGAGTGTTTGACAGTTTGACATGTTTTAGTAAGTTGTTTATAGACTTAACTTTGACAGGAATTATTTATTAGAACCCTCATGTTCCTGATATTTATAGGATTTGGATTTACTTGCAGTAGCTTGTGAGTTTCTTGATTTGCAGAATCGATAGGTGGAAGGTTATGCTGACTTTGCGGAGTTGGTGACCTTTGCGATATCTTGCTACCATCTTCACCAGCAAGTTCCTATTTGGATCAGATTCCCCTTTCTGGTGATCCACAGGAAAGAAAATGAAGCGTAACACAAGGCTTCAGAAGGAATAGGAGTCAAAATACGGGTTTTGGTGATATTCCAAAATTTTCTCAATCTGTATCTTCCACTTACTTAGTAATCAGACTGTGTCAATTGACAGAAATGCCAGCTTTTGGTGCTGCCTTTGTTGTAAATTGTTGAATAGAACCTTGTAATAAACAGATCATGCATAGAGCAACACACAACATAAAGTAAAATTACAACCAGTTTCCAGGTGCTGACCTAAAATATTCCTTGGTTGGGAACAAAATAACCAGGTATTGTTTTTCTAGTGATAGCTGTGGACATACTTTTTCTTCGTCATGGGTGATATCTTCATGGTTTGTGTACAGTGGTGGCTTTTCAAATCACTGATATTGTGGTAGGATGGTTTCATAAATTCAGTATTGTAGCCGCTGATTCCACTTGGAATATCTTGCAGGTGCTTCCCTCCTGGAGGTCACAAGTTGTAAGTACAGTCATATTTAATTCTATGAAATGGATTTTCTGAGTTTGCAATTTGCCTGTTTCACTATTCTGTAGTGCAGATAGTGCTTGGTTATGTATATGCTCATCCTGAAGTAAAAGCCTTCTATCCCACTGAAACACCAGGAAATCTATTTCTGAAACACCAGGAAATCAATGTTTTTGTGGTCACTGACATGTTCTCTTTTTTTTTTTTTTTGCAATTTTTTAGTATCTCACCATATGTTTCATATTCCACTTCAGGATGCATTGTGACAAATTTATTATCCTATCCTAGCTGAAAAACTCCAAAAATGTTCTACTATTATTAATTATCTGTGTTATAAACACATAGCTGAAAATCATCGGACACACAAAACATTTTGTGGGTATTTCTAATAAACATTATACTACTTCTTTAGTGATGACTCCCTCTGAAAATTCAAAGTTCATATAGATTAAAAACTGAGATATAACTAAACAAACATCTCCCATATAAAAATAGAAAGGTATGGGTTCCACACTGCTGTGTGAAGGTAGGGAAATAAATCTCTTGCTTTAGAAGTCCGTCACAGTTTAGTTTATATTGTTCCAGTGCAAGCTGATATGGAATAACATATCTACTACCCCACTGCCTTCTGTGTTTGTATGTGGGACTTTGCTCTAAAAAGGTGATGTTAAATGGTAAATGATACTGAGGAAACCAAGTTTTACTTAAATAAGAAAAATCACGTGCCTCAGTGTTGCCTGAACTCATGGTGACAGATTTGAAAAAACCAGTGTGTCAAACCCTTATTCATTTGATTATACAGCCTGAGAGGATCCAGCCATAACTATGGTATTAGTAAAGAGGTTAGGAAACTTCTTTTTGCTTAATGTGTGTCTAAACTCTTGTATAAATTAACGTAATTCTTGAAATTCTGAAATGTTTGAGGTATAATTTGACTTGGTTTTCTGGTTAAATACTCAGGCTTTATCAAATTAAGTCTCAGACTAACTCTGAGACCTTACTATACTGTCTACTTTATTGATTATTAATTGTGTGCATTAAATTCTCGGAAGTAAATAAGATTTTCTGTCTTCACTGTCCAAGAGCCATCTGAATCTATACACCATGGTGTGCACTGCTGTCCCAGAGAAGTACCCTGACAGAGCTGGCCACATTACTGTTTGGTTTTAATTGCATGTTGCCAGCTAATTACCACAAACACTGAATGACAATATGCTGTCATCTTTTATACATACAAAGACTATAAAATACCATATACAATAAAAAAGACCTTTTTTTTCTTTTATGTGGAGAGTTATATTTTATCATGTCAGTATGGAAAAATCTCTACATCCAGATTATATTTCCTGGTTTAATATTTAATGTTAAAATTAGTCAGTTTATTTAATGGTCTGTTGTTGTTTGTAAGTATTCAGCTTAAAAAATATAGCAGTGTATCTTGATGTATTTTAAAGGTCATGAATTTGTCAGCTATAGGCATTTAAAAGCTAGAAATTCCAGCTTTTCTCAAGAGAAAAATAGCAACTTTTTTAGCAATGTCTGTGGCAAACTAAGGTCCAACAGACTGTAACCATGTATCAGTGTAAGCTCATACCCAGACATTTCTAGTAAGAAGTTTGTAAGATACAAAATAAGGAACAAAGCAGTGCTGGAAAGGAATATTGGTACACAGTTTACCAGTTATTCAAACATTTGCAATAAAATTCCATTTCCATCCTGTCAGGGAGGACATTTTGTAGCATGATTTTTAATCTGAATAATTTTCTTGATCCACTTTACAAAGCAGCATCATGAACAATCCTGTGAGCATAACTGATATGACACGCTGAAACGTAGTGTGGGAAAAAGTAGTCAGAGACAAAGGGGATGGGATGAGAGCTTTGAAAGTATCCATCTCCTGTAATAACACACACTGGAGTGCTTGAACATACTTTGTTCAAGGCCCTTATAAAATTTTCATAGTATTATAGGTTAAGCTGCTTGTGGAGCAAATAATTTTCTCTTTAAGAAAAAGAGATTGTACTAAGAAATAAGAGCACCGCTATCCTTAGTCATGGGTGCATAGACCATGATGTTGTATCCTCTCTGTAACAGAAAACACTGATGCAGACCTTCTTCCACTGCTTGTAAGGAATCTGCTATGTCAAAGTAGCTCTTTTACATTAACATATGAGTTGTCTGTTGCAGACAGTGCTGAGTTGCCAGTTTCCTAATAGGACCTTCATAGAACATGAAAGCTGTTTTAAGTGACAATTTCCACTGTCTTACCTACTGAGAAGATTTTGACCCAAAATCCCTTTATATCCCCCAAGAGATTTAAAAAACGGCATAGAAAATTTTTGTACCATGGAAGAGTCCTATGACCAAGATCGAGAAACTCATGGCCTACTGACCCGTGGACTGAAAAGACCCTGCATCATAAACCTCTCTTATCCTCTAAATCCCTCCATGATGTTCTCTAGGAGGTAAGTTGTTCATAACACTTCCTTCTTAAAATACCCTCCCCCAGACCTTTCTCCTATAACCTTCAGCAGTAAATGGAAACTGACTTCATTATTTTTTACTGAATTTATATTTATAAATTATTAATTATGCAAAAATAAGGACTATTTATACCAGAATAAACAAACTCTACCTATTTTTTCCCCCATATCTTCAGCTGCATGCATTCTTCCTTTGAGATCTCCAGAGTTTCAGAACTTTCTCATCAGTAGTTCACAGGCTAAAACATCCGTAACTGAGCCACAGTGAAATCGTCCTTTAGAGTAGGAGGAGCACTAGCGGAAAAGGACTGCACTAGCATCACACTATCTCTTGCCCTACTAGTTTTGTCCATTTCCTCCCCAGTTATTTACTTTTTCCATCCTTTAGATCTTGGAAACCATCTACAACTGAACATTTCCCCGGGCCACCTACTTATTCTGAAGTATGCCCAACAAGCAATAAACTCTGAGTACTCAAATTGTGTGCTGGTTTTAAATCTTGGGCATTTCACGTCTTGATTACATTAATTGTTATGGATTACATGTGTGGATCAAATTAATGATAGTACCAAACATAGGATCCTAGAAAATTCAGGCTGGAAGGAACCTCAGGAGATCTCTAGTTCAGTCTGGCTCAAAGTGAGGTCAGTTGTGACATCAGATCAGGGCTTTAATCATTTGAACCTTGAAAACCCCCAGAGGTGGAGAATGCACAACCTCACGGGGCAACCTGCTTCATACCTTGACTGCCCACAGGGTGATGATTTTTTACCTTTTACCCTGTCTGTGGCTTTCTTGATTCAGCTTGTGCCCATTATCTGTCACACTCCAGTCATGCATAGCAGCAAAGGGCCTTGCTCCACCTTCCTGTTGATCTCCTTGTTGAAAGGAAGCTATTCCATCCTGCTGAAGGTAAGATTATTTTCTCCTAGATCATTCTTCCCCTAACCATGCTATATGCTGTTGTTGTCAAAGCAAATTAAATGGCAAAAAAGCTCTCTCACAGGGCAAAGGAAATATTTTCTGTTGACCAGGAGTGAGAACTGAGCGAAAATAATATGCCAGTATGTCAGCACACTGGGAGGGAACGGGCTAAATGCCTCAGGTGTAGACTGCAAGTCCTGTTGTGGACAAGAAAGAGACTTTGCAGAAAGTCATGGCTGTTTAGAGCATTTCTGAAAATGTCGTAATCCTCATAAGAACAGGTTTGAAGAAAGGGACTGGGAAAGATTGCAGGGAATGATCTCTGCATTTTTTGTTGTAACATTTGCTTTGCTGTCTGTCATATCACTGACTGTCACAGAGGGTGGGCATAGGCCATCGCACTTATTAGTTACTAATGCACCTATCCTTTGTGAAAGTGGTCTGGTCCTTTTTTTGAAGCGTTTTACAATTTTCAACTCCTCAGCATTTGTGGTATTTAGTTCCATAGTTTAATTATTTTCTTTATGCAAACATCTCCTTTTGTTTTTAAAATTATTTGTTTGCATGCTGCTTCCTCTTTGCCTGTAAAAGATTTAGTCATCATTCATTTTTATGGACTTCTATCACAGCCTTCCTCAACTGTCTTTTTCCAGCTGGAGTCCTAGTTTACATAATTTCTGTTCAGCTGGTCAGTCATTCTGATTATATTTTCTTTCTAGTTTTTGAAGTACTGCTGGAACCTGTTCACACTGAACATACTATTCAAGATGTTAGTCCAATGCAGACCTAAAAAGTGGTATAAGAATATTCTTTATTATATCTCCATTTTTAAGGTTTGATGAAGAACTCAATTACACATCTTCTTTGATAAGAGAACCTTAAAACTCTCATCAGCTGAAGAATACTTAGATTTATTTTCCCTTTGCATTATTGTTTTGGTTTTATTCCTTTGCAAACTGCCTTGATTAATTTTATTATCTCTTCACAAATAGATGCTTTTATGTGTCTTCCAAAACTCATTCTCAGTTTCATAATCCAACCTGCTTAGGGATGATGGATGATTCCATGGGAAATAATCAATCTATCCTGTTATTTTAAAAACCTCCTTTAAATTTATTTCCACTCCAGTTATTCTAGAGTATTACTGTGAAAGGTTTTTTGTAGGATTTTGTCTTTAAATTTCTTTCATGTTACCCAAAATGAATTTCAGGCAACTTCAGTGGCTTTTCCTTTTCATACTGCAAAACAAACCAGGCTTTTGGTAGTTTAACCATATTTTTTTCTAGAAGAAATTCTTTAGCCTCAGTATGAAGGCCCTCTAGCTCTGCCATACTGCTTCCAGGCAAACAAATCTTCCCTGGCAGCCCAGCCTGCAGTGATCTATGGCAGTTTTTAGATAGATGGGACAATCAAACATTGAAACATTACAAAGGAACCTCACCTACATGGCTTGCAAAATGTTACACTATCAGGCATAGTGATATTTAAAGCAGAGCTTCCATTACTCTCAATATCTAAAAATAAACACAGTCTGGACAGCAACCAGCGCATCTAATCCCACTCTGAGAGAGCAAACTCTCGAGCTACAGAGGACTCTGGGGCAGGTAATGAGTCCCTCGACCTTCACACAAAAATACTGATCCATAAAGACTGTTTTGACCTTGCACTCATTCAAAAGTGCTGCAGATGCTCTGTGGCTGTTTTAATTAATGGGCTTACTGGGTCTTATCACATGAAATGATAAGTAGACTGTAACTGGTTGTGCCTAAAAACTGAAGGTAGTCACACCTCATTTTTTTTTTTTGAGAAACAATAAATCTAGTTTAATTTAGTAGTTTTTTTAAAATGTCAACTGTGTCATTTGATCATGTGTTATTTTGAAGAGATCTGAATTAGTTTTACCTTGGAATCACTCAGCAGAATATCCTGTTGGGAGCCGCAATAATTATTAAAATATCTACTAAAATCAAAGGTCCCACTCTTTCAAGGAAAGAGGAAAAAAAAGACACACTGACATTTGACCCACTTACACTTAACTAATACCATTAACTACAAATACACTCCAAATAAAAATAAAAATGGAATTAAAAATGAGGATATGAATATACAAGGAAAAGAAATTAATGAAACACATTTTTTAAATTTCTATTTAAAATTACTGTGAGAGTAAACAAAGAAAAACTATCAGGAGCTAAACTCCGCACATTTTAAAAGAGTCCTCATGACGTTAGGAAGGCGTACTCAGTGTTACAATTTCTGGTTTATTTTTTCGTAGTGTAACTGACCTATAGGGAATTCCCAGGGGATGAAATAGGTTGTGCTGCACTTGTTTCATTTTTAATCAGGAAAAGAAGCATTATAAAATGCCATAACTCTGGCATCAGAAGTTTGCTGCTCTAATTAAAAAGTGAATGTTCTCAATGTTTTGCGAAATAAAGCACTTTTATAACAAATAACCTTTTGATGGGGAAACCACACTGTTTGGACACCAAAAAAGTAATTTTAAGGCTTATCTTGAGTGTGTGCCACTGTAAATACAGGCTACAGTTCCTTGCCTTTTCTCTCTTTACTGAGGAATCAGACGTATTTCAGCAAACAGCTTGTACAAATATTCTACTGTAAATGTAACTGCAGTTTGGAGTGACAAATTCTCTTCTAATGACATTTTTAGAAGGATTACACACACTCGTACATTAGGGGAATGGTTCTGTTGGATAATGTTGTGGCACATTTTCTAATGTTAGCATAAATTTACAATGCTTTTGTTTATCTGCCACAGAAAAGCTCCTTTTGGTCTGACTCCTTTTGACCTGACTCCTTTAGGCCTTACTCTTATGTCTTATCTTACTTTTTTTTTCTTTTAAAGTTTGAAGTTATTCAGGCAAGTTATGCTGGAACTGAGGAGCTCGGAAAACTCAGTAACTATAAGGCGTTTTGAACACACACAAAATATAGGTGTTGGTGGCTATAGGCTGTCCCACTCCTACTAATATTAATTCAGCAGTCTTTCAAGTAAATGCACTGTCAGTCCATAAACAGAACTGTCTTTACTGGAGCATTCATAGGCAGTGCACTAATGGTGAGAGAAGTCATAGCACCCTAACTTGCAAACCTTGGTAAGGTACATGGAGAGAGAGGGAGAGAGAGAGAGAGAGAGAGGGAGAGAGAAAGAGAGATGGCTTTCCAACTCATTTCTTTGGTCTCTTCCATCAGCTTTGGAGTACCTGTTTAAAGTATGGCCAATCAAGTCTAATGCCATGTAAGTTAAGATGTAATATGCAGCTGACATGTAATATGCAGCATCTTTTTTGAATGTTTTTGGTTTGTATCCTCAAATTCCTGGTTTGATTGGATTCAGTCCTGAATACTGAACTCCCATTAGTAAATGAGCCAAATACTAAGTTGTCTTGACAAGTTGCTGAGGGTCTTCTTGTGGTCATTGAAAGCCAAGAATTGACATCGCACTACAAGAAACACTCAACAGCTTCAGGATTTCCTCTGGAGTTAATAAAAGAGAAGTGCAACTAGGCCACTATTACAACAACACACCCCCAGCACCAGCTAGGTAACCCCAGGTCTGGGGATTGTCAGCCAGCCAAGATGTTTATCACCTTCAATAGGGCATTTTGCATTTGTCCAAGAAGATGCCTATGGTCCTTGCAAGCATGTAATGTTATTCCTAGAAACCTGAAACAGTAGACAGCATCACAAGTGATTTTGATTTGTTAGCTTGAAATATAAACACAATAAAAGGTAACAAGTTGAGGTAGCAAAGATTTTGATATCTTCACATCTTTATATGCTATTTTTATTTCATGGGATATATTAAACATTAAACTTCTAATGTCTTATTACCACAACGAGAATTGCAAACAGTACAGAACTGCAGGTAATCCATTTTTATGATGAATTTTCAGTGTGAATGAGGAATAGCAAGCATAAGCCATTCCCATTACTGTATTCTCGTTGTCCTCCATAGATGTCACACCCAGGGCAATTGGTTCAGTTATTTTCTTTGAAGAATTATATTTCATGTTCGTAGATGTTCTTAAGCAGACCAGTTATCTGTGCTGGCCACTTCCAAAAACAAATGTAAATTATCCTTGCTCAGACAGTTCAAGAAAAGCATGTCAACAATGAGTAATAGTTACGAGTATTTATGAAACATCTAAATGCTTCAGAAGAATTAAAGCCATTCTGCAGATTCTGGTTGTACAGATTCTATTTTGATGTGCATGCAAATTAGTATACAGTAAGGCTGTTAAAATGCATTTTTTTTTAATGAATTGCAGAATATACATATGAGCCATAATTAGAGCTCTTGGGAACAGCATTAGCTAAATCTAATTTGCTGACATGCCATCATAAGGTCAAGTAAGACTTTAAAGAAAAGAACTCTAGTAACCTGAGATCAGACACTTCCAGATTTTTCTTCAGCTTTGTACCACTGCTTATTCATGCACATATTCAGTGGAAAAGCCAACCCCTTTTGATAATAATTCACAAGGCTCTAAGTCCTGCTGTTACCATCAACTGAAACCATTAAGCAGTACATTATAAATTAATATGCATTTCTTATATTATGACCCTGGTTTTGTCTTTGTCCTTCACAGAAAAATAATTTTGAGGATTGCAGAAAGATAAAGAAAGCAAGTTTTACAAACTATCAGGTCTTCCTTATCATTGCACTTCTTTGCTGCCATGTCTATACAAAATTATTCATATAGCTCAGCTTATTTATTAATAACTTCCTCATCATAAATTGTTGTTTATTTGAGTTCATGTGTTACTTTTAGAAAAAAAGGATACTGGCAACTCTCACCTTAGAGATGGCTGTCTGATACACTGGCAATATTTTGTCAGAAATTTTTTTTTCTGTATTATCAGATGTTTATCTTCAAAAAAAGAAACAAAAAGCCCCAAACAAATGAACAAAACAAACTAACAAAAACCACAGTGAAATGTATATTTTTTTTATTTCCTGTGTTTTTTTTCCCCAAACAAGTCTCTTGGTAAAGCTGGGGAAATTCTTGTTTGGAAAATATTAAGTAATCTAGGTCAAAAGTCTTAAAACATATGGAATTTTCTGTAAACAATACCACAGAGGTTTGTAGTTCAATTTAGGAGTTGAAAAGTGAGCTCTGAGATATAGATTGCAATTATACAGATATACTGCATGTTAAAATACCAATATCACAACTCATAATTATGTTGAAAATATGCTGAGGTGGCTAACATCTAAAAATATGACTCCAATAAGTTTACAATTTAGGATTAGGAATGATTCCAGACTATAACAGTGAAGAAAAAAAGGGATCCTTATGTCTCACTGCGGGATTGTGAGGTTTTTTGATCCTAATGTTACATAGGACAATGGGTTTATTCTGATTTATCTGAAATACACTGAGTCAACATTTGCCATTCACAGCTCTTTTGAATATGGCATTTGTGGGCAGCTTTGAACATAATGTTTGTGGTTTCTTTTCAGTAATTTTAGAAGCTGCAGGTGAGGCTAAATTCTCATTCTGCCTGGCACTCCGTAGAAAAATAGCAAGATAGACTCCCTTCATCAAGGAACTTGTAATTTGAGTAGCAGAGATGGACGAAGGACATCAAAATAATCTACCCGTACTTCACAGAAGGGAAAATTCCATGACAGTGATAACTTTTTGATTCAGTGCTCATAATTTACATTCCAATCACAATGAAGTACATTCCTATTTTTAAAATTGCGAACACTTGACTTTCCTGATTTATAAAATTAATTTCAAATTAATAAGGTGAATTATTAGCTCATGTAGGATTCTTAAAGCTAGCAATATGAGGAACTCATATTTACCTTAAATTTATAAAGACACAAAGGAGAGACTTGTTTCTTTGATTTGATTATTATTTTAAAGGAAGGCTTTCTTTAGAAAAACAATTAATTGTAATTACAGAAATTTTAATTTATTTCTAAAGTTACAAAATATTTGCTGTTCTCTGGATTTATTATTTTATAAACTTTTGTCTTCATAAAATCTTTCATTTTTTGAGATATCTTGTAATACCTGAAATTCGTCTTGCTTAGACAACATTTATTTTTATTTTTATATTTTAAAGTATGAAAAAGTCTCTACTTAAGCAATATTGAGGAAAATATTTTGACAGAAACTAGTTTTTTGATAAACTTAGTTTATGTATAAACATCCAAGAAAAAAATGTGTATTGTATGCCAAATTTTGAGCTGCATTTTGAATCCTTAAATATTAAAATAAAGTCTCCCTTAAATTTCCTTTCTATCTTTATCTATGTATTTGTCTCTTCCTTTTATGCAAACCACTTTCCTGTAATTCATTTTCACTGCAATAGATGCCCAGCTTCTCTCCTTGGGAGGCAGCCTAGTAGCTCCCTGTCATACCCAGAGTTCAAGCCATCACGGTCATGCTTTCATCCCTCCTTTCTGTTACTCCTCCTTTTTTTTCTTTTTTCTTTTTTTTTTTTTTTTTGTGATTTGTGTTCTGTTGCCTAGCCCTTAGCCCTTTCATTTTTTTCCCTCTGCTCGTGTTGCCTCCTACTAATGAGAGGTCGTTTTCATTTTGGGAGTCACTCAACCTCCTACAACATCAGATCTCTTATCAAAACTCCCGTTTAACAGTCTTTTGTCCATTTTTAATCTGTTCTTAATGAATGTAAGTTTTTAAAAAATTGGTGCTTCTCAAATTGTGCTTTTCTAACGTAGCTTTCTCCACTCATTTTTTCCTGTAGCCTTTTCTTTCTGTTGTCTACATTCATTTTCTGCTGCCATTTCTCATTATATGATTTGCCTAATTCAAGGCCTGATCTAGCTCCACTTTTATAAGATTCCCATTGAAATGAATAATGCTTGCAAAAATTAAATATTTCCATTTGGAAGCTCACTCTTTTTCTCTGTGTAAACTCTGCCCTGTTTACAAAGTGTTCAGGCACAGGATAGTACAACTTCAGTTTTAAGGATGTTTATACAATTTGAGGACAGACAGATCAGGAGGCTGATTGGTTCAGTTTGTGCACAACAGCCCAAATAATTTTACCCCTCACCCCCCTTTTGGGTTCTTGAGTTGGTTGTCAGAGTCTAATTGGTGGTTTGGTGAACCAGAGAAGCCAGCCAACACAACTTTCACAAAGGACATTCTCAGGAATTTCGGCATAATTTATTTTTCTGTCCAGCATAAAGGATCTGCAGGGACTTCTGCGGAAGAGCCCAAGTGACCAGGGCCAGGAGCAGCAGGGAGCAGTACCCTACAGTTTTGCATGCTTGCTTATTTTCTTTATAAACACTGACCATGGACACTTGCTGTTCTTTCCAGTTGTAACACTGGCTCCTTTTGCTCCATTTGTCCTTGAAGAATTCAGTCAGAAGATAGTTGGTCATTAGCTTATGTGCAACCCCCTTATCTATGAAACAGTTAAAAGTCCAGGTAAGTGTTCAAGTAATACATTGTAATGTGGGTGCTCTATAGACAGGTAACCAACATACTAGTATAAGAAATTGTCATTAATCATAATTTCAGTTGGTGTGTGAGATAACTGGTAACTAAAAAAAAGCTCTGTTGCATGTTTATGACTGCTCCAACTATTGATTTGGATTTTGGGCTCAATCCAAAATCCACTGGATGAACTTATTATTCATAATCAGATCCTGACACTGGAATTTATTGGGAGAGTTTATAAGTAGAGGTATACAATTCTGGATATAAATAGAAAAAAAACCAAAAACATCACAGCTAATCAGTGTTCAGTTAACCATTCTGAATAATTTTCTCTTCTGACTTCTTCACATCTCATCGATTGATTCAGAACAAAATACAAAGTATGCTTAGCACCATAACTATTTCATTAGGGGTCTAAGGACAACATGCTTGAATGGTGAAAAACCTTGCAAAAAGCACACGGAAAAATGAATGGAAGATTTTTTTATTGCCTTCAGTAAGCTTTGCAAAAGTTCCAAGATCAGGCTCATCCTTCACATATTTGTGAGTGAGCCAAGGCTCACTTATTCGAGTGTTTTATTTAATACTTCACTGCTTCTGATATAAAAATATGTGCCTTCCTCGATATGAAGAAATGTTTCTCAGGTTATGTTTAAAATTTATAATATATTCATATACATACATATGTATGAAAGCCAAAATGTATACAAATAGCTAGCTGTATAAAAAATACTTTCATGATGAAGGAACAGTTTGTATGTGGATGGGAAGAGTTACCTGAAAACATATGCCTGGCCAATGCTTTCCTTAAAAATACTTCTGACAGACTTGGTTTTATTAAATCCGTTGCTGTGAAACTTGCTGCAATGCTGAGATGATAATGGTGGTTGGTAGCTCTAGGCTTTCTATGATTATTGCAATCTTCTGAAGCAATAACATAAAATATTTAGAGAGGGATTTTTAACATGCTGTTTCACTGACCTAGCAATTTTTAAAAGGCAAGAGTAAAACTGTTATTTGTCATGACAGTCCCCATGTCTTTATTCTTAAAGTATTTACCTAATAACGATTTATGTGCGGTTGTGTACCAACGAATGTACCAATGGCAACTGTCATTAGCTCCCTACAAATAGTACAAAAGGTGGTGCAGTTGATCTGAAGCCTGACAAAATCCTTGGCCCAACAAAGTGGCATTTCAGTTTTTCCCTGCTTTCGCTGTCGGCCATATAACCTCTTCTATCAAGTGCTCTCATACCCATGTAGCTCCTCCCAGCACACACCCCATGGTGTGGATTCTCTGGCTGGCAGGGCAGGGTGAGCTTTGTGACGTGTGGCAGATTTCTGAGTGGCCGTGGAGGGGCAGAGGGAACCAGCAAAGCATCACTCTCAAAAGTAAAGCAAGAACACTTGATGAGCAGCTTTTCCTCAGGTATTGTGTGCCTCCAGCATTGATATGTGGAAGATTTTTCAGGACAGACTTTTAAAGGTTTGGATTATATCACATATTAATACCAAATTAGGGAAAATCATTAATATTTTTTAACATTTATTTACACATAGGGAGTTTGGGTTCTGGGAAGGAAAAGGATGTCTCAACACTGAAAAAAACTGAACCCTTTGCTGTAAAAAGCGTGGAATTAGGCCAAAGTTTTCCAAATACATATGGATATACTTAACGTTATGATCTTGAACAGTCAAGGCAGTCAAAGGGTGCAAAACCAGAGAATCAAGGAGGAATAGTTTTACTATTATTATAATGATTTAATTATCATTATTTTAACTTTAAGTTCAGAATTTCCTGTGTTTAGAGCTCATTTGTGTCCTTTTTAATGGTCTAATTTACCTATAAATGTGAACAGCAGTCCTTGTGAGAATTTTCTGGAAGACTTTGAAGTCCCAGATTTGAAAGTGCCTCTTTTGCCAGTTATCTGAGGTGAGAATCCGGTCAGCTGTACTGTTTAAACAGCTTTAGTCTGAAAAATAAGTTTGGTTAAATGGAAAAGAAAAAAAAAAAGGTGTCATTTTTTTACCATTTAAAGTGTGAATATTTCTGAGAAACCATCCTCACTTAAGAAAAAAAGTGCCTTTTGTCTCTGATACTTGCCACATAACCTAGAAAGGACACCATTAGATCATGCCTGGCAAAATACAGCTTATTATTGTTATTACAAATTTGCTAGGTGCCAACATTGTGTTGCTTCACAGAATCAGGAAGAGATGGAGACATAGCTCCTGCCATGTGGATTTTACAGTCTAAATATGTAGATCAGACAGATCCACCCCAAAATGTTGCTGTGTCTCCATCTGAGCAGACAACTTCTTTGTTGAAATTAGTTACCATTAGTTGACAGAAAAATTTAATTTAAAAAAGTTATTTTACTTCATATAAATAGCACGTGGGGTTGATTCCAGGACAAACAGGTACACAGAAGCTATGATAAAGTAGTCCAGAGGCTGAGACAGGCTTCAATGGGATAACAAAGAAGGACAAGTTGAAGGCCAAGGACAGAAGTTCATGCTTGATGTGAAAGACAAAAAAGCCAAGAAAGAGAATTTTTTAGGAGAGTGGCATAGGTCTTACGCAAATAAAAGGTCTGCATAGACTGAGCTACATTTTAAATTAAGTGCTAGCAAACCTACCGAAATATTTTGATTGTCCCTTGAAAATACCAACTTATCTTAAAGAAGCATGACAGCAGGATAGAATGTAATTGTGTTAGTTATGTTAGTGGGTGAAATGTTCTTTTAATGAAGTAAGAATATATTTGCAGAATGTATCTGGGGAAACATGACAGAAATTCCAACTTGCAACCACAATCTTGCTTAAGCAATATGTAAGAAAATGAGAAGAAATTTTTTCTTATTTGGTTTTTCTTCTTATGAATGTCCATTACATAAAATTTCACTGGTCTGTGAAATCATGTGCCTCCAAATACCTTAAAGAGTTGTGGCTTTATCTAGTTTAAATTAATTTCTCACTTTGGTACATGGGATAAAATCTACTCTTCCCATCAAAAGATCTGTTTCTGTGACTTGTATTAATGAGTAATTAGCTATTATCACATATCTCAGGCTTAAATAATTAATATAGCCTCTGAAAGACTATGGTTGAATGATCAAATAAAGCAAATCAAGAAAATGATCAATAATTTGCACCATTATGAACTATATGCCTTGATTCTATAACAACTGCTTTGTATTAAATTTCTGTGGTATAACTAAAGCATCTGTTTTAGAAAACAGAATATTCCCTTGTTATTAATAAAGCTGGGGCCACTTTAATTGTTTTTGAATGTCAGTATTGTGTTACCCACTGCCTGCTGTGTTACATTCAATTCATTTTTAGGCACAAGATCACAAATACTATTTCCCTGAAACCCACGGGGAAACTGGATGTTCAGGTTGAACCTTTGTCCTTAAACTATACTGTTTTCATCTTTAAAATTCAGTCTGCAGAGAAAAAGGGGATAGCCTAAAGTGAAAATAAATCTCTCAGTGGTCACTTGGGACCGCATGGAGTAATATCATCTCACATCTTCCTAAGGGTGATCTTAAGAGTGCTTTGCCAAATTTCATGTCCAAAGCAGCTCACCTTTGGTTTCTCAATTCTTTTGTCAGGGCTGTGATTTAACAAAGGACTAGTTATAAAAATACATGTCAATTGAATGAAGACATAAATTTTAAATGTAATGGAGAATGACATTAATTCTAAAATTCTGCAGTTCCATCTGTACACAGGATTTGCAACCCCAATTTTAGGGGCTACTCTCTAGTTCTTGGACAACTTCAACTGCAGGACAGCCGTAAATTCTCAGACTAAAGAAATTATCTCAGTTATATTAGGATGAAACAGCCATATTTTCTGGGCTAAGCAACATCAAAGGACTTATAACAGCTTTGCTGTATTTCTTTATGAATGTCACACCCTGGGTTTCCATATTTTGCATAGATGTATACATGCATATATGCACACATTTGAAATACCCATATGCTTTCAAAGAGTTTGAAACTGCAGGATGCTAGGATAGCAGTAGGATCTTCCTCTGATTAGTTGATTTTCATTTTTCTGATTAAGATTTGAGGTTTCTAATTGTCATTTATTGTCTCTGAGGCACCATTTCAGCAATACCCTTGTGTCTGGAGACAGGATGCTTATGCCATACATCTCATGCCATAGACCACATCCTTGATGTGATCATAGATGCCAACTAATACCACTGGTCATAAATGCTAGTTAAAACGCTGCACTTATCTGTAGCTTGTACCAAATATGTAATAATGTTTATTAACTACTGTTAAAAAACATCTATATAGGTCTGATATTTGACTGTTTGCATATGTGCAATTGTCTTTAAAGAATTGAGGGATTTGCCTGTTTTGGGGAAAAATGTGAAGATGTACAAAGATGTTGGTGAAAGGTGGAATTACAAATTACAGATCACATGCATCAGCTGTATTTATGACTTGCATTATGAAACTAATGACTAAGAGACCTCTGAAAGTCAAAAAAATGGCTTCAAGAGTATAGTGTTTCATATGATGATTTTGAAGCCTATGGAGAACTGGCACAAAACCCAGTCTTATGTTTCTGTTGTCACAGCTTCTTTAATCTGTAAAATTAAAACTTGGTCTGTCCAAGTGATGTTTACAGATTGTGCTCTCTTTAGGACTGACCATTGCCCTACATCATTTACTTTGAAGGTTTTTTTACATATGGTGAACATCTGAACTCTGTTTTAACATAGTTTAACCTTCTTTAAACCAGCAGAAACAGAGAGGTATTGTGGCAATGTATGGTGCAATGTTATCAGTTGTATAACTGAAAAAAAGTTCATTCCCCCCTACACATTAATTTTGGAGAGAATTATGCCAATGCTTTGGAGCATGGATAGAGTGTTTAACAAAATGTAGATTGATTGAAATACAATGCACCAGCTGTTCAATTAAAATATTTGAAGAATTAAAGATGGGATAGTCAAAAGCGTATAATATTTTTCAAGTTAAATCTAACTCTTACAGAGATCTTACTGATTTTAATGGGCATAAACTTAGATTCAGGCTTTGGAAACTCCTGTTTTACATACAGTTGTTCAATTTAATTGGATTAAAAAGAAATAATTTTACATTGCTTACATGTTATATTCGTATCAGGCAGTGTTAGTACCACTATATGATCAGTTAAATGTGCTCAGTCTCTAATTGTGGTGTGACAAAGGTATAACCCTGATAGAAGTATTCTATTATTTTCATTAATTTGCCTTTTGAACTAAAATTGTTCATGCTTTCACTCAACCTAAAGGTAACAGTTCTCAAAAAATGTCTTGTCTGTTGTCTTATTATCCAACAAAAATAGTACTGTGCAGTCATGTACTTAGAAAGGTATTTTAATGTAGAGAGGTAGGAAGACAGTGTTCAAGCTGACAGAGTATTCAGACTAAGCTCCTGTTTTCTCAGCTACTGTATGTTCATTTGTATAAGCTGTAACATGTCATTGATTTGCTGCTATTAAAGCCAAAACTCAGATTGTTATTGATATTCAAGGGGGGTACAGC
This sequence comes from Myiotriccus ornatus, assembly GCA_036023395.1. NCBI lineage: Eukaryota > Metazoa > Chordata > Aves > Passeriformes > Tyrannidae > Myiotriccus > Myiotriccus ornatus. Next base: position 121,241,224 of record JAYRBT010000082.1, on the reverse strand, counting down.
TGAAAAATCTGAATATTTACTACATCTTCATGAAAATTATCCAAATCAAATTACAGAGTTCTGTCACAGTGTGTGAGTATTGGAATAAGCCACCACTGAAATTCTATGTGAAACACGTCTGTATATTTCTTAGTGAGAAAAAACGTAGCTTAAAGTATTTACTCAAACAGATTGTCTTACCTCTGTTGTAAATAATAAATTGTGTCCTTTGCCTGTAAAAAAAGGCATACTAGTACTACATTAGGAAATACTTTTAGAATGCCCTTGGTGAATAAACATTTTGGGGTTTGGCTACCTAATTTTACCAAAACAGTTTCAGTGGTTAAGGACACGTAGATTTCTACAGTTTCAAGATGAATATTTAGTTTCCTCTGCTATAGTGGCCTTTTAAATTTCTCTCAATATGCAGGGCAACTTACCACTGGGTGATGAGTAACCTCAGGGTATACTTTGTAAGTCTTATACTAAGAGTAAATATTTCTTTTTAGAAATCAGGGTTTCTTTTCAGGATATCATCTATTACAGGTATTTTATTGATCTTGCCCTTGGTAGTGTATTCCTCTAAACTATTTGTTCTTGCTTATGTTGTAAATTTTTTTTCCAATGTTCACACTTTGCCTTAGCTCAAAACAAAAGATACCAAAAACTGTGTTGGAAAAATATGAATCCTCCACCGATGTTTACATATTGACAGAACCTGCAAAAGCCACAGTGATTTCTAAGGTTTAGAATGGTGTATGGGGTCTGTCCATAGCTAGGATTATATGGCTGCTGAGAAAAAAGAGCAAGCAAACATACCACTGCTATGGAAGAGTTAGAATGCAGCCTCTTCTCTGGAACAGAAATTAATTTATAATGCTAATCCACACTGACCATAGTACTTTCATTAAACTGCTTTTTTGCAAATGCAGATGTGAATGCTTCACTTCAAATACATCAGTGGCCCCCTGAAAGGAATGGGACTATTCAGCTGCTTAAGTGCCTGTGTATAGAGGCATGGAGTCTAAATTTTCACACAAGAACTCCTTCCGTATAGGTAAAAGGCACAATAGTGTACAGAGTAAAATGGAATGAAAGCACAAAGTTGTTTCCAAGTCAATCATAAAGTCTTTAAGATCATCTGCAAAACAATACATATTCAGATGCCTCCAGGACATAATGCTCTAACACATAAATTTTTTTCATTCTATGTCTATCAGGCACCAACATACATTTTTTCATATAGCTTCTGTTAAAGTTACATCCTCATACTTCAAGAAGAAAGCTATACCAGAAAATCTATTGATATGTTTACTCTTTAAAATAAACAAAAAAACCTCGCAAGTCTTCCTTTGATCAAGGAAATAAAAGCATGTGCATTCTAGTGACACAACTGCATAAGCTTCAGCTCATATAATTGAACAAGGGTGTACATAAAGACCTTGTAGGTGCCTTGGTTATATTATCCCCAAGACATTTTTGATAATGTAATTGGGACTAGTGCTGTGCATTCCAAAAGCAAAATAAATTACTCTTTGTTAGTTGTTTTCATGACTACTGGGGACCAATCATTTCTAGTGGGGATAGTTTTTTTCTACCCAGAGAAAGTAGGAATTGCATTAGAGGCTTTAAAATTAATCTCAATTTCCCTTCAATTTGGTGACAGAATTTTAACAAGTTGCTTCCAGGAACCCTTGAGAGCTTCCCTCAGCATCTCATTCTATTAAAACCTTAGATATATCCTTACAAGTACTATGGAATTTAAAATACAGTTATAAGCATTTTAAAATTGGCCTTGGTACGTCACCACTATTAAAATTTCTATTAGTTTTTTATTATATGTAATTCCCCTGTAGCACCATGGAGTTGTCTAATAACAAATTTACTCTTCTCTATTATAGGTTGTGTGGGATAAAGTTGGGAACAGTAATGTAATATAAAACTCTCTGTTCAGTTTGTTACAACTTTCTCAAAAAAATTTTTTTATTTGTTGTTGCTTTTGCTTAAATTTTTTCACTTATCTGTACCATATTCAGTAGATGCACTTTTGTTAATCATCCCTAATTTTAATGTCATGGATAACAGTTCACTATGAAAGCTGTAGCTATTTGTTTTCATTTGAGTTCAAAGCATGTAATTTTCCAGCCCAGTATGTAAATTCTTCCTCTTCAAGTCCACTCTCTTTCACAACTTTCAGGTAAAACATGGCTTCTTTCAAGCTCCAGATAGACCATTAATTCTCTAGGTTAGTCTCCTAAGCCAGAGAATTCCCATTAGTTTTTTGTGCAGTTTCTATTTCAGAGGGAAATGAGGCAGATGATCTGTGTCAGGGGAAATTTATTGTAGGTGGCCGTATGTTTGTGGTGTTCTGTAGAAGTCTACAGAGATCCCGTGTCCTTAAGCTGTGAGTTTTGCTATCTGAGTAGTTAGGTATTTCTCATTTTTGCTCAGACTGGTGTAAAAATGAATTTGCACAGAATAATTTTTACAGTTATGAACTAGCACCAAAAATTGCCCGTGCTTTCTTTCAAGTTAGTGGAGGAACAGCAGTCATGTTTAGCTTATGAAGGCTGACTTATTGTAGCACTCCCTTCCCATTTCTTTATAATACTAATAAATATGTGGGAATCTACTATGGAAGGAGTACCATGCTGGCTGTGGTGAGGTTAAATTTGATAAATGGGAAGAGAGGGTCTACAGCACTGATACGTAATTAGAATAGAAAAATACTCAAGGAAAAGACATTGTAGGGACAAGAGTTGTATACTGAGCAGAGTCTTTTGATGAATTTTTTAAAGTCTTGTAAAAGAAAAGAAAACTCATTGTTATGCTGAGAAATAAAATGCAGATTTATGATATTGGCATAATAATCTTCCTGGGAGTAAAAGAATTTATGATTCTAGTAAACTGAGAAGTTGAGGCAAAAAAAATTACTTCCAAGCCTCACAGGTTTTGGTGTCATTAAAAATACAATATTTGTAAAGCAGATATAAAATATTTGGTATGTGAGTGGATCAAAAAGGAGCTAACAAAGCAATTATAGCTGGACCAGAGGATTTGAAGGAGGAAGAGAGAGTTCTTACTAAAGCCTGAAAATAAAAAAAAAGGAAGTCAAGTGTAAAGGAAATCAGATATTATTTTTTTCCTGGTCTCTCGCCAAACACCCCATTGAAGAGGTGAACCTTTGTTCCAGTAAAGAAAGTTTTCTTGCCAAAAATGTGGAGGTGGCTACTTTGTTCCCAGCCAAGCTGAGAATGAATTATGAAAATAAACCCAAAATCTACTGGGACCCTCAGTCTGTTGCAACATGTTGAAAGTGACTTAATTCAGGAAGATCTGGATTCTAGCTCAGGCTCAGAGGGAACTTGAGGACTTTATGGTTTCCTTTTTTTCTACCAAGTTTTATAGCCCACATTTGTAGTAAAATAATGTTGTTTGAAGTTTGTATGTTTCGTGGGAGTGGTGCATTGAAGAAGTTATTTCAGTTAAATGGCACCAGATGGAGTGTTTAGTTTGTGACAGGATTCCACTGTTTAGTTTGAAATTATGTTCTTTATTTGATGGCTTTATGGTATCAACAGCTATTCTAATGGCATATATTCTAGTTCTGCCCCTTGGAAAAATTGGATAAAATGCATCTTGAATCGATTTTAGAGGAACAAAAAGCTCTGCTTGTATATTAACATAGAGGATTTTCTTTACTATGAGGTTTCATTCCTTTGTATCAGAGTATGAATTAACTTTTTAATTCAATAGTACGTCTCAGTTCTCTTTGGACTATATTAAAATCCCCAAAGACACCTATTTAGGACAGAAAAAATCCTCAAAAGCAACAAGAATAATTAATATTTAGTGTGAGAGCAAAAGATATTTCCATACTAATAGTGGCAGTCACTTATTTTTAATTTTTCCTTTTTTAATTTTTCATCTTCCGTTATGATGTTGTCATCTATATTTTAGAACCTCCACTTCACAGCAAAAATAAAAACTCAAAGACAACAGGAAGGAGTTCCTCCATGATAACTTGCAGGGCAATGAGGTTGCTACTAATTGCATCATTGACTTTTAATGACTCTTTGTCCAAAAGTGATGGGTGAGAGGGAGAAGGCAGCCATGGAACAGAAATTACCAGGCAAAGAACAGAAATGAAAAATGTGTCACAAATTATTTTAGGAGAGAGAGGTCATTTCTATAAGGGGACAGCCCTTCAGAAAAAGAAAGCGCAGCAGTAAAATGACAATATGATTTTATCTTCCTTGAAGGAGACTGGGCTCCTCAATCCACAGACTCTTAGTAGTGGCAAAGACTCTAAAGTGGGAAGATAAACATGTGGGAGATTTTATCTTCCCTAGAAAAAAACTGAGAGAATTCAAGGACTTTTAGTAGTAAGAAAGACTCTGAGAAGGAGACAGAAATCAGGTGTCTCGTTTCATGCGCATTAGCCAATACACTTCTTAAATACTTTTGCTATGTAATATTAGAGGGGCTGTGCTATAAAGAAAAGGGGAAAAAAGAAAGAAATATTTTAAACTTTCGAAGTATCTACAGTGGTTCATATGAAAACAAACTCAGATCCATCATCAGCATGTATGCAGATAGAAAGAGTTTGACAGAAAAGCTGATGGAAAGGTTTAAGACATCTCAAGTTCTGGCTCCTGCCAGGACAGGGTTAATTTCTGCAGTAGCCAGGAGGGGCATAGCTAGGACCCAGAGGTTATCCTATACCACCTCACATCAGGGGGGGAAGGGGAATGTGATGAGTAGTCAGGTGTTGCTGAGCTCTGTATGGTGAGCACATGAGAGTGAGTCATTTGCCTCTCTCCTATGCTCTGTTATTAATATTGTTGCTGTTGTGGTTCATTTCTTATTTAATTGCTGTTTCCAGTAAATTGTTCATATCTCAGCCTGTGATTGTTAGCTTTTGTGCATCCCATTCTCCTCTTCATTCTGCTGCAGAGGGGAGGAGGGTGAGAGGAGAGGGAGTGAGCAGCACATGGTTTGGAGTGTTTCAGTGGAAACACTAAACTGGGGAATACCATTCCTAAACCATGACATCACTCACATTGGGATCTAGGAGAGCTGGATTATAGAACAGTTCATCCCAAGCATGGGTACGTGCAGCAAGAATATTTAGCTTCTCAGACACTTTGGAAATCTTTTGGTGACCCTGTATGTCTCTAGATAGTGTGCCTGAATCAGTTTTAAAATTGAGAGATGACATTCTAGTCATTCCTCATACTTCAAGTCAGTCACATCTTTTAGAAACAAAAGGACTATCTTGATTTACCCTGGTAACTACAGGCCTGTCAGCCTGACCTCGGTGCCTGGCAGAGTTATGGAGCAGATCATCCTGTGTGCAATC
>JAYRBT010000082.1:121210567-121227411 GCA_036023395.1 Myiotriccus ornatus | reverse complement strand
CAATCCACCTTCTCTTCCGTTTTTTCTTAAATATGTAATTAGCAAAGGCATCACTAAGAGTTTTGATTGGGTTTTGTCCAGAAATCTACTTGGACAAAACCATTCACAGCCCTAGGGATGGGCTGGCGGGTAAAACCACGACACTGCTGAAGTTTTTTTTCCTCCTAAAAGTATACCTTCACTTTAAAAGAATGAACAGCCCCCAAGCTTTTTATGGCATTGCATATTTTAAAAGTACTTCTATAAGTACTGTACTCTCATTACCTTAAGCCATCAAGGATGCAGTACACTTGATCAACCCTAAAAGACTGTCTTGTTACAGAGATTCTTTTCTTGGTGAATGCTGATATGATCCATTTCTCAGTAAAACACCTATTGTTTTACATAAGATATTTGAGCACTGAACTTAATATAGTGTAGTAAACATTTCAACGTCTGAAGCTTTTCTATGAAAGACATGATCCTAAGACATTTAGGTCTATGGGTATTTTCCAGTTAGACTGAGAGCAAGATGTCTCCTCCAAGTCTATCCAGTAGTCATTTCTTCTTCATTAAACCTTGAGAAATTTGCTATACTAGGCCCTGACAATCACACCACTTGCATTTCTTAGCATGCAAACCTTACAATGTGGATCAAACCCATTGATATCAGAAGTTACAAACAGAGTTCCTCAAAAAATGAACAGGCCTTATAAAACCTGTAGGGACAAGCAAAAAGCATTACAGACCTTTTCCCTGGGGTTTTCAACTTTTTCTGCAGCCAACTCCAACCTGCTTCACCTGTACTCTCACATGTTCCTCAGACTCTCAGCTCTGGCTGCACCTCTCCTCACATACCTGCTTGCCTCATGGCAATGTTTGGCTGGCCAACCTGCATGGTGTCAGCCCTGGTAATTTTCCAGACAGGCTCCAGCAGGGCAGAAGTGTGCCAGCATCTCCCTTGGGGAGAGGCAGGAGAAAGCCCTAAAATCTTCTAATTTTCAGAAGGCTGATTTGAAATTAATAGTTTTGGCAATTCAGTCCTTTTAAAAAAATGGCTGAAATTACTGAACGTATTCAGAAGCCCTCACAAGGGATGACATATATCCACACAGATTTGATTCAGAGGTACAATGCTCCTATAAATCCCTTTTTCTTCCTCAGCCTCCCTAATAGAACCACAGGCTTAATAACCTCCATGTATGCTGCCACGGAACTCTGCTTAATAATGTCCTGTCTGAACAGGAGCTGCATGATGAGCTTATATAGTTTTCTGAATAATATAGGGAATGGTACTGTAATTGTGGAGTTCACTGTGTAAAGATGTAGATCTACAAACAATAATTATATGTAAACAGCTTTCTCCAAACCTAATTTTCTAAACAGATTGTCTGTCTTCTGGTTGCTCTTATCAAGGAGAGTTGGTTCTGATCTCACCTGTACCAGCATATGTGATAAAGTACTTCCATGGGATTCAATGACTATGTAATAATTAATGAAAACAGAATCAGCCCTCTTTATTTTTATTGAACAATATTTGAAAAAGCATCATTAAATAACTTCTGTCAGATAACTAAATTAAAGCTAAGGTTGGATCCTCTTTCACTCAAAGGCAAAATACCCTTCGAATTCACTGGGTGAATTTATGATTTCATCCATAATCCATACTTAATCAAATTCACCAAATGCTATTCAATCAGTAAGTCATGTCAGAAAATGCCAAGTAATTGATTCTCTAGACAAGGCTTAATGAAAAGAAGAAAACAGGTTAGAGAAGTTGCAATAATTTTTTCAATATTTGAAACTTAGTAAAGACTGGCTCTATTAAACTTTTCAATATAGTGAAATGCTGAATGTAATGCACCTGTCACTAAAGCCTCCAGATCTACACCTGAGGATACGTTTCACTGTATAAATCCACAGCAGCCTGGTAAAACTGAAGAGCTATGATTTATTTACATCAGCCACAGTGAAGTATCTGAGGGAGATTTCAGGCTAAATGAGATATATGTCACTTGGGTCAGCAGTTTTCCCTTAATTTCTTCAGACACAACTTTGGCCTATGGTGTATGGCTGCAGAGAGAGGCTGGGTTTTGTTGTACAGTGATAAGCTCAGGCTATTTGCTCTGGGTGCATGAGTAATTGGCCAGGTGAAAGAGAACATTTTGTGTTCTATTGATGGGCTTCCTTGTTGGCTTGCAGTCCCTTCTTCATTGCTGCGCCTCTACAGGTGAGCTTTCCCATTTTCTCTTCCAGTTGAGTTTTCCTCATTATGAAAATGTGCCCTCGTATTCTGCACGAAGCCAGGCCACTGTGTGGCTGAGGGTGGTGAACACATCCGTTCCAAGAGTGTTTCATGCAGTTTTTGAAGCAGATTTCTTAGAGATGAAGATGATGCTGGTTTCCTGGGGACACAACCAGCACGTGGCGGTCCCCCCAAGGGTCCCACTGCAGCCCGACGAACACCACTAGGTGTCAGCGCAGTGCCACAGATTGCAAATAAATTAAATGACGCAGCTACCACTGTGTAATTAGCAAAAATAGTGTAAAATGTGTTTCTCTTTCCTTTCTAATGCTTTTAAACCAGTTTAGTATTTTTGGTTTTTTTCCCCTCTTTAATTTTCAGAAGTTGGTAGTCAAACAACCTGGCAACCATGGAACTTTATACTAGCTATGATGTCAGAGCAAATGCCATGTTAACACAGCTCAGTCTTTTCTTTCACTCAAACTGAATTTTATTCCATAAAACTTTCAGTGTCAAGCATGAAGCAGAAGAGTTAATCAGAGACAACAATCCTACTTGAACATATTTCCTGAAAAATATAGGTATATGCTATTCTTTTCTGATTTGGTGTAATAATCTGTTATCTTTTGTCATGCATGTTACACTGATTTCATGCATGAGTGGAAAGGATGGATGATTTATTAGGAGAGCCTTATTCATCATGCTGAGCAGACTTGGGTTTGAAATTGATATGTACTTAAAGAAATACAGTATCTCAGCTCACAGTTATGAAAATACATTTCTGGTTGCAGCTTCATTAAAGGTTTTCTTTTTCTTTTAAGAAAATACAGGCAAAAGAAATCTTAGCTGTTGCTCATCTTTGCATTCTACATAACAGATTATACTAATGAATGATTTAACCAAAATAATTTTCAACAGCTTCTATTCCTGCCTTTGTATTGATTTCCATTATTCATCCACAGTTATGGTAGAGAGTATTATAAAATGAGATTTGATTTTGAAACATTGCTTGTAACTGACGACCCTTCAAAGTTTGAAAAAACAAGGCATCAATTCAATTACATCAGTCTGTCACCAAATATTTTTTCTGAAATATTTTTCATAGGACTTAAAAAAACATTAAAATATCATTAAATTGTGAGGCCTGTAGTTCTTCTCTAATTAACATCCCCTCACAGTAATGATAAATCACCATTCAATGTAGTGGTGAGGATATTTCTAAATTGTAAGCCCTGAGTAATTTGAATTTTGCTGCCAAGATACAGGCACCCATATTAATGGAAAGCTGATTAATGACACTTTCTCTGAATAGAGTGTTGAAAGTAGGAGCAAAACCTCTGTGAGTTAATGAGATGGCCTCTCTTCCTTCAAGAAAGTTTTGTGGTGCAGAAGTCAGAGGTTTTGTTTAGAGACTGTTCAAGTTATGGTGTTTTTTTACTTCTAAAGAGCAGGTCAATGGTAGATGTTAAGAATTAGTCTACTAAAATTCTATTTCTTCTTCTACTTCTTTTTTTATAATGGAGGCTTCACAATGAACAGCAAGCTGACATGGAAAGTCTGGATAGTTCTTATGACCCACCCAACTTACACACTTAGATTTTTCTGTGGCTGTTTGGAAATTCACTGTCCTTGTGTCTACTGTTCTGAAATACAGGCACTCAGTGGAGGAGAAACTGCATTTGCAGCTCTTTCATATTTTCATTATTTTACATTTACACCATGAAAGATTGTTAATGTTTTTTAGAGGGCGGTGTAAATCTTGTTTGTTTCCACTTAATCAAAACATAAGATATTTTCACTTAAAAAATGGAATTTAAAAGTAAGTATCACCAGTCCAGCTGTTCCCAACGTGTTAAGATATGGAATAAGAGCTTTAGTTCACTGAAATAAAAAATTCCTTTGATATGCTCTGCAGTGATCGTTACCATTTATGGAAGAGACCTTGTGGTTATAACAGATATTTCTAGGAAAACATCAGTCCAGTGCTCAGAAGCTGTGAAGAAGCAAATCAAGTGTTGAAAATTGTTAGAGAAGAAATAGACAATAAAGCAGAGAACATTATTGATACACCTTACAAACCCATGGGGAGCTCGCATCTTGAATAACAGATATAATCCCAGTCTTCCCATTGGAAGAAGAATATAGTAGAACTGGAACAGGTACAGAAAAAAAGAAAACAATGATGATCAAAATTATGTAATGTTTTTCATAAGAAGGGTCAACAAGCATACTTCATGACTCCAGCCTGAAAAGGCAGGAGGAAGAACTGATAAAGTTCTGTAAAATCATGAACAGCATTTAAAAAGTGAATAGAGAGCAACAGAATGTTGTCTTACACTACAAAAATAGGAACATAAGAAGCAATATAAGACAGGCTTAAAATAATCAGAAGGGTAAGACTGCTTCAAATAATACTTGTTTAAACTGTGGAACTCCTTGCCATAAGATATTCTATGGATGCTAAGAGTTGTATGGGTTGAAAACTCATTTGAAGAATTTAATGAAAACAACAACAAAAAAAAAGAAGCCACTTAGTGGTCTTAAATGTGTGGGGCCCTATGATTTCATATAGTGTTGCTTATGGGGGATACTACTGTCTGAGGCCAATTTCAGCGCAGTGCATTCAAATTCAGTTAATTGCAAGCCAAGCCACAGACATTTTAATAACTGTGACCAGGTCAGATTCTGCCAGGAGAAGGTCCAATCTCGTGGCTGGTCACAAATGAAAGAAGACTTTTATGGTGTTTTTTTGTCATATGGTGTAATAAGAAGTGCAGAACCATGCTGAGGCTACCTGCCATCTTAAGAAATGACAGCAGCTGTCCCTCAAGAAAAAATTTTATTACAGTGTTGGTTACTTGTCCAAAATGTTTTCCTATGCCTATCAATTTGGTCTTGTTGGGCCCAAGTTTAGTACATCCAGCTGTTCATAGTCATAGTGCTAACCCCTCTCAGGTTCCAGCCAGAGAGAAGTAGTTTATTGCAATTTGTTTTATTGGATGGCAATGAGTAGAAAGTAAGTCTACTGAATGAGAAAGTTATACAGAGCTGAATGTCACAACGTATCCCTAGCATTTCTGCCTACTGAGTATGACAGATTCTCAAAAGAAATTGTACACGTATGTTAAATGGAATGAGGAGTGAGGGAGTTTTTGGCTTTTCCAGTCCAGCACTGTGGAACTCATATATACCATTTCCCTCTGTAAAACTGACAGACAGCAGTGAGGTTTAGATTTTTAAGATTTTTGTCATCAACATCTTCTTTCTTAAGCCCTATAGAGTAGCCTTATTTGACTGTGAATCCTTTAGGTTTTACTGGTCCCTAAATATTAGGACATATGATATAATTAAACAAGGATAGGATATTGTGAAGTTTTTTTTACAACTTTCATGATAAACAGCCTAACAATAACCTTTAAGAGGCTGCTTTTTCTCTGTCTACCTTTCAGAAGAATCAGCTTCAGACAAGCAGAAGGACAACTACAAATCCTTAAATTGCTATAAACTTACTTCCTTGGGTTACGTTTACCTCCCTTGGTGCACCGAAAGTGCTGAACTCAAGTGAGTTTTTAATTTTGCAGGGTTAATAACCATCAGTTCGGTGTGACTGTCATAATACCACTGGCTCTAAAGGTGTGTAAAGTGACCTATTGATTTCCTCGGCATTTTGTGGCTTGTTCTGATATGAGCACAGCTTTTTGTAAAGTCATCTGGTGCACATCTTGGTGCAATGACAAACAGTCAATATACTCTGCCAGTGCTCTGTTATTGAAACCTTTTACCCAGTGGTTAGAGGGTATTGCCTGAAAAGGTACTGATTGAGCCATGTTACTGGTGTATACTGAAGGCCTTTCAAGCAGCTCCTGGCTCAGCTGTGAGTGCTTCAATTTGTGCAGCATTCTTTATTTGCTTAGCGTTGTTCTTCCCCTGAAATTATGCATTAAATATAAATCTGCATCCTGATACATCACAAAGACAATGCTGTACTTCTAGCAGTCCGCAACCCAGAGAGGTGATGTAATGTTTTTGGAGTGTCTCAGCTCCCTGGAGCGAGACAGGTTGGAGTTCCCCCCTGTCAAAGATCTGTCCCCCTCTGAGATATAAACACAGTTTAGCTTAACCTAAATCTGGTGGCAAACAGTGCTGCACATGCTGGCAGAACTCCTTTCTATCCTTTAAGGAGTAATAAATGAATAGCTCCCCAGATTCTCAAAGACAACCTATGCAGTTATCTCATGATGTGAGAAAGCATATGCTGCTGGTTTACCCTTTTGCAGAGCTTAGCTTTGCTGCCCCAACAGGAGACAGTTGTGTGAAGGGTAACCTCTTTTTCCTCATGCTTTTCTTGCATCTGGACAAAACTCTTTATGACTTAATCTTTACCAGTGGCAGATGGGTCTCGTCCTTGGTGCTGACTCAGCTTTGTCTTATCTCACCTCCTTCACTACCCATTCCCCTCAACCTGCATCTGTTAGGAACTGTGTACCCTTCCCATTTCCTTTCTGTGATATAAATGATAGGGAGTGCCATTTGAATCCTACACAGTACCCATGCCAGAACTTGGTAACACTAACCTTTTTTGTCCCTACTGTGCAAGTGGTCTAATTGTACAGGAGATCTGGGAGCTGCTTGGGAGGTGAGTGTCAAAGACAAGGTGACACTGGGTCTTCTGTGTCCTCCATCTGTTAGCATATGAAATCCCCTGCAGCCCTTCTGCCCTTCAGTCATTAATCTCACACACACAAAAGCTCTATTCTTACCTCTTATAGAGGGGAGAGATGAGAGGAGAGAGGGGAAAGGATGGATAAATACAGCTTATCTTCAATCCCTTATTCTCTGACACCACACATGTTGTCCTATCTCTGAGAATCAGAAAGCAGAGGTGCAGGGCAGTGGCATGCAGAGACAAACCTGTCTGTGTAGAGACCTTCAGGGCAGCAACCAGCACTGGCATTACTAATTCTGCAATAGAAATGCAGGCATATTTTGTATTTTGCATCAAACCACTACAAAATCGGTTGTGTATTTTGTATTGTTACTCTAAGGCAGAAGTCCTGAAAGGAGTGGAGGAGACTTCAGCCTTTGCTCTATTTCCTTTCATTGTTGAATAAGACAATAAGCAGTGGTTGAAAGTAAGGCTGCACGACCACCTCAGGCCACTATCCCATCACAAAAAGAGTCGTGTTAGTATTATTCTGTATATTTTCTCATAAAGTCCGCAAGCATGAAGTACCAAACTTTTTTCCCGTGTCTGAAAGCACTAAAACCTTCAGGTAGAAATCCAGTCAAATGCTCTTTCAGAGAAGCATTTAAGAATTGATCCCTCCTTTAGGATACCTCTTAACTGAAAGCTTACTGCAGAAGAATAAGAAGTTCCAAAGGAAATTCCACAGACCCATTAGTGGGTATGATCCTGAGCTTCTTACCATTAAGGACAGTAAGGAAAATAAGGAAACAATAAGGGAAATTAGCATAAATTCCTTGGCATTGTGAAGTCAATTAAAGAGTATTAAAACTGCACAGATGCATGCACTCAGGAGTAAACTGTCCTTAGACCACTCCAGCTTCTGGTTGCTTCACACTTGAATACATCCCCATGATATTTACATTGTTTAAGCATGTGCATATGGAAGTTAAATCCTTAGCTTAATCGTCTTAATTTTGCTGAATGATCCCATGTACAGTAAAATTGATTAAGATTTATTCAAAAAATGATGCTGAGTATAAATTATTTTCTGTACTGGCTCACAAGGCTTCTGTTCTTTGAAAATCCTACCTAACAAACACCAGCTGAAATGAGGAGAGCCTGTCACTGAGGTGATAAAGCTGACAGACAACTTAATTATCTTGACCAGGGAGATTTTGCTTTCTTGGACAATTGGAAGTGAGGAAGCCAGCTTGCTTTTAGTATCCCAGAAGTAATTATGTCTATTATAATATTCAGTTAGGACACAGTATTTTCCAGTCACTGCCTCTAGAAAAACGGATGTTGGGAATTGTGTTAGAAGTAAATGTTGTGAAATGTGTTCTCTGGAACAAGCAAATGTTTCATATTGTGGAAATAAGCTGTATAGAACTGTCTGAATCTGTGAAACAAAGCGGCCCCTCTGTTTGCATGGAGAGTGAATGATGACCAGGTGCGTCTCAGCTGGAAAATCAGAGCATGAGCATAGCCTACTGGATTCTGGTAAAATTGCATTAGCAGTAATTGCTTTTGAAAGGGGCTTTACTGTTTAAGCTTTTCCATAAGCTGCAAAAAATTTTCCCTCCTTGAAACTTTTGCAAGTTTTCCTAATGGAAAATCAAAGAAAAATATTTGATCCCCTAATTAGTGCGTTATTAAAGCTACTGCTAACACTCCACACTACATTCTGAATAAAATCAAAATGAAAATGCTTAATTTTTTGCTTATTTCAAGAAACATCATGACTTATGTGTTTCCCTATGGCCCCATATGATTTGCATATTAATAAGTTAGAGCACTATGGTCATCCACATGCTGATATTCTGGACAGGATAGAAGGAAGCTGCACAAATACATATTAAATTAGTTCACAGGGGGAATTAAAATTACTAAAAGAAATTTCAATTCTACTCCATGGCTTTAGCTAAAACTTAATTCACTGTCTGCATGTAAGCATGAGCTATGAAATATGGCAATAATAGCTCAGAAGTCTGGATTAATTTTTTGCTTTTTTTCAGTACGTATGATTTCTCTAGTCTTCCTAGCTATGGCAGATCGTAGTTCAAAACATAGTCCTTAGCTAGAGCAAAGCTTGTATTGTTCATAATGAAAGCTTGTATCTTCGTAGGGAATGAGTGCATCATTGCATCACAGGCTTCTAAAAAGTGAGGGCTGCCTCATCTTGGCACAATGGCATTACACACCTTTCTAATACCTCAGAGTAACTTCTTGCGTTCCTTTGAACAGAGTTTACAAAGACCATTTACTCTTTATTGTGTGGCCTTGCGTGTCTTTGAATCTGTGTCACATCTCAGCCACCACTGAATGAAAATATCAGCTTCTCTGGAAACAGACTGTGCAGCACCTGCACAGAGACAGCACAGGGATGTGTGTGGCTCAGTGCATCACACCTTAGTAGCAGGCAGATGAATGCAGTAAGGAGGCTGCTTGCTTCCTAAAAAGTGTAGGTGTTTAGCCAGATTTTGGGGTGCTTCTGTGAGCAGAGGCTATGAAATGTGACGTGTTATCAATTAATAATAATTTTGACTACCAAAACCAGCAGCAAATGTATTTTCTTTGCAGAATACTTGCTTTAACCAAGAATCATCTAAACAGATACAGCCTACAGAGATTAAGGGGGAGAGCTGCATGCTAGCCAGAGGACCTTCAAAGTTTTTATCAAATCTCTCAGAGTAGATGGGAGGCTGATAACACGCTTGTTGTCTTTGGCTTGTTTCAGTTTCCTTACTTTCAATCTCGTTGCGGATCTCCAGCAGCTTCTCTGCTTGCAATTCTTATTTGACCTTTTTGTTGCAAAGTTATTGTGGAGACTTTAAATAGTTCTTTATGAGATCTCAGTGGGTATTTCAATCTGAAATTCAGGAATAGTTCTTGTTATAATCCTAAGAATCAGCATATACAAGTTGACCTGCAGCTTAGTGTTCATTTCAGTCCCAGATGTCTATTGTCTCTCACAGTAGGTACAGAAGAGCACAGTATAAGGAAGAAAACTATTTATTAAAACTGCTGTGAAACAGGAATTACAGGGTTTGTGTGAAACTTTGAATTCTTCAGCTGAAATGCCCTTAGCATAATTTTGAACTTTTTTGGTTACTGCTAATATTACGATAATAAGAATTTATGTATTTTTCCCAACAGAAGTAATATTATATATTTTACACCCAAATTGCTTCTAAATCAGTACAGTTGCAAAAACTGCGGATTATGAATAGATTCTAATTTTTCTCCTAGAAAATGATCTGCAGATTGAAAGTGCATTTGTGCTGTCAGAACCTAGATGAACTAATCATACCTCCAAATTGCAAAACAAAGCTGTTTCAATTTTATTGCTGAAAAAAAAGAGAGGGACTGTGCAAAAAGCTTACAAGAAATAAAAACCTGAAGATTAACTAGTATTCTGATATTTTTCCTGATGTTCATTTGCCATTTATTTTCCTAGATGAGCTCAACCAAGTATATTAGGATTTAGTCACCAATTCCATAGATCTTTTCTTTAAAGAACATTATTAATCATTATGAGGAAGGGGAAATAAATAAGAATAGTAAATAATATTTGGAAAAAAAACCCAAACAGGAATATATGGACCAGAATTTTTTTTTTTGCAGCTGCAATGACCATTATAGTGAGAATTATGAGAGACTTTCTCTTTTAATGGAAAGATTCTGAAACCTCATACTCCTGCACAGCAAGATAGATAAGCTCTGTTATACAAATAATTATTGCCGTTGCCACTCTCCACATGGTCTCACTTTTATTTTTATTTTTAAATTGACACCTTTCCTTCTACGTTTTATTCCATTTCATCACCAGCTCATGTTTTCTGCTTCCCGTTTATCAGAAAGAAAGAAAAGAGTTATTCTCATAACCAGGAGTTAAGCTAGAGGGATTTGTATTTCTATTTTGCTCAGTGTCACTTAGACAAAAGCTCACAGCAATAAAACAGAGTTTGTATTGGAACATGTAGTAGTTTGTTGATGGTTTATGATACAGTAAATGTGCTTTCTTTAAGAGTTTTCAGTTCCAGCAAGAGCAATGGGAATGTTTCTTTGACTTCCAGTGCTTCACCTCTAACATTTTCTACTAGAACTTTCCTGTTCATGTGAAAAATAAACATCCTTTAGTCACATTTCTAGGGCAATGATTTGCAATGACACAGTGGCACTGAATCAGGTGCATTGTCCATCAGCTGTGAAATCTTAGATGATTTCAGGCAGAGTCTTGTAATTGGCTGTATTAGCCACAGCCCATTTTGCTAGTTACTGCTTGTTACTGCACTTTAAATAACACTGGGCTATTTTATGGCAGCCACACCCCTTATCTCCACTTTTTGGTTGGCCCAGAAGTGTTGTATCACTAACATTTCCTTCTGTTTTCAAAGAAGTTGCAACTCCCATCTCCAGGTTAAGACATCCTGATGTATATCTTGGTACTAAGAAATATGGAATTGAAATGGATGCAGTGCCCTCTGCCCTTTTACCCAAATGAGATCCAGAGCATTGTTCTGACTTTCTTATTTCAATCCCCAATCCTGAACGACAGCTTTAAATATTATCTGATAGGGTAGACCTCATACAGTCCTTAAAATCACTGTACTTCACATTTCATTTTAATAATGATTAGCAAAGGATTCAAAAAGTCTTTGTTGACCATAAATTAACATGAGAGCTGCCCAGGTTTTGGTACAAAAATATATGACTAGTAGCTCTGTTCAAACTGAATGGCATAAATCCCTGGGGATGTGCTTATCAAAACAGGACCATGTGTTCTGCATTATTAACTAGGGGCTGTTTACTCAGATAAGTCAATATGTAGAAGAAATCCTGAAAGAACATTTTGTTCCACAAAAAGAGTTGAGGTGAAAATATATTCAAGCTTTAGCTTTCATATTGGTCAACCTTTTGTTTTCATCTCTCATACCAGCGGGGTGGTGGAAATCCCATTTCCCAGATAGCGCAAGCTGACTGAGAGCAATCATTTTCTTCATTTCATTTAATTTCTTGTGCAGAATGGGCTAAGGATATAGCCTGGAGGCACCCCAGGGTTCGATGTACTAAGATGCCAAAGCACTAAATTGAACAGGAAATTCAGAATAAAAACAAATAGCAACAAAATCTATGTGAAATTCTCAGACAGTAATTCTAGTACCTCAGAGTACTCAGCATTATCTTTCTTCTGACTGATAATAACATACATAGAAAATACATATCAGCATCAGGGTCGTGGAGGCAGTTTCTATAGTCAACCGGAGAACAGTTAAAGATGAGTCTGATACTCATTTCTTTATATAAGGTGTTCTCTCTACATCTTTCTCTACGTGGCACATAATATTTCCCTCTCCTGGAGGATTTCTATAATGAGAATAAATTGGCACAGGGCAGAGAATGAGTGCCACCTTTAGCTGAGGGCTCTATTCTTTGCTTCTTTCTGCTTGTCCAAAAGGAACACAAAATAGAAATACATTAGAATAAAAATGTTTTGCCCTCTTTAGATTCATACAATTTTTAACCCATTTTACACATATGAAAAGGAAGACACAAAGGCTATGGCAATGAAGAAGCCAATCATGAATCTACTTCCCTGAGAAGTTTACACATAATACATTTATGTGCAGCTCGGGGTATAACAAGGTCCCTTAGAAGGTTTCATCATATATTAGGGTCAAGAGATAATATTTAAGCAACTGGAAATTAGACATAATACTTTTGTATTATTTGTTCTTTTTCTTGTTGGTAATACAAGGATTCTGGGAGGTAAGATCAATTTTAAGGCCAATCAGAAAGTGATCATCCAGAGGACATAAAGATGGCAGTAAAAAGAAGACAGAGTGTAGTAAGTTTGCAGGAAATCAGCTGAGCAGCTGGGAATTGTCTGGATGACTTTTTGAAGTTGTACAAGGAATCAGAAACAAGTACTTCAAGATTGAAAGCCACTGCAATGGTGATGATTAGGTGCTGTTCAGTAACATCTGTTTACATGGCAGTGTTCTGAAACACTTGCCACTGGTATCACTACAAGTATTGTTAGCAAAGTCTAGCAAATTCATGCCTGGGTTCTGGCTTTTACGTACTATGGAGCCTTAATTGCCTCGTCATGGAAGTTACTGAAAAAAACTTAGAATCAGTTGAATTTTTTCATAGAGTTTATTATAATCAACTATATATAGATGTAGATATAGAAATATAGATGTGTATTTCTTATATATCAGTTTTGTTAAAGAAATTAGATTTTTAGATTCATAAATTCTGGAATTGATGAAAGCAAAACCTAATTTTGTTATTTTTTCATCAGCATTTTTCAACTAAACAAATAATTTTCCTGTTCATCTAGACTTAGACAAAGAACTTCTAAATTTTAAGTACCTGGAAGGTGTCACTGACTGCTTTGCTAAATCAAAGCTTTGACATGAGGTGGGGTAACACTCTCATGCCTATTGTGCATTTTGTCATTCAATGACACAGTGTAATCTCAACAAAAGTATTATTCACAATTTCTTAATAAAAATTATACACAGACATCTGTAAAGTATTTGATTGGTATGACAGACCGTATAGATGTTACTATAATATGTTCACAGATGATTCTAACAGTCTAGTAAAGACTTGGTCTTGCAGTAAATCATAACATGAGGTCTCTCCTGGAACTAGACCAATGCACGTGTGCCCTTGTGTTCCCTCCTTTGCTGCAACATTGAGAAGGGTTTGTGTAGAGAAACAAGCCCTGCTGCATATGCAAGAGATTGCTTTAGCAGTTTTTCTGTCACGGCTCCACTTAACCATTTAATATTAAACATACAAATACTTTAGTGAAAATACAGTGAAACATGGAGGAAACCAGCGTTATTTCTGAATTTCCTTTCATAATGCCTTTAAATTCTTTCAAATAGTTCTCTCTGAAGCCTGCTCCTTTTACTTTATAACTTTTTGTGGAGATCCTGAATCAACTCTGGATTTTTGCTGTGGAATGATACCCTTATTTCAGAAAATGTAGAAGGCAAACTTCACTGAAACACTTGTATTACTGGTGCCTAGAAGAACAAACCTAAAAGTAAAATGAAATAATGAAGTTCTCATTATCAATTCTGTTTGTTTTCTATCCAGTCCGTTAGCGTTATTGTAGCTCTGAACATTGATAACTTTTTCTTCCATATTATATATTTTAACTAACGCTGGAAATTAATATTTCTCTTTCTCTCAAATTTTGTTTAATTATCCAGTGAATTATAGCTCACTGCCCTCATTGCCACCATAGGAAACATTAAACAGCTATAAGAATCCCATGTACTTTCACCAGAACACAGAAGCTGTTTCAAAGACATTAATACTAATTGCAGGAAGAATTTTAGATAAAATAGGAAATAGCCAATTGTATCTCAAATAGGAAACTATTCCACGAAGGAAAGCAAAGAGGAAAATATGTAACAGCAGACATTTGTCATGGGGTTTTAGTGAAGAAACTGGTAAACTACTTCTCTTTGAAAGGAAGCTCAAGAGAAGGTCATCCTCTGCACTGCAGGTCAGCTGCCTGGGTTTATAAAGAACCGTACCTGCTCCCTCTAGTGGCAGTTTGCCACAATTATGAGAAGATGAACTCTGAAGAAAGATTGTACACCTTCCTTGTACTGCATATGTATGTATAACTCTACAGGTTGCCTTAGGAGTAATTTTTTCCTTAACGTAATAGAATCATAGAATCATAGAATGCTTTGGGTTGGAAGGGACCTTAGAGATTATCTCGTTCCAGCCTCCCAGCCGTGGGCAGGGACACCTTCCACTTGACCAGATTGCTCAGAGTGCCACAGAAGATGGCCTTGGGCTGCTCCAGAGATGGGGCATCCACAGCTTCCCTGTTCCAGTGATTCACCAACCTCACAGTAAGAAATTTTTTCATGATATCTAATCTAAACCTACTCTCTTTCAATTTGAACTCATGGCCACTTGGCCTGTCACTACATGCCCTTATAAAAAGTCTCTCTCCCTCTTTTTTATCAGTCCCCTTTAAGTACTGGAAGACTGCAATTAGGTCACCCTGAAGCCTTCTCTTTTCCAGGCTGAGCAAACCCAATTCTCTCAGACTTTCCTCATAGAAGAGGTGCTTCATCCCCTTGATCAACTTGGTGGCCTCCTCTGGACTCGCTCCAAAAGGTCAGTGTCCTTCCTGTGCTGGGGACCCCAGGGTTGGATGCAGTGCTTCAGGTGGGGTCTTACCAGAACAGAGCAGAGTGGCAGGTTTATCTCCCTTAACCTGCTGCCCATGCTGCTTTAGATGCAGCCCAGGACACAATTGGCTTTCTGGGCTGCAACCACAAATAGCCAGCTGATGTCCAGCCCTTCATCCACCGGCACGCCCAACGTCCTTCTTGGCAGGGCTGTTCTCAATTTGTTCATCCCCTGGTCTGTATTAATAGCAGGGTTTCCCCAACCTCAAGTGTAGCACCTTTCCCTTGGTCTTGTTAAACCTCATGAGATTCCCATGAGCCCATTTGTTGAGCTTGTCCAGGTCCCTCTGATGGCAACCCGTACTTACGGTGTGTCAACAGCACCACTCAGCTTGGTGTCACCTGCAAATTTGGTGAAAGTGTACTCAATCCTTTTGTCTATGTCATTTATGAAGATATTAAGTAACACTGCTATTACAGACCCTTGAGGAACACCACTTGCCACTGATGCCCATTGGAACTCTGGGCCATTGGCCACTACCCTCTGGATATGACCATGCCACCAATTCCTAAACCACCTAAAAGTCTACTCATCAAATCCATCGCTCTCCAATTCAGAGAAAAGGATGTTCTGGTGCTTCATGTCGAAGGCTTTACAGAAGTCTAGATAAATGACATCTGTAACATTTCCCTTATCCACTAGTCTAGTTGTTCCATCATAGAAAGCCACTAGGTTGGTCAGGATTTTCCCTTGATGAAGCCAGTCACATCCAGACATGGATCCTGGTGTGCATGAGAAGGATTTCTTGCCTTAGAGACCACAGCATCTACACAAAGCACTTATAAAATGAAAACAAAGCATTGATTATATAGCAGACAAATTTTTAAAACTCTGTATGTACTGATACTAAGATTAACACTTCTAATAAAGTATTATCACTGATTTTTTCAGTGCAAAGAAATCACATAGAAATGGTTGACTGGGGAAGACTTGTGTTGTTTTTCCTTCGCTGATTTCTTAAGCTCATCTCAGCCGGGGGTAAAAGCACCTTTATTCAGGAGTAGCTTTATTGGAAGCACTCAGTTTTCCTACCCACATGAACCACACAGGGGGAAGAATGAAATCCTGAGCAGTAGTAAGTGTTTTGCTGCTCTGAAAAAGAAGTTGAATTAGAGAAAGACAGCTTTAAAATTTTCTTGTGCTACCTTAATTATTTTTCTTTTTTCTCCTTTCTCTTTCTTTTTCTTTTTTTGTAAAATACTGCTTTTCACAGCAAATGTTTCCTCCCACCACATACATCCTGCATTAAGTACACTGCATCCACACTTCTTTGTTTTGCAGCTTAAATTTCAAGTAAATTATTTCCAAAAAATCTTCAAAATATTTCAAATTCAAACCTCATTAGACCCCACTAAAGTTTTGAAAGAAGTGCAACATTATTGCCAGGTGATTGGGATGATTATAACTCAGTTGTTGCTGAAAAAGGGAGTGCAGAAGTGTGTGTTCATCCAGAGGTCACCTCAGAGAGCAGCCATGAAAATTATTCGCCGTCCAAGGGAAAAAACACATTTCTGTGTGGAATTCTAAAAGCAACCAAAGATAATAATAACAGCACAGAAAACCTTTCCCCTTGTATTTTTTGGAATTTTGGGGGAAGATGAAAATTTGAGGTTGCCCTAAAAATTTAATTGAAGACAACCTATGCCATCTGGTACACGTGAACTGGCATAGAATCATAGAATCATAGAATCATAGAAT
>JAYRBT010000082.1:121184857-121206362 GCA_036023395.1 Myiotriccus ornatus | reverse complement strand
GTAGCAAGCGTGGGTAGAGCCCAAGCGTGGGTAGAGCCCTCCTAGAATCTTCGTTCGCGAAGCCTAGCCATGAAATGTTAATGGTATAGTTTAGAAAGGTTTGGTTAGCAACTACATTCAATCTTAAAAATAACAATAGGATCAAGAAATAGGATCAAGAGAAAAAGGGTTTGGAATATTTTTCTATAGTTTTAATGAAATTCACATCTATGCCATAATAACATCCAAGTCTTGGCATGTCGGACCTTCGATTAACTGTCCACAGCCACCATGCTCTGTGAAAACTGAACACCAGACTTTGGAATGCAGAGTGGTTTTGGAATGTAAAGAGAAATGTGTTACATGCACAAAATCAAGGTCAACAAAATGTAAGCAGTCACTTCTAGGAAAGACAAGTAAATGGTGATGTATCAGTTTTGTGCTGGAGTGACCAATTCTGTCTCATAGTCAAGCACTGATAAATTTATGGTTGTTATGAGGATTTAATGGTACCAGAAGGCTGTATTCATGAGAATTAGTGCCAACACGTTCTTCTATTCAAGACTATTTACTATAGAGAGTATAGTGGTTTAAATCATCACTACAAATATAGTCACCAAGTATATGTCACTTGTGTGTGAAGTGATGTGTGATGGGTCCTTTCTCCACCAGTTCAGAGATTATGTGAGTTGTTCCCAACCCAAGCCTTAAGATCTCATTTGTTTAATGCAAGGTGTAAAAATTTGCTCACAGCTCTACAGATCTCTGTTTGAGTCCGTGGTATGTCGACTGAGATGCTGATCATCAGTTTTCTTATTACTGTCTTTTACCTAATGTTAGATCAGTTCGAGGCTGGTTTCAATATCATAGAATCATAGAATGGTTTGGGTTAGAAGGGACCTTAAAGATCATCTAGTTTCAAGCCCCCTGCCATGGGCAGGGACACCTTTCACTAGACCAAGTTGCTCAGATCTCCACTCAACCTGGCATTTAAAAGGCAAAAAAATATGTTGGGGTATCTTCAGCTCTCAGTTAATCAGTAAAATAATAATTCTCATATTTAGACTATTGATTTACTTCAATTTTGCCTTATTTTATAGCTTTTAAAATATTTAATCTCTTAAAATTCCTTTTGTATCAGTGATTTAAGTTTCTTCTTAGCTCCCAACTTGAACAATCTAGATATTGCTGAACAGACACACACTAGTATGCCACATGTCTTTTTCTAAAACTTAGATACAGATCCTGTTTTTCTTGTCCTGTCATTATGCTTTTTTTTTTTATATATGAAAGAAAGAGGTATAGAATTTGCTCAAAAATAAATGCAGCAGAAGCATTCCCAGACAACCTATTTATTTGTTTTCGTGCCATAGATTATTCTTTTGAAAGTTATGTTAGATCAGAAAAATGTGATGCTTGTCTCTCTAGAGCTTTGGGTCTGACATTTTTTCCATGCTTATATCTCTAACATATTTTCATCTCACGCCTGCCGCCAGCATCAGATTACTTCCTGCTCCAGAGACCACTGAGTGACACCTTCTATGCTCTTATTATGTGATTAGGTGTCAGCTTGCTCATAACAGCCAGAAAGACAGTGGTGGTGTTACTATATGAACAATAAAGTCTACCTATAAGCACCGTCTTGGGTGAAGAAGAGCATGTTCCTACACCTCTAACAAAGACAGTCTCTTCCAATGAGCATAAAAAGTATCAATGAGCGTAACAAGAAGTGGAGTTATTTTACAGAGGTTTAAATATAATTTTAAATTCTCCTTCTTGCATATAATTAACTGCTACCTCTTCAGGTCAGTTCTCCCACTGCTGAAGCCAGTCCAAAGTATATATATCACTCTTACTTAACCTGAATTTGCTTCTATTTCCCTTTCCTCTAGAGGTAAGTCTACAACATTTCATACCACAAGTCCTTTTGAATGCCCATCACCGGTTCACCAATTTGGCTGAAAAACTGGAAGTGCTGTGCTACTTGGTTGTCTTCCTGCACCACATTTTCTTATAGGACCATGCATGCATAACATTTGAAGTTAATCTGTTTTCCAAGTTGGGATGAAGTTGGGCTTCAGAGTGGAATGACTGCAGATAACACTGAGTCAGTGGATGACCACTCCAGTCTGAATCTCTTCAGTATAGTATTAGATTACAAATATGGTAGGATACAGTGAAAAGTTTTATTTTTAAGAAAAGAAAAGTTGGAAAGAAAATTTAAATGTGTTTACTGATATCTGGGTGTTGGTTTTCTGTTGATATACAGTTTATCTTTTTTATGTAGAACCAGGCTGTTTGAACAATATTCAGAAATGGTAGAGAGACTTTGCCCACTCTCACTTTCACTTAGCAGTTTGCCTGTTCTCACTCCTTCATTTACTTGCTAATCTCTTATTTCATCAAGTCTATTATTGGACTGTCTTCTCAGTCCATGGGTAGAAATTAGCTTCACAAAGAGTCATAGTCAGTCATCACTACTCTTCTGTAGGAAGTTAATGACCCTGAAGCTCTGCTGGCAGATGGCTTCATATTGGTCACTAATTCTCTTCTTGCAAAGCCAGCTGCAAAAGGTCACTTGAGTTCACCTGGCCAAATTTGCCAGAAGTGTGTTAAAAAGCTCCTGTCTGCTGGCAGAGAAGTTAGGGCAGTAACCTTCAGGTGGTAGACAGTGACAGGGAGCCAGAACTCTTAACGTCTTCAGCTGGCACAGCTAATGCATGTTAAACTTCTGCATGTGGCTTTGTGCAACCCGGAGTCACTCTGACCTGGAGTCCTTTTATTTTTATAGTTAAGTAAATAAATTACTTGTGACTACTGTAAGTGTAGCACTGAATAACAGGGATAACAGTCAGATTAGTCATAAGAAATTATTCTTATCATAGTGAAAGGATATCAATGGGCAAATCTAAAAACTCCGAAGTTTGTTTTGGATGAAGCTTTTATAAGAAGTCTTTGTTGTGAGATTTCTGGTGTTTCCAGATTCCACTTGACCTATTTTTCTTAACTTGCTCTCTGAACAAAAATTGTCAAAAATGAGACCTACTAACAGAATAGCAGACTGTAAACCACACAGCTTTACTCTTCAGCAGCTGCTGCCATATGATGATTGTACCTATAACCAGTGGGAAGATCTCTGAATAAATCTCTTCCATGATATATCTACAAATTGCTAACAAGACTGTAGTTATTTAATGTAATTTAACCACTTCTTCAGATGTAGTCGCAGCTGGCTTATATCTGCAATACAAATATAATCTTTTCAAAGTGATGGGCTTCCACACTGCATAAGGTTCATAGAAAAGTGATTATTTGCTTCTCAAAGTCTGTATATGCAGAAAACAAAGATATTTCCTTTCCTGAACCAGACCCTAAATAATTAAACAGACTAATTTAATTCATTTAATTAGTTCCTATAAAACATAAGTATTATAACAAGCCATCTGTCCTCTCTCCTTGTTACAGAGTATTCAGTAAAATAAGCAATTTTTTTTCCTGTAAACTTTGTTGAATATCTTTACAAATATAAACGTTTACTTTGGTTTTTTATGTGACTTCACCAACTTGACTGCTAGGCAGTCACTTCTTTTCAGGAGAATGATTTAAATTAAGTGTAAGAAGAGGACACGTTCTTGAGATGAATGCTTAACAATGCTGCTGCCAAGCATTGGGATAGGCTTGGTGGGGGAATCATAGAGATGCAGTTCCGTGGCCTGTATTAGTTAGACTAGGTGTATGTAATGTTCTTTTCTGACCTGAAAACAGAAATACTTCAGTTAGAAGTTTGGTAGTGGCAATGAGCTGAATACAACTTCATATGTTCTTAGAATGGAAAGGGTAAAGATCCATCACCAAGACAAGGTTTCGTAATTGTCTGCACCCTCTAGCCATGCTCCAGCAAATAGCCCAATGGAAGGTGATCAGCCTTCTGAACAGCTTGGTTAAAAATCATTTTAAAGCCACTATTTGGTTATGACAGATGAAGAAGAGAAAAGAAAAAAAAAAAAAGTCATTTGCCTGATCTAAGCCTTTTGTGTTTCCCTTAGTATAAAACCAAAACCAGGCTGCAATTCAAAAGAGTACCCTTCAAGAAGAGCCATACAGCCTCTAACCATTAACATTCTTCCTTTCTCTCCTCCCACACTCTTGGCTTCCTCTGCAGCCAGCAGGGTTTGAGTGACCTGGAAGGTCATGGATATTTTCTGCTGGAGTGGGGCCCCAAATTTTGAAATATATTTATGCAAGAATATCAATCATGTAATTCAATAGAGGTCAAATACCTTGCAACTTTTTTTTTAAATTTTTTTTTCAAGTTTTCATATAATTGAAAGAATATGTTTGCTAACTTTGCTAAATCACTCATTCCAAAACACAGTACTGTGTTACAGTATTAGGGCCATCTGTATTCGTATGTATTCCATACCAAGGAATTTCAAGTTCAGAGAGTTAAACTCTAATGTAAATGCCAGAGTTTAGATCCTGTGAATAATTCAGCGTGTCTAGGCAACATGTTTCTCCTGAATTATCTGACCACACAGTATTTTTCAAACAATACTATATTGTGTTGTACAATGTAGTATATTGTTCTACATCTTTATATGAAAATGTACTGCAGTGTTATTGCTTTCCTTCTTTCCAAATTACACTCACTTAAGAGGTCATAATGCACTTATTTCCATAACCTATCTATTGGCTAAGGCAAACATTTTCAAAACTGGATTGCTAAAATAACCCTGTTATGTAGACAGTGCCTTATTTGCAAAGCTCTAAACTTTTACAACTGCCACAGGAATAATTTTTTTTTCACACATAAAGATATGTGTTAGACATCAGTCTTGCAATGAATTACCACATGAGGCCTCATGCTAAATGCCAGTACACCCAATGCCCATAATTTTTTTCAATATTTAAAATCCATGGGTATGTTAGCTGTTCGTTTTCTTCCAAAAGTTTTCAGAACTGCTTTAACCTAATACTGGATCTGCAACTCTACTTTGGGGAAGAAATTTTGTGGCAGTTCTGATACTGAGATTACTACTCAAGTTTAAAGTGGGAAAATTTAAGGATTGCCTTTAAAGGAATTAAAGTAGTGCCTTCCCATGGGGGAAAATTCAAATGCAAAACTATCTTTAGAGTCTTTTTAAAGAAGCAGAGGCATAATACTAAACCCCACCTTTTATGCCTATCTCCCACTATTTAATTCATATGGGTGGAAGTCTGCATGCAACTCCTTTAGTGAATTTTTATTCAAACCTTTAAGGGATATATGTGTACCACACAGGCATTGTTTTATGGCAGGTTCTCAAATCACAGTGGGAAAAGAGCCAGGGTTTAAGCAATACTCATCTGCGTTTTGGAAGGAAATAAAAAAGGGATCCGTGCATCAGCATAATCAGATAATGTGACTCAAGAACAAGTGTCACATTCACTGATGGTATAATTTTTATAACTTCCTCTTATCTGACTAAATAAACACCTCACCACAAGAAAGAAAAATATAGAGCACAACTCATTAGGTTTCTACCCTACTCCCCTGCCTCTGAAGGCAGTTATAATGTTTAGGTGCACAAAGTTAAAATAAAAGAAGGTTTGCATGTAGAGCTTAGACACTGGCAAAAGCTAGCAAGTTCACAATATATTTGAAGCAAATAAATTCTACCTTTTGTTCAGTGAAAATTTTGAAATTCTGCTTCTGGTTATTGCACAATTAAATTGTGATTTTTTTGTTGTTTCAATAGAGCATCAGATGCCTAGATCAAGACAAACATAGAACGGAATTAAAACCTTTGGCCCAAGATTTTGTGGTCTAAATATGAAAAAAGAGAGCTATTAAAAACAAAGAAGGTGAACAATGAAACAACAGGATAGATACTAGTCATCCTTGTAGACAATACTTTCAATGCTTGAGCTGCCAAGCTTTTGTAGGTATTGGGACAAATTTGGAGGGATTTGAGGCAATGAAGCTGTATTTCTGTGCTGCAAATCTCATTTGGTGCTGGTTTAATCAGCAAGGAAAGACCTTTTGGAAGCCTGTACAAAAATGAAAATGATAACTTCCTATTAGGGTTTACATATGCCTCATTTAAAGGACCTAATATTTTACTTCTCTGACTGGAAAAACTCTGTGTTATACATTTTAGATTGAACTGTTCTGTTTAATGACACATTTGGAGAGACAACAAGACACAAGGAGAATTGTTTCTGTCTAAGGTTTTGTAAAGTTTTCCAGTAGTCATCAGCAGCTCTTTAAAGTTCAGTCCAGGTTAAAAGTCATATAGCTCTTTTCAGTGTTCAAAGGAAGGCAAATTCCTATGCCAGGGCAGAAATTACTTGCTCAGATGTACAATTGACTTATCTCCACCCAAATATTTCAGTGCCTGGAGGCTTACTACAGATGTTCTCTTTCTTCCTTGAACATTTTGTAGCCAAGGCACTCATTCAGCTGCAGGAAGAAACTATCAGTCAATGAAAAGAACACAGACAAAAATCAGGCTGTATTAAACAAAATCGTAACTCAACTTATGATTTTAGTGTGCTGAACCCAAATAAAATTTAATCTGGTGGGAGATCTTAACTGCATGCTAGAATCCCATTAGTAACGGGACTACTGGTGGATTAACATGGGATTCAGTTCTACTCTTGCAGACTTTTTTCAGACTTGTAAGAGATTTCTACTGATATTAAACAGGTAAAAAGATGTTAATACATATTCTAAGTAATTAGTCCAGTCATGCCAAAGAAAAGAAAAACTGACCATTTTCTAGAATGTGTGCTGGTTTTAAAGGTTCCTTAAATAATTTATTCACTTACATCAGAAGAAAGCAGTAGAATGACACCCATACATATAGCCAGACAGGAAGCATGAACTGTGTCTTCCAATTTCAGATATGCTCCACTGATTTCTGAAAAGGGAAAAGGCTTTAAAAATATTGTGAGAGTCCATTCTTTTTATTGCATTAATCCTTGTAGCTCAGATGAAACAATGTCCCAGGTCTCTAGAATGAAGGAGTTTTTCTTCTGTTAATAGCTGCTGGAGCTACTAGGATCAACAGGAGAGCAGCAGCAACCTGGTCAGCTTCTTCAGTAAATGAAGAAAATTAAGCCATCCTAGTTGTAAAGGATTAAGGAAGATTGGATACGTTTTCTATTGTTTCTTTTTTAACAGGAATTAAATCACATTTTGGATACATCCTCATTTGGATACTTCCACATTTGGATACTTCCTCATGAGGAGAAGCGAGCAGCAGGCACCGATCTCCTCTCTTGTGACCAGTGACAGGGCCCAAGGGAATGGCCTGAAGTTGCGTCAGGGGAGGTTTAGGTTGGATATTAGGGAAAGGTTCATCATCCAGAGTGGGGTTGGGCACTGGAACAGGCTCCTCAGGGAAGTGGTCACAGCACCAAGCCTGACAGAGTTCAAGAAGTGTCTGGACAATGCTCTCAGGCACATAGTGTAATTCTTCAGGCTGCCCTGTGCAGGGCTGGACATCAATGATCCTTGTGTGTCCCTTCCAACACAGGATATTCTGTGATTCTACATGTTAGGTTGACACAATGTAGTGCAATCTTGCTTTTTTTTTTTCGTCCTGGGTGTTTGTATTGGCTAATGTTTTACTCTGTGTTACAACTCTTTACATCATGTCGTAATTTTGGGTAGAAGTGCCAAATATTGTAGTAGCTAGCTTAATGTTGTGTGTTGTTGTGATACAGTGAGGGTTTGGCCAGGAATTGCAGTTCCTGCATTCCCTTTTGGTGTAAATTCCAGGGGTGAATTGGACAACAGTGCACAAGTAACCAGTCAAAAAAAAACCCCAGAAAATTAACTTAAAGGAAAGACTTCTTTTTCCTCCATTAAAATCAGTGGAACTTCAGAAAGATATGGTACTTCATAACTTTTATTTAGGACTAAACACTCAGTGCTGTAGTATTGTTTTCTTACACGCCTGCATCCTTCAGTTTATGGCTAGCTATATGCATTGCACACCTCTTGACAGTAAAGAACTGCCTTCATTACAAATATATTTAATATTTTCAAAGTTCTGGGAGATGACCTAAAGTCCTCTTCAAAATTTTTTTATAGATACAGCTCTATTCTAGAGAGTGGCATCTCCCTAAATTTCATTAGTTTAAACTTAGGATGTACAATTGAGTGCTTCTATCAAAATCTCAATCATCAACAACAAAAAAAAACCAAAAAACAAAAAAAACACCAACAAACAAAAAAAAACCCAACACACAAACCCACAAATAAAAATCCAAAACACTAAAAAGAAAAAAAAAAAGGACTTGCTTTTATCTAAGGCCTCCATCTTAACCTGGGAAGCCTGCAGGTTTACAGTTCTAGCCTTGCTTTTTTTTTTTTTGCAAGTGTTAAAATTCTTGTATGAGTATTTTTTTCAGGCTCCTGTTCTCCTCCCAGAATAGACAGCTTGTGCTGGTCCTCCTGCTCTGTTTAAGAAGGCAGTCACACCTCCATGACCTATACTAACTTCTCAGTATTTCTTCCTCTGTACCTCATTGCTAGGTTACTGTCAAGAACTACAGCCAAGAGCCTCTCAATATTCAGTTGCAACATTCATTCTCTTAGATGGTAGATTTCCTCTCACTTCCAAAAAATTCTCCCAAATAAACTGTTGTTCCAAACTCCATATGCTCCCTTAATTTTGAGCATATGAGTAATGTCACTAGGTTCAAGTTCTATTTGTCATGGCAGTTGTGAAGGATGGTTTAAAGTAAACACAGCACTGTGGACTCTTTGTGCCCCTTTTGCCCAGTTCCATCCATTTTGAGATCCCAGTGATCAGGTTTTTCATCATTCAACTTTTTCCAGCAAATGAGAAAATTAATGTGTTTTCATAATTTGATGTATTTGTGGATTCAACTTCAGCACAGATGTCAGTTTCTAATGCTGCTGTGCTATTTTTTGTATCAATTAAACTCTAAAGCAAAAAGATTTTAGTTACTTGCTGGAGCTCAAAAACATATGGGCACCAAGTGAATCTCTTTGCGGTGAAGGAAAAATAGTAATTTATGCCACAGTAAACCTTTTTTCCAGTAATAAGGTAGATGCAGTAACTTGTATTCTGTTTTCCTTTACTTTTTGTTAATTTTCTATTTAAAAACAAACAAAAAATCCCCCTATTTGGAAACAAGTTAAATAAACATGTTGATCAGCCAGGAAGGTTTCAGTGTTTCTGCTGACACTGGCACAACGAAGAAAAATGGAAAAACTAAATAAGACTTGACTCTTACCAAAGCAGCACAAAGTAATGAAAGTTTTCTCCAGTGCAGTGTTTAACATATACGCAAATGGGAAGGAACATATGGCCATCACTATATGCTATGGAAAACCTTATTTTCAAATATCAGATACTGATTTTACATAGAAAGAGGTCAGTTAAGAGTTAGTGAAAATAAAAATTAAATTCTCTAATATTTTGCTTTTTTCCTTTATCTAAAAATGCTTTGAGATTACCATGCTAAAACATGAAGTGGGGACATGATTTGTTCTGTGCCTTGTACTAGAAATAAAATTAATACAACTCCAGTCCAGTGATTTACCCACTAGACCACACTTAGAAGAGAAAGCTAAAATCATGACCGTTTCATTTGTGACAAAGTAAATGTCTTCACTCCTGAACAGATTGACACGATCTTATTCCACTGTACAAAAGGTAATTCTATCAGCACTGTCTATGGCTGCACTTGCCTCCCTGAGGACTATGGGATGTGCATACTCATCTCAACTCAGCCTTCATAACTTTCTACCTTCTGATCTGGTTTCATGTCTTTTCATTGCAGAATAGTTATGTCTTGAGTTTTACATAATTGTTGGTGAAAATCTACCCTGATTCAAGTAGTTTATATTCAGCTCTCAGATTTTCAAGAAAATACTTAATATCGTGGTTAGTCTGTAAGCTGTTTGCAACAGTGATACATCTGATTCAGTGTGCCAGAAGTTCATAATAAGGTACAGTATCTTTGAAAATTGTATCTCTTTTTGAACTAGAGGGAACCCACACAGATCTCAAAAAAATATTTTCTCCCTCTTAAAGTCAATAATATTCTACATAAAGCGTCATGTCTTTCAGAAACATATTCACATATTAAAACATGTCCTTTTTTTTTTTTTTAATGACCAAAGTTCCTGCACTTTGCCCCTCACCCTAATAGCTATTTCTAGAAAAGCTCTCCATCACTGCAGAATTCTCAGTTTGCCTACTCTGACTGCCCTACATGAATATATTAGTGCACTTCTCCTGTGCACTCTGCAAACCTACCAAAAACTAATAAACAGATATTACTCTTGACTTTTACAGTCATATAAACTTTCCCCCCTGCTCTTCCCGTACCACCATCAGGTTACAGGGATGGACTGTCTTTTGCTGGAAATGACTTTAGAAGGATCTGTTCTTAAAAGTTATTATGCAACAGACACATATGAAATTAAAGCCTATTTAACAACCTTGTTCTTGTCTAATTGTTTTACAATTTCAAGAAATTCATTCTTCCATTAGCTATGCATTTATTTTTCAGCATTCTCCCCTAGGGGATTTGCTGCCTGTTACTGTATGTGTGTGTGTTTATCTTGCTAGCCAATAGGTATTTTAAATCTGTGGCAAGTCAGACTAAATTTGTCAGAGTGGTAGAGATTTCAGTGGAGTGAGCTGTCCATGCATAAATGCTTGATCTCTACCTAGATGAAGATGTAGAGAACAAATGTAGCAAAGCATCCACCCTCCTGCGTAGATTATCTGCTGTCATGTTAAGGTTAGATCATAGAATCTTAGAACCATAAAATCATAGATTTGCTTGGGCTGGAAAGGACCCTAAAGATCATCTAGTTTGCACCCCCCTACTAAGGGCAGCAACACCTTCCACTAGACCATGTTTCTCAGAGCACCATCCAACCCAGCCTTGAACGGGGCATCCACAGGTTCTCTGGACAACCTGTTCAAGTGCCTCACCACCCACACAAAAAATAATTTCTTGCTAATATCTGATCTAAACCTAACTTCTTTCATTGCCCTCTGTCCTATCACTACATGCCCTTGTAGAAAGCCTCTCCCTCTTTTTCATATGTCCCCTATAAGCCCTGGAAGGCTTCAATTAAGTCATCCTGAAGCCTTCTCTTTTCCAGGCTGAATAAACCCAATTCTCTCAGCTTTACTTGTAGGAGAGGTGCTCTATCCCCTTAATCTTCTTGATGCCCCTCCTCTAACAGGTCGATGTCACTCCTGTGCTGCAGAACCTAGAGCTGGATGCAGCACTTGAGATGGGATTTCATGAGAGTGGAGTAGAGAGGCAGAAACATCATCCTTGACCTGCTGGCTTTGCTTAGAGTGGGAAACATTTTGCTCCCACAGTGCCCATCCTGCTTACCACCTTCTCAGGGGGTGTGGGGGAAGAGTTTGCCAGTGTCTTATAACTTTAACTGCAATATGGATTCTATAGCACTTAAGCAGGGACTAGTTACTGATAAAGCCTTAGCATGACACAGTTAATAAACCAATTAATCACAACTTCACTAAAAACCCTGTCTTCTTTAGCCTGTTGTTCATAGCAGTAATAGTAACTCATTGATCCCAAATGAGAAAGTCCAAAATGTATTCGCAAATGTATCTATGTCACTTCAGCAACAGAACCCAATCTGTTAGTGCAGACTGAGTATTTTCTTCATTTCTAGGCTCAAATGCTTGAAGGGAAAACAGAATTGGTGGCCTCACAAAGTCTTTTGTAGATCAGTTTTTCTGTAGTTCTTCACTTTGGCTACTATGATCATCAAAGGACCCAATTTTATTCAACTCTTTCCAAACAGAGCATATTTCAAGAAATCGTTTTGAGGGTGTTTTCCTTTGCTGTCCTGTCCTTCCTTCCTTTTTCCTCTTCAGAACTACTTTCAGACTACCAGAGTAATTACAGAGTATCACCCAGCCTCCCTTCACAAAGATGCCTTATCTTCAGTTTATGTCAAAGCTTAAAAAATCTGCATCTTGGCTATGAGTATGTTTGTCTATACGAAATTATTTCCCTTCCTTATGACTTAAAAATGGGAGACAGACTATGTATAATGACAATTCTGCATATGTCATTTGGTTTAGTCTCTCAAGACACTTTGAATGTGTTTAACATGCACTCAGGTAGTACATTTTCTAACAAATTTAAGACTTTTAAAATCTACTTACATTTCTTGCCTTAAGTCCAAAGCTCTATCCAGGTTAAGCTTTGGCTCACAAAGTGTTCTGCATAGCTGAAGGCTGGCTGGGGACCCATATTATACAATTTGAAGTTTGATATTGTGATCCAAGTGAGTAAAATCACATTTTAGTGCTAGTTGAGATAATCCAGCAAAACAACAGGACACTATTTCACCAGCTTCCTGTTTCAGTTACTTGAAGATAAGTGTTTCATTATTACAAAGAAAACTGTTAGTCAGAGCAAAAAGGGATTTTCAAGATCTCCGTCTTGGCCAGGTTTTTTATTGGGCAGTGAATCATATGTATAATTTAATCCTTACCCACACAGTGTTCCTGAGAAGCAGCTCAGGGTTTTTTTTTGAAGTATCAAGGTCAGATAACAACCAACAAATTTATAAATCTCCCTAACTATTTCCCCATCTAAGTTCCTGAGTTTGTAATTCCCTTACTGAGGAACAATGCAAATGGGATTCTTTCTATGTGTGTGTACTGTTCTTTAAATATGTATTAGTAGCTGTTTGTTACTCAAAGGTAAGGCTGATTTCACCCTGTTTTTAT
The DNA here is from genome assembly GCA_036023395.1 of Myiotriccus ornatus. Classification (NCBI taxonomy): domain Eukaryota; kingdom Metazoa; phylum Chordata; class Aves; order Passeriformes; family Tyrannidae; genus Myiotriccus; species Myiotriccus ornatus. The sequence continues at coordinate 121,193,628 of JAYRBT010000082.1, read as the reverse complement.
CCCTCTTCCTTTTTACAACAGGTTTTAACTGATTCAAATAATTTGTTCCCACTACTTCCCATATCAAAGGTGGTGACCTCATATTTTCTTTGGCCTATAACTCTTTCAGAAACACTCATTGCATATTCAGGTTTGGAACTGAAGGCACAAACTTTGCTTTGATAAAAAATTGGTGAAACTTTACAGGGCCCTTGTTGAATGGCAGGAAAGGGTTGGGGGTGGGGGGGTGCAGGGAGTGAGGGCAGAGTGAGGTAGAAAAGTCTTTTCTCTTGTATCCATAGGACCGTCTTTCACAATTTGCTTTTTGTGGTGTCTTTCAAGTTGTGCTGCTTCCCAAATCTACATTTCTGCTTTTTCACTTCTTACCCTTTGTTATTGCCTTATGAAAAATGTGTTTGTAATTGGTAAAGACAGTTTTATTAGGTTAATTGAGCAAATATATCCAGTACAGAAAAATTATCTTTATCCACAAAAGCTACCAGAACCATATGCATTTAAACCAATACACTTTGTACCTGAGAGCTCAGCCAAGGCAACACAAACTGTGCTGAAGTTCACTCTTCAGAAAAAAACCCCAACTTTTTTCTTTCAAGTTTTTCGGTGGAATGTGGATTTATAAAATCTTTTTGAGCCCATGTGTTAAGGCTGGGGGGGAGATGAATGGGTCACTGACCAGACCCTGGCCTAAGGCTAAGCTAGCTGAGCAGAATGTAAGAAACTACTGGGCATGACGAGAAAACTGCTGTGTGTAACAATCAACTGTGTGAGACACTAAAAAAATTACTTATAACATCATAAAGAATAGATGGATTGTACAGGTTATTAAGGGGAGTCATGTCAGGTACAAACAAACTTTACAGAGAGTTTAGGGGGAATAATAGGGACTTCTCTGGGAATTTTCCTATGGAGAAAGTATTAGAAATGTCGAACAGGTGTCTCACAACTCAGACCAATTGGGAAAAAGCAATTGGAGTGGATGTTTATTTAGGAAATAATGAGTGTGTTAAAAAGGAAAATTCTGGGAGGGGGTAATAGAACATAAGGTGTCGTAAATCAAATTATAGGTTTGTTTGGGGGTCTGTGTTTGACAGTCCTGCATTTTGGAACAGCGTAATAAACCCACTGTTTCCACTGTGCTGACTTGCTTTTGCAGTCAGAAGGGAACTGGTGTCATTCCCACATTGCCAAAGAGCCACAGCAGCTTTCATCATTCTGCTATTGGGGAACAACTGGAGGGTACTATCTGATATCTTCACCCATCCACGGCCTCCTTTATCATCACAAACTTCCTCTTAACACTTGTGCATCCTGCAAATTTCATAAATTATAGCTTTTGAATTGTTACACTTTTCAGTAGATTCCTTGTAACTACTGTTCCTTAATACCAGAGATTGTTCCTGGCTCTTCCTAGATTCGGTTTGAAGCAAAAAGAGGGATTGGAGAGACAATGGGTATGACTAGATAAGGTAAAACTCGAGCATTAAGCTCAATTGCTGTTTCACCTGGGTCATTCCAAGGTCTATGTTGATTTTGAAATCAAACTGGAAGTCTCTCACTTGGGAGGAGTGATCTTCCCATTTTTCACTGTGTGAAAACAAAACTATTTTTGATAGGAAATTTCATTATGCGGCAAATAACCACAAATGAGGTTAGAATGAGGAGATATACTCAAACCATTTATTTGTTTAGGAAATAACTCATTTTGCCTGTTTGTTTTGCTTGAGGACATTATTGGATACAAGCTACCTAAAACTGTGGAGAGTTGTGCTCATAAAGTGAAGCAATTTGTTGGCTGTCCAAAGTACAGCCATTTAACAGTCTGAGGAGCCATTTCCTAAAAGCCTGTTTAAAGCTTACCAGATTTAATGTAGGAAATTGCTGAAAGAACTACAGGTCCTGAAACTCAATTTAAAGCTGCTAGAAAATGTAATGAGATTTTTTTCTCCATTCTAGGTTTCTTCATGTAGACTAATGATCTAGACAAAGGCTATGAGGGCTAATGAACACATGGTAGGACTTTATGTAGGTATCAAAGCTGATGTGACCCACATATATCTAGACCTTAGCACTGTAACTCAGATCAGAAAAAAAGTATTTGATACTGCCTGGTTCAACTGCCATAAGCTTAAAACTTGGAAGTGTTAATGAAAGTTAATGTATCAATGAAAGACACACTTCTGCTGTCTGAAAGAAGTCAGCTTTCAGAACTGCACTGGGAAATGTCAATCTGTGGGAAATTCACACTAGTCAGGGGAAATACAGAGTATCACTTGGTTCTTCACACCATTAGGTTGTGACAGCTCTTTCCACAGCAGGCAGTAGTGGGCATGATCACAGACTGAAATGGTGTGAATAATAAAATGGATTTAACCACGAATCTGCCAACTTTCAGCAGGCAGTGAGGCAGCTTGTCATACAGTACTAGTTTTAATGTTCTTCTCTCTTATAAGAAGGCTTGGTCCTTTTCACATTTGCAGTGTTTTCTAAACTAAGAGGTCTGTACCTGCAGGATTTTAGAACAAGTTTTGACAGTTGCATGGGGAAAAGATATGACATTGAGGGGCAATTCCCTGGTGTTCACAGAGGCCTGGCTTAAGCTCTCTCTTGTGAGATCAGCAAGTTAGTGTTACTCTGGGCTATTACGGGCTCATCCACAGTGAGGCACGTATCTCTACACAACTTTTCCCAAAGCAATCACTTTTACTAACTGAATGTATGAGACGACCTTGCCTGAATGAGGATCTAAGAAACCTGACAAGAAAAGAGCTGAGGAACAGATCTCAGTTTCTTTCAGGTTCACGTCTGTGTTTCCCACAAAGAATCACAGAATTGCAAAATGGGTAAGGTTGTAAAGGACCACAAGGGATCACCTAGTCCAGTTTTCTGCTCAAGCAGGGTCAACCTAGAGCACATGGCACAGGATTGTAATCAGTCAGTTCTTGAATATCTCCAGTGAGGGAGACTCCACAACCTCTCTGGGCAGCCTGTTCCAGTGCATGGTCACTTGTACAGTAATGAAGTTCTTCCTCTTGTTCAGATGGAACTCCCTGTGCATCAGTTTCTGCCCACTGTCTCTTGTCCTGTTGCGTGGCACCACTGAGAAGAGCCTGGCACCATCCTCTTGGTACCCTTCCTTTCAGATATTTACTGACAGTGACTCTCAGTCATTTCTTCTTCAGACTGAACAAGTCCAGCTCTCTCAGCCTATCCTCTCATAAGAGAGATGCTCCAGTCCCTTAATTATCTTTGTTGCCCTTCACTAGACTCACTCCAGGAGCTCCATGTTACTCTTGTACTGAGGACCCCAGAATGGGACACAATACCCCAGATCTGTCACTATGGAAACATTGTTCTTTCTCTGAAATGCAAGCATTTTTTCAAGGTACAGGTATTCTCTCTACCAAACGTGTATTGCCATATAATCACTCAGGCAGTGTTTATTCTGAATAGTTTTTCCAAAAACTGTGATTCAGGAATGGCTTCTTTGAGAAGTCTGCAGAATTGAACCCTTGAACCTTTTAATTTTTCTTTCTTTTTTTTTTTTTAATTCAGTGAATAGATTATTAGTTTTGACCCTATTCTGTAGTGTGTTTTCATGACTTCATATATAAACTTCTTGATGCCAAAATACCAGCCTTCATTTAAAAACCATTATGCGAGCTCAGTTATGGCCAAAGCATATCTCTGTTTTGCTGAGATCTGAGTACCTCTCCAACCCATGCTGCTCTGAAAGCTATTGAAAAATTCGTTATCTGGATCAGTTAAAATTCACATGTGCAAGAAGAAATAAAAATATTCTGCAAGTATTCTTGCCATACTGTATAATCGGGTTCCTATCTAGTTCTGTATGGAGGAAAGCTCCATCAAAGCACAGGAGCTTTCATGATAAGCTACTGCACCTACATGCTGTACAACTGCACGCTCACAAAGCCAGTGGTGGACCTGTTACCACGATGACTTTGTAACTGGACTCTCAGCTGACTTGTAACTATGACAACTATGACCACCTATGGGCAAAGGACAGTATTTTTCAATGGTATTTTATTGTCTTGCCTTGTACATTGCATTACGTACGGTTGCAAAACTCCTTTCCATGTTTATGCCCTAAGACTGGATTCAAAAATATAACAAATTTCTGCCTTCACTGTAGGAGCGTTGAGTAATGCTGGACAGGTTGCATTATCTAGAGCGAGAATAGCATCTTTTTACCTCTCTGGTGCCTTGGCATAGGAACAGGAATGACTGTGAAATACCAAGAACAAATTACTACAGATGAGGAACACACTGCTAAAGAGAGCCTTCTAGCTGACACTGCTTTCAGTAAAGTTATAATCAACAAGTTTATTTGCTCTTTCAGCATCTCAGCCCAACCAATGTGGGCTTTCATCCATACTGAGGGTTCACTTGCACATTTTAGGTTTTGACAATATACCACATAGCAATACTTGTACCTTGAACAGCTCACTGTCACATCTTCAGTTTGGTGTGTTATTTGACTTGAATCTATTAGAAGAAAAAATTTATATTCATATAATAAAATTGATACAATTTTATATTCTGTTTTGTAAAATCCTTGGAGAATTTAATTATAATTGTCACAGCAGCTTAAATCCCTCTGTCTCTTATGTCTATCCATGTACAGTGACACCTTTTATTCCTCAGTTTAAGGTGCATGTATAATGCTAAAACTGCTAGGAAAATGAATAGTTCTGAGTTTTCTGTCCTTTGTTTTGTCTTAAAAACCTGACCTGTAGCATTGTTTTCCTTCAAAAGTGTTCCAAATTCCCGTTTCTTAGCAAGAAGGCAAAGGAAAAATGTGTTGGGTAGTTGTGTGAACTGCCCAGAGCACAAAATTTGGTATGTTATTAATATTTCAAGATAAAATGCTCATTCTCACATAAAGAGTCCTAACTCCAGCATTAGTGAGGGATAGTAACAGTAGATGAAAGCAGCAAGCCCAACTGAAGGGACTTCCTGAAAGTAACTGCTTTGCACAGATGAGGAAAGAACTGGATTTATGAGTCAAGATAAAAAGACCTTTCTCCCTTGCATTAACCTCATTTAATTCAAGTATACGACTTCTTTCCCAGCCTGTCAGACCAGGTCTGCACTTTGTATGTACTCAGATCCTTCCTGATAGCAAGAGAAGGAGCTTCTGCTTGCTCAGGAGAAACTTTCAGAACCGAAGGCTGAAATATTATCCTCTTCCTGCCCCCCTCTCATGCTCATTCTCTTCCTCCCACACAAACATGCACATGATTTCCTGTCATTTATCTTTATTAATTCCTGTTTTCACTCTTCTACCCCCTCCTACATTCCTTACTTACAGATACACCAATACATATACAAATACATGTGTATTTATTTGAACATATATAAAACCTCCAGTGGGTTGGCCCCTCTCCATGTAGCTGACAGGACACTTTCAAAAAGCCCCACTTCCTAACAGATATATATTCTTTCAGTGGTAATTGGGCTCAAGAGAAAAGAGAAAGCCCAGAATTGAATATATAACAATGTAGGTGATATAAATGTGAATTCCTAAGGTGATGGTTGAATGGAAGAGTATATACCAAAATTAAATTTCTATTTATCATAGATAAACCTCTATGGAGTAAATTACTTACAAAGAGCAATATTAAGCCAAAAACATAAAGAGAAAGAAAGAAAGAAAATAACTCAGTTTTTAACAAGTTATTTAAAATTCTTCAAGGGAAAATTTTAATCTTTTTCTCTTGAATAAATAATGCAATATTGTAAGGACACCTGAAAGCTGAAATAGAACTCCACAAGGAAAGAAAGAAAACATATCTTTTGCCATGAAAGAGATCTGCTCACAGACGGTAGTAGTAACAACCAATACAATAAAGCTGGGGCTTTTAAAACACATAATTTTAGTCACAATTAATCATAAAAATTGGAACAGAAGAGTTGCTTGCAACACTGTGAGGAAAATTTTCATTCCTTCTCAACATATTCACCTTAAAGTGTTCCCACACACTAATTAAATGCACTATTTTTGTGATTATTTTCCACACAGGAGGAGTTAATTTTTCTTTAGTCTTGGAAAGAGGCTTTGCTCAGGCCTTTTAGCTCACAAATAAGAAAAATAAACCATTGCACTAGTTATCCGTTCTCTTCCACAATCCTCTGTCATTTTACATATCATTTTATATTTTTGCCTCAGCTGCCTGTGATCACAACCAAAATGGTGCACCAGTGCAACAAACATCTGCTTCAGCTTCCAGCTGAGCAGCAGCAAGTCTGCTGCAGCTCCATGGTCCCTGCTCCAAAACTAACGAGGCCACACACATACAGCACACGTATGCACTGCATATATGCATATACACACAGCCAGGTACACAGAGACAGAAACTCTGAGCTCTCACACAGCATCATCCTCCCCTCTCAGCCTGAGCAGAATGGAAGTCTGCCAGTACATATCTTTGTGTATTCCCCCATCAGCTGAGCTTAATACAATCTGCTCAGTTGCTCCCATTCCTCATCTTTCCCTGACTCGTCTTGATGGGTTCACTCCTCTACACTGGCGCTGGGTCTCTTCTGGGACACATCTGGAAGGGGCTCAGACAGTTTGTCTCTTCCTCTGAAGCCTAATTTGGGTTCCCTGCCTGCTGCAGTGTCCCTCTGCTTATTTGGGTTTGTGAAGATAGGCCTGTGATGAAATGATGGCTCATGTGACTTGCCTTTCAGGACAGGGGATTGCTTGAGCTCTCCAAATGATTTTGCATCTCTGTGCTCCTTTCTGGGTGTGCAGATGAGTTTCTATCATATAACTCAACAACCAAAAATTATATTTATTCAATATTTTGGTTTTTGGAAAAAGAAAAAGAAAAAAGAGAGAGATAAGTTGCTGGTTTGGGAATCACTTCCCAGGAACAGGAAATGTAGAGGAGAGGAACGAAAAAAGCATGTAATGTGTAATATCATGTTTGTCAGTAAAGGAAGGCTATCCCCTCAAAACAACAGATTTTTGAAACCAAACTCCAAAATGTAATAAAGCATAGCAGCCCTGGGTATGTGCAACAGCACTGTAGACCTGAGGAAGGCAGTCCAGTCAGTAGTTACGACATACAGACAAAGGTCTGTATTCTTGCAGACTGATCTTTTGAAGGTGTGTAAATACTCAGAGATTTTTTTTTTTAATTGAATCTTACTTGAAGAATTCCAGACCACCACGAAGTGTAATTATGTGCTCTGTCTTAATCAGGGTAGTCTATACTGTTCAGTGTCTTGCAGACTTTATCATCCTTCTATTTAATTTTGGTTCCAGCCTTTAGTATCTGGAGCTGCTGTATCATAAAATTTTACTTTCAGGACTTGTTATTAGTGCTCTGAATAAATGAACACCTATTCATATCTTAATATATGCATCCTACTGTAAATTTTGCCTTGGGAATTAAAAAATATTAAAATGCAGCTCATTATTATTATTTTAATAATTTGGAAAAAAAACAAATTAGTATTGCTTTTCAGAAACATTTGATTTACATTTAAGTCTCATTAGGATCAAAGACACTAAAATATATAACAATGATTTTATATTTATTTTAAATACTGGTATTGCTGCTGCTTCTTTGGCATTCCATTTTTCAAGAAAATCAGCACTCATATAAAATCTAGGTTTTCATGGTATTTAAATGTATGAATTTTCTTGCCTCTTCTAGAGCTATTAAGATGGAGTGATAGGAACACAGAAATTTGAGCTAGTTATTAGGATCTAAATACTTGTAGTAGAATAGAAAAAGCATGAAATTTGCTTTTAATTCAGTCTAAGTGTTTGCTTAAAATTTTGGTATCAGGACTAGTATCTGAAGCTGACCATGGATCTCTGAATATCAAAAAATATTTCAGTTTTCTCATCAGTAAACAAGGAGTCACAATATACACTGTCAAAATTTGGTGATTATTTATTCCAAATGGACAAGAAATTTTTCAAAGCTACAAGAGTAGTTATGTGGAGTACTTTGTTTTCCAATGGATGGTGCACAGTAATAAGAAATGTCTAGTCCTGCAGTTTGTCTCTGACAGCGTTGTGAGATGGACGCTTAAGAGGAGGACACAAAGAAAACCTTCAGTGCAAAACTGTAGAATAACTTGCTTATGGTAAGAATGTTTATTACACCCCGCAGGTTTTGTTTTATGTACTTTACCATAGAGATTTATATTTTATTTGATCAGAGAGGGATTATCTGGAAAGACTGAGAAAGACAGAGAGGTTGTGAACTCCTTGTGCTTCTGACTAATGCTACAAACCACAGTCTTTGTATTCATATATTACTGCATACAGTCTTGATGGATGATATTTCAACAAAAAGAAGGGATAAGTGGGTTTTGTAATTTAAAAGTTTAGTGGACAAGTTGTGGTGCTTCACAATCCTAATTTTATATGAATAATTTCCCATTTCAATAAAAAATTGTTACAGTGCATGTAATGACATAAAACAGATTTATGCCTTCACTAAGTACTGCACAGGATTGCAAACAAGAAATGTGCAACCAGCCCACCGATGTTCTAAAGTCATATTTTCAGAATGACATTTCGTCCCTTCCTGATATTCCTTATTTTTAAAGACATCCAACAGAAACCTAAGCTTCTCTAAAAGCAAGACGCTTCACGGAAGAAGTTCTACATGAACTAGGCTGCGCCCTGGCCTGCATCAAGAACAGTGTGGGCAGCAGGAGCAGGGCAGTGATCCTTCCCCTGTACTCTGCATTGGTGAGGCCACACCTGGAGTATTGTGTTCAGCTCT
>JAYRBT010000082.1:121128057-121162128 GCA_036023395.1 Myiotriccus ornatus | reverse complement strand
GCTCCATCTGCCCGGGGAGTGGCCCTGACCAGGAATCGAACCCGGGTCTCAGCGGTGACAGCGCCGCGTCCTTAACCCCTAGACCACCAGGGGCTCCCAAAGGTGTGGGTTAAGATCTGAGTTACAGGAGAGTTTCTCTTACTGTTTTCAGAGGTCTTCTCTGATAATGCCTCCAGGTGTCATGTAATTTTACTCTAGAGCAAACTGATTCCCATAGACATTGAAGTTAATGTGCAGAACACAGGAAGTTTCTCCTTTTTTTTATTTTTTTTTTTTTTTTTTAATAACAAGTTTATTCACAGCTCCCATAGTGGGAGATAGCATTCAATGGTTCATTGCATGAGGATCTTTGATAGCTAAGAAACACTTTGAATGATAGATTTAACATTCTGCTTAATAGCCTAATAATAATGTCTCCCTGCAATAATCAGCATAAATGTCTATCTTTCAGCTTCAGGGCAGAGATGGTAATAATTCAATGACAGGTATAGTTTAGTCTGACTGGAGCTAACAACTATTAGGAGCAGAGAGCCTATTTATCTTTATTGCTTCAACTTGAACCATGCAAACTTGATGTATGATTCTGTCATGGGAAGCTCAGTGTCACCTACTAGTGCCACCAAATATTTCAGCTAAGGAGATGGTCTTGTTCTACATTCTGATGCATAGTGTGTTTTTTCTGGTTATGGATCAGTAACTCAACAAGGTCTGACAACAGGACAAAGCTTCTTGCAATGGTCCAGGAATCCACTCATGCTGCCATTTCTCTCAAATATGGAATCTTTTTATGGGAATGTCCACATACTGTACCTGAATAGGTATAAGTTATTTTCTGGAATGTTTTTTTGTCCACTTCTTTGTTTACCTCTTTACTACTACAGGAAGCACCTCTCTGCACCTACTTAAACCCAAGCTCATCTTTCTGAATGTCAGTGATCAGAACTCCCGATACTCTCATATGTTGTATACTAACATTCACATTCTCCCACTCTACTGAAAATAGTTTGGAAGTACCTTAGTACCGCATCTGACCCTTACAGATGCACTTTTTTGATAATTCAAAGTAATTCTTACAGCTTTCTCACTGTCACGGTTTGTGGGGGTCAGGGAAAACCAAGGCCAGTGGATTCTTGAAGGTGAGTGGTAGCTGTCTCTGCCAAGCCTGGCAGGGGAGCAATCAGTCTCGTCCTGGGGGCAAATTCCAGCCGCACCCAAACGCAGGACATGAGACAAGGTGAACAGGACAACAGCTGTGGCTGATCCCAGCCGCAGCTGGTCACAGCGTGAGCTGATCTAACTTTATTTTACAAAAAGGAAGGTTTTTATAGGGTAGATATGGAAGGTTCAGGAACAGGGGTAAGGTATGCAAAACTTGGTTAAGGTATTGGACAGTTATCAGGGATTGACAGAGAAAAGGGAAGGTACATAACTTTTCAGATAACTTTTAAGTAACAAAGGGGGATATAATTGGTGTGGGCAGATGCCCTCACGGGATGCTGCCCAATCATAAAGTGTCTGCTTTCTCCTATGGGAGAAAACTTGCAACCTAACAGAATAAGAACATGAACACAAAATGGAGGTCTCAGCCTATCTGTCTGATGCAGGGACATTCGTAGCTGTCTGGTCCATGCTGTCAGACGCTGATTCCTTCCACCGGTTAAACTCCTCTTCATCCTCCAGCCCATCTCCAACATCTCACTAATCCCAAATTTCTCTGGTTTAATCGGTTCCCTTTGAATACTTTATGTGAAGTGCAGATAGCTTAGGTTGTCTGCATTGTCTTGGATTTTCATCAAAGAGAGCCAAACAGCTGACTTGGTACGGCCTACTTTTGGTAAATGTGTGTCGCACCTTTTCCCATTTCACATTTACTGCCCTTTTATGAATTAGATTAATTAAAAAAAATCCCTCATAGTAGAACTAATTTTTATGTTTAAAATCTTTAAAACATTGTATCAAGTAAACAAATAAATCAGAGGAAGCATTTAAGTAAAAATATTTAGCAGATAATAAAATGTTAAAGCAATATTACAAAACTGAAATTCTGTTTTTGCAATAAGCAAGGAAAATATCATTGATGAAACAGGCAATACTTAAATATACAGAAAACAGCTGATAAAGTGTGCTATATATAGAAGATATATTCTTCTTTCTGTATTACAGAAAAGATATTATCTGGTCCCTCATACTTCAGCGTGTTGAGATCTTTTGTTTTGATGCCATTGAGGATGAAAAAACATCTTCTTTAATCAGAATAATTAGGGCTTTGCTATCGATGTGCTTTGCCCTTAACCTGCGAAGGAAGTGTTGGCAACAAAAACTATTGGAACCAAGGCTATTTTATTACATAACTGCAACAGGAAACAAAGGGGCTCCGATGGGAACAGTAATTTTAGTAAAAGTTTCAGGCATCAGATTTTACAGAGATATGAGACACTTAGAAGCATATAGAGAAAGGTCTTTCCACAGTAAATGAAAGAAAACTGGTAAAGGAGGAAAGATTTCCAAAAATCTTTTAATGGAAGCAAAAGATGTTTTTATTTGTGATATTGAAGTCTCCTACCAGAAACTCCCTATACAAATTCATCAATGGGGAATGCCAAATTGCAAGTACCTGAAAGTGGGTTTTTTTGATTATGCTGAGTAGTAGGGTCAGATACAGCCACTTTTAACTGGCTTTAAAATAAGATGCAACTCTAACAGGTGGTTTTCATTTTTTGAGAATGGACAATTATCACTCCAGCTGACAAATGAGTTCATTCAGAATAACTGTGCTGAATTTGGCTGGGGTAGTTAATTTTCTTCACAATACCTAGTGTGCATATGAAAAGAGGTAGGGACCAACCTGTAGTTTTGTTTTTAGGATGCCAGAGTCTGAAGAAACTCTCTGTGCAAATCAGAGTAATTCCAAGCTTGTTGTAATTTACACCAAATATTTGTAGTGAAGAACATATTCCGATTCACCCCAGTTTTCATGGGCATTTGCTTCAGTCTGTAGCACTGTTGCCCCCTATTTAAATATCCACATTTTCATAACACTGTAACTTAAAAAAATAATCCTTCTCTCTGCAGCATAAGATACTTTTATTGCACATGGCAAAGACGACAGTGTCAAAAATGTATCATAAGAAAGAAGAATCTCCTTCTAGATGGAAAAAAAGTATGGGAAATATGAGAGGTGGAACCTGGCTTTTAGTTCAGCTGTTCCCTTGTGTTACAGGCAAATTCGTTGCATTCAGTGAACTCTCCCTGCAGCCTTGGTCATTCTGCCTCTGGAGGTACCAGTGTTTGCTGTTTTAACATCACCTCATGTCTTGAAAAGAGCTCCACCTTGACTAAAGAATAGAACAATTGTTACTGAAATTACAGTAATGGGAATCATACTTATTTCTAATCTTCAGTCATAGTCTGAAAAATGTTCGAATCTTTCTGCATTACCTTTACCTGTCTGGTCCCACTTCCAGCATTTCTTTCTATTAAAGTTCTGTCTTTCTATTACTGTCTGTCTGATGCTAAAGTTCTAGGTCTTAAAAAAAAAAAAATAAATAAAAAGACAGCATCTTATTGGCTCACCCAGATATCAGTAGCACTTTTGTGAATAAAACACTGTTTTTTGGCTTTTCTTGAATATTAGGAAAAAAGCCCAACATTTATGGTTATTGTCCTTTAATCATTTTACCTTTCACTGAGGTAACTTTTGTTTTTACAGTGCTTTTTAAACCACCTATCTCTGGTGTTACACTATAGCAGCTGCTTTCTGTGTATTTAAGTGTTGCTTGTTTCGTCAGTGATATTTGCCTTGTCTATTGCAAAAAATAGAATTTCAATTTTGTAATACTGCTTTCACTTTTTGTTACATGCTAAATATTTTGACTTTAACGTTTCCTCTGATGTATTTGTCTACTTTATACAATGAAATGTTTTAAAGATTTTTCTCCTCAACTAAGCTGTCTGTATTTTTTTCTGTAGCCCCAAGCTCTTTCTCAGCTAATGACACCACATGAGCCAGAGTGCAGTCCCTCAGGATCTCTCTAGAGACAAAAGACTACAAAAAGCAGCATGAACATACCTGTAATTTAAATCTGCAGTTCATGTATAATTCCTCGTTGTTGATTTTGCATCCTCAAGCATGTTAAAGCCTATTAAAATATATTTAAGTTTAAAAGGTTATGGTATGTTAATGCCTGACTTTTGACTCACCATTCAGAACTGGAATAAATGTTTCTCCATATTTTATTATTCATTATTATGCTACTTTTTTGTTTATCAGTTTGCAAGGTGATAATAAATACAACCTGCCAAATTAAAGTTAGTGTGAAACTGCAAGATAAATATAGTCTATGACATATGCTCTATAGTGTAGGTTGTTTTTTTTAAATTATGATTGACTTTTCATTATAATCCAATACCTATGAAAAATATGTTATTGTCACAAAAATGTTAATATTTTCAAATATAAACAAATCACAGTTTATTACTGAATGAATCCCCTATTGATTTCCCACCAATTTCTCACTAAGTCACAGTCTAAAATCAAGACCGTGCTGTGCCCGTTTTTCAACTCTTTTTTTTCACAGTCCTGTACATAATTCCTTTAAAAACTTTTGTGCACACAAACAATTTGAAACAACATGGCTGTGATTCTGGGGCTTTGGGCTTTGCATCATATGCAGCACACAGATGGAGGTTCTTTGTTTTTTTTTTTTTTTTTTTTTTTTTTTTTTTTTTTTTTTTTTTACCTGAGTGTATAGGAGACCTGAAGCAAATTTATGTCTGTTCAGAAAAATGAAAAGACAGCAATGCAAGCCCCCGGGGACCAAAAGCAGAGGACTCATTAGCCTGTGCTCAGTGTTTCCAGCACCTGAACCTTCACTACTGTGTAGTATTGCATTGTGTGGGATAGGTAAAGCAATTCATGTGGAACCACACTGCCTGTAGTTTATAGAGTGTTGTATCCAGCAGTGAATAGATAACTCCAAAAATTAATGCAAACTATTCCCAGCAATTCAGTCCTTTGAGAGTTCATATTAGATGAACATAATTTTCAAGTAATTCTTACATAGTCTCTCAAAAACAATTTTGCAGAGGGTATTTGGAAGCACACTTTGAAGTTCCTGAAAAGAACCTGATAAATGCTCTTACTAATTGTTTTGAAGAATAACATTCTAAACATGTCTTCTATAAGCTGCCTCAAACCAAGCAGAATTTCCTATAAGCTAAGTCAATCTGTTCATGAAAACTTGCTTTTTGAGGTTTAGTGTTTTCAACTTTTCAATCACAACACTAATGAGATAACTTAAAATCCCACAATTTTAGCAGATTTAACAGATTACTGCACATCACATAATTCATCATTTTTTATGCCATTCATTTGATGTCATTCATTAATAACAGGTTTTTGAAAGAGGGGGATCTTTCATTTTTGACAAGCATTGCATAACGATGGCAGAGCAATTCTCACTACCGACAACTTCCTAAACTCTGGCTCTATTAAGCCAGTAGCCATACCAGGAAAATATTACATCACCACCTTGGCCATTTTCTGGAAAAAAAGTTTTCTGTAAAAAAAAATCATTTATTAAGAGAAATTACTTAAATATGTAATAGAAGTGGTCTTCATAATGGAGAACATTAGTCTCCTCTTGTTAATTGCCTTGACAAAGGAATGGGAAACCCTCTTCTCAAGCAGGTCCCATCCACATTAAGTGCCTTTCTAGACACAGCCTGGATGTGCTTGCAAAATCCTCAACGCAGAGTTTTCTAGTATAGAATTCTAGAATATAGTATATATTTCTAGGATATAGTAAAGTAATGAAGATCTGAATTCTGAAAGAATTTGGGAAAACTTATGCTGGATGACAGAAGGAAATCTGGCTCTGTGCTTAAACAAAACACACTTTTGCACAGCAAAGCTCAGACTTTCTCATAATGGTCTTGATTTCCTCAGACAGCAGGGGATGGCAGAATTCCTATCACTTAAAGAAAAACTTAGTCAAAATCTCACCTGCCTCACTGTTTCCAATAAGATTAATTTAGGTGTCAGTTTTTCCATACTCTTCAAAGACATTATTTAATGCAAAGCCTTGCATCCTGTTAACTTAGTCCAAACACCCCTGAATTACCAACTCTGTAGTTCACAACTCAGGTCCAGCTGATGTGATCTGATATAAACTTAGAATAGAATGTTGAATCGAAGGGGGGAATAGCCCCTTGTATATACAGTGGATTTTTTAAGGCAGGGAAATATTAACCAGTTTTGTGCCCTGGTGGTGTTGGTAGGCAATAACCACTCCTAAATACTTGGGATTATGCAGATTTTTTTTTTCTGCAACTCATAAAGGAAGAAGGAACATAAAAACACATACTCCTTTTTTTGTGCCTCAGCTGCATATATATTCGACAGACAGCCCAGTAAACTAGGAATGCAACATTCCCACAGAGACTGAGACAACTGCAAGAATAGCTGAATCAAAATCAAAATAAAATGTTGATTCCAGTAGCTGACACCTAAAATGTCACTGAAAAATGATATGGAAGAAGGGAATCTGTGTGGATACTGGGAGGGAAGTTGTTTGGGTTT
Source organism: Myiotriccus ornatus (assembly GCA_036023395.1). Taxonomy (NCBI): domain Eukaryota; kingdom Metazoa; phylum Chordata; class Aves; order Passeriformes; family Tyrannidae; genus Myiotriccus; species Myiotriccus ornatus. The sequence continues at coordinate 121,155,548 of JAYRBT010000082.1, read as the reverse complement.
TGTTTTCCTTGAAATGACTGTGACTGGCCTGGAAAACAATGGAAAAAGGAGCTGTTTAGACTTCATCCTTAGGAAAAAGTGGATCCAATTCTTGCCTAAGTTAAAACTTAGGGTAACTGCTTATTTCAGTTAGACTAAAACCAGACAATATGAATCAGTGAAAGCTTGATTAATCAAGTAGTGTGATGTGTGTCACTGATATGCTTGACAAAAAAATTTGGTACTATAAAATTTCCAAATAGAACTTACATGGCAAAATGGCTTGTTTATACCTAGAACAAGAGACAATGCTGAAAATGTTTTGCTTCCTTCTATTTCATTTTTTTCTGCTATAAAGGATAAATAATGGAAACAAATGCACAGAACAAATACTCTTATACTTTATGCCGACAAATTAGTTAAAATCACAAAGAATGTAATGTAACATAGGAATCTGTTGGACGATATGGCTTTTCATTTGGAACAAAAATATCTTAAGTGCAATTAATAAAAGTATTATACTAGTATGGATTATTTGAAAAGCAGATTTTAACCCCTCTGAATTTCACTTTATGTAGACTTTTTTTCTTCTATATCTAGAACAGGAACTATTAGAACATATTCACACATAAAGATTTCAAATGCAATACTTATGGCAGTGCTCAATGTGCAGTTTTAGATTCAACTGTGTCTTCCTCCTGCTTAAGCTAATTTAAATGTTAAACTCTCTGTGTTGCTATGAAAAAGACTATGAAAACTAAACTGTAAACTTAAAAACTGCTAGAAATAGAGGGCCTGCAACACAGGCCTCTAGAATATGATGGTTTTAATTTTCAAAATTTTTCTTTTTTGCTTCACATGAACCAAATTTAGAGCTTTTTTTTACTTCAAGATTTTACTTGGAATAAGCTCAAATTCCCTACTCTAAGTGTCATGCTCAGCCCACATATTACTCACATTTGCTGAGTATTTGACCCATTCCCTTTTATAAGCTTTGATGAACCTCCTTTGAAACCAGGAGGATATAAAGTGTATGATGAAGAAAGGTAAGTTGCTGGTACCTTAGAAGCTCCTTTTGAGCTAATTCTGGCAGGAACAATACTTGGGGATTTCTTGCGGCCTTTCAAATCTGTATGACACCAAGGCTCAAACTACACTCATAGATCTCAGTAGCCTTGTGTTCCTCTGTGGTAGCCCACAGGAATATCCTAGCATTGTGTTTCTGATGTTTCCATTATGTTTCATAACTACAGGCCATTCTTCCCTGTGTCCACAATGAGAGCAGGAACTTTGTTTCCTCTCTAGGATGGGAGAAAGACAAGTAGTTTTTCCCACCAGGTCTTAATTAGAGTCATGTGTCTCTGCAAGTTCAACAGCAGATGTATAGAGTTGACTGTGGACTGTGTTTCAGAAAATGTAAGAATTATTGATCTATATTTGCTGATTAATATTGGATTATTTAAATCTTTTGGTCATTCAAGAGTCATGCTTTTTCTGTTCTCTGATATGCATTTTTCCATGATCAACTTTGGTTCTCTAGTAGGTAGCTGAAATCCCTTTGTAAACTCTACTGTGTCTGCCTTCAGAAAACTGGGGGGAAATTCTGCATTGTTATTTCAGCAGCTATTTCGCTTTGATATAGCATCTATATCTCAGTCCACATTTTATATCCTTGAAAGATTTTGTATGTTGGAGTTATTCCCAGATTTTCTTCTTTCCTATGGCAACTATTGAGTCTTTGTATGAAAAAGAAAAGCTTGTCTGATGTAAAAGTAATGGCAATCTTAGTACTTTCCTACCAAAAGAGGATATTTTTTCTTTTATCCTGGGACAGTGCTGATTCAGTGAAGACATTAAGGTGACACCAAAGACTAGTGAGTCCAGTGAAGAAATTCTTTACAGAACATCAAAGCTAACTCAGTGATATCTGCAGGCATGAATCTCCCATTTAAGTTCTCCTGTGGGTGTCTTGATTCCAAGGAGCTCTGGGTATTCAACAAGCAAGAAATGTTCTTCTTCTGACACACTTCTTCACAAAGGTAGGAGCAGAGCACTTAATTTTTATATTGACTTCAAGGACTTGAACTCCTCAATCAAAATATTTATTAAAAAATCATTTCCTTTTTGTTTGCAGAGCCCTTTATTCCTGTTGCCTGTGTTGTGAAATTGTTAGAACAGTTGTGTCCTTATATCCACTCTTGATCTAAGCCAACTGGCAATCTCCTAAGCAACTTACAGCAAAGGTAAGGGTCTTTACAGGTCGAGACAATTAGTAATGGCTAGTTTGAATGTGGCTGGTCTCGTAGAGATACTAGGATTTTAATAGAATAGAAAAAGAGTGTCCTGTACTTACTAACTATAGTGCCAAGCAGTGCTACCTGAAGTTTTTCATTTATTTCTATAGATATATCCAGATGATTCCAGTTCCAGAGTCTACAGAACCATGTCCAGGTTACAACTCCAAGGATATCCATCCAGGGATGGTTATTCCACAGTCTCTCTTGGAAACGTGTGATAGTTTTCAACCACTTCACAGTAAAAACCTTTTTCCTACACTTAGGTGGTATTTTCTGTTTCAGTGTGTGCCCTCTGCCTCTTGTTCTGGGCACCACTGAAAAGAGGCTGACTTTGCCTGCTCTTCACCCTCCCTTCAGGTATACGCACTGAAAAGATCACCCCTGAGCCTTTTCTTCCGATTAAACAGTCTCAGTTTCCTCAATCTCTTGTTATATAAAAGAACCTCCAGCATGTTGGTCGTGTTTGTGCCTCAGCTCTGAATTTTCTCCAATATGTCCATGTCTCTCTTGTACTGCAGAGCCCAGAACTGGACACATTACTCTGGGTGTGGCCTCACCAATTCAGAGAAGAAGCCCAAGATCATTTCCCTCCACTTTCTTTCAATGGTCTTCCTAATGCAGCTCAGGATACTGTAGACAAAATAATGTTGTTCTTCTAATAATCACTACTCAACTATATAATTTAAAAACATCCATGATTTGATTTGCTGTTACAGTTTATCAAATCGCTGTTATTTATAAGCTTTTACAATCATGGTTACAGATGATGCCTACACATACTGGAAAGGGATATTCTTTCCCAAGGGTTGCCTAACCAGCTACTGTCCTGTTCCTGTGTATATAATTCAGTGTGACTGTGATTACTTTAGAGTCACACTTCTGCTCCAGTTTCTTCCAAAGTTAAAACATCAGTGGTGTGTGACTTTATGCCTATCACAGACAGTAAGGAGGCAGGTCTTTGCAGATTTATCACCCTTGTGATACAAAAGGTGAAACTTGACTCAAATCCTTCAGTGCTTAGAATATATACCAGGGTGGTTTCTAGATGTATCGAAGGGCCCTGTTTGCAGGCAAATTGATCATTTGGGCTAGTCTTACACCCAATGTACTGTTTATTACTCAGGAATGATTACCTTAACGCAAACACATGTGCATACAAATCGCTGGTGTGCGTTTCACTGTGTTCTGCAGTTTGGCCTGGATGTGCCCAGCACTGATCTCTGGACAAGAGATTGAGTTATGCTAGTGCAGCACAGCCTGTAACTCTTTAGCTACTGAATCCTTCAGACAATTCGAGTAGTCTTGGCATCAGAGTTAGATTTGAAGGAAGCCTACAGCATCCTTGATGGGATGGCTGCAATGTTTGTTTTAACAGTCACTACTGAGAACATAGTTCCACCAGTTTGCCAGAAGTAAAATCCAGTTTGTATGTGACTTAGTTTGTGCAACCCAGCAATTTGTATGAAGACCCTGCAAATCCTGCAAGCCTTAAGATACTGTATTTGAAGGCATTTTGTTTTGCTAAAAACTAAAAAGCAAACTACAGAAATTCCATGCTGTATTAGATGATAGTGGAGACAAAGAATAAAAGTTAAGTCAAAGCCAGCTGTTTTGAGAAAAAACAGACTCTGTGTGTTTTCAAGTCATGGTGATCGCTCTGTAACTAATGTCCCAGCCAGTTTTGCAGGAGTTGGTTTGTTTTCTTTTTGGAGTCAGCTATGTAAACGGTAATTCTTTATAATAGTATTTACTTGCTAGTGAGAAATACAGCCAGGTTAAACAGTAACGTCTATCTTTTTTAAAAAAATTGTTTCTCTTTGTCTTAGAATTTAGTTTTGCTGGCCAAAACTAATTTAAAAACACAAATCAAATGCCAGAGAAGAAAATACCTCAGAGGTTCTGTACTTGGGAAATATATATTACTTTATTGTGAATTCCCATTAAATTAACAACCTGTGTTTTTCAGTCTGTCTGCTTAGAAAAAAAATTGCTTTTGATAGATGAAAAATTAAACTAGAATAGGAATACGGGAAAGAAAGCAAATGGGAATATTGTTATCTTTTGCAGTAGGGTTTCTACAAAACCAGAAAAGCTTAATTCTTAAATATTTGGAATCAGTGATGGAAGCTCATAGGTTTTGGTCAGGTTCTTATTTTATATGATAAGTTGTGAGTCTGAAAAATAAAACTGGAATATGGTTTTGGACATTGTGTCTAAGTATTACTTCCAAAAATGAAAGGGAAAACAGAGTGTCTTGAATATCAGTTTAAATAGGAAAGCAAGTAATAAACATTCCTTTCCTCATTACCATTCTTAACTTTATACCACAGCTAAAAACCATTGCTTGAATGGGTTAAAAAAATAGTAATTGGTATTTATGATGGCAGATTGCAGTTTTGTTCCTTGAGATAGTTTCCAAGTTAGCTTTCTTAAAAGACCATTTGCATTCCAAAGTCAATATTTTTGCTTGTACATTTCTTTAACAGTTTGCAAAAATGTCTAGACTTATATTTCAAATACCCTTCTTATGGTCCAGCTACATGAATAAGCACATTTTTTTGCTTAAATCTAACATTTTCTAGCAGATTAGTCATGTAGGAATGCTAAATCTTCTACATTGTCAGTAAATATCTCATTCATAAGTTCATGAAACTGTAATAGCACTAATAAGTGTAGAAATAACATCTTATTAATTATACATCAAGTTATTAGAAACAGACAGAAGAGAAAGCCACAATAGGTCTGACTGTTTCAGAGAGCAGCAGGATATTCCTGCCAGCAGGCTATCTGCATTTCAGATATGTACCTAGTCAAGGGAGCCTCTACTCTAGCCATAGTCCATGGAAGGAGCCGTGTTCCTCCAGAGGCCAACTCTCAGCTCCTCATAAAGTGCCAGCGCTACTCTGTGCACCATATAAGGGGCCCATATTTAGCCATCTGATATGTGATGTGCTCAGTAACGCTTGGGTAGCAAGGATGGCAGACAGCTCAGCATGCTCAGAGTACTGCTGGATGCTGGGGTTGGACAGACAGCTCTGCAGCAGAGTCACAGCTGAGTGCCACATGTGGACACAGCTCACAGAGTCCCTCTATGGAGACTCCAGAATGAGCTCAAGGCATTTTTGGAGTAAGATGTCACCAGAATTGAGCCAAAGAATTCCTGTGAGAAAATAAATTATTCTTGATATGTTTCATTCTTATTCATTGTTTCATTGTTGTTATGGACCCAAACACAGAGACTGAACTGACAGGAACAAGGATTAGAAGATCTGCTAGCATGTGTCTTTGGATTGAAGGGGTAAAGATTGCACCCTGGTTTTTTGGCTTCAGCCTAGTTGAAGAATAGTTTCAGCAGTGGGTTTTCAATGCAGAGCCGGCAACAACGGGAGGAACATACAAGTGACTCTATGTATCTTTTGGAAAAATTAAATCACGCTGATTGAAATAAATTGGGTGATGAAGAAATAAGTAGTACTGACATTTTAAGGAACACTTTCACCTTGATTTCAATTGTCCATCTGGAAAAAAGTTTGACACTTCCCTAGATAATATAAAAAAAAAAAAAAAAGAAAAAACCAACCCTATCTATGTGTTGTTGTCATGGCCACAAGGCAACATAAAATGACCATGACCAAACTCCCAATGTACGCTATTCCCACTGACTGAACCTGTGTTCTTTCAAGGCCTTTAGCTTTATACTCCAGTCTCCTTTTCCAGTTTCCATTTTTATTTTCCCTTTTACTCAGATGAAAGTATGTGTCACTGAGATTGTGCACTGAGTTGGTCTCCAAATCCTTATACCATCTCCTTCTTCCATATGATCTGGCCCTTGACAAGGAACAGTTCTTTGAAAAAATTTCCTTTACTATTTACCACATTCTTATTCCTCACATTACACTGTATAAATTGTTTTCCTGGGTCTGGTCTCCATTTATCTTTTTCCTGTCTTAGAGTCTATAAGCACTTCAGGGCAAGGAATGTATCTTATACCACATTTGTAAAATGATGTGTACATTTACAGCTGTCTATAAAATGACTTTTTAATAACAGAAGCAAAATCCTTCAATCCGCAAACAAGCAGAAATCTTTCCTCCCCACATAAATTTTCCTTGGGATAAGTCAGAAAAAGGCAATGGCCAGTGGTGTAGTAGTAATAGTAATAATAATAAAGGTTTAGTGAATTGATACTTTATTAAAATCGAATTTCTAAAATCGGTTCTGCTAAGTTAAAACTGACAGCATCGCCTGTTTTACGCAAAATATAGTAAAAGAAGGAAATTATTCTCAAGTAGGTCAAAGCAAAATATTCCTCATATGGAATTTAAAACTCTTGAATAAGCCCAGAGTCTCAGGGGAGTCACTCTGTAAGGGAAATATCAGTTTTCATGATGACTGTCTTTCAATTAAAGTTTTAATTACATACCTCTATGGCAAGAGACATATGGTCTAGTAAACAATCCCTACTTTAAGACTAAAGGATCTTTCCAACATGACCATGTGCACACACACTCATGCACGCACACGCGCGCACACACACACACACGTCTCCACAGTTTTGTTTTTCTTTCTTCCAAAGTTTATTCATAGAAATGTTAGACTTGCCATTTATTTTCTGAGGTTTCCGTGGTTATTGTAGTCAGAGGTACCAATACAGCAATGAAGTGAAGGAACACATATCTCATATTTTCTATGTGCGGTATAAAAAATCCAGACTTCTGCAGATTTTTCAAGCACTGGTTACTTTATAATTTCCTTCCTCCTCTTCCATTCTCAGCCTTTGTCTAGATTGTATGCATGCCAGACATAATTTTCAACAAAGAAATATTGAAATAGGAAATACTCCACGGTATGTTTTTGATGTTGAGTCTGCAAATTCTGTAGTGCAAGTCTTACACTTCAAAGATATGTTCAAACAGTGGGAGTCATTAAGGAGAACAGACATACTGCAGGCTGGAAGTTGAACCTACCCCGTTCACTTTTTGTGTTAGAACCATGACAAACACACATGACAAAACATCAACCTTGAGAAACTACAAGATGGAACAAACCAACCAAAATGAGAACAACAGTTGTCTGATGTTTGAAACTGAAACAAAAAAGGGACATGGAAGAAATTTTAGTAGTTCATTGCCAGAAGAACTTGACACATCCTGGCCTTGAGAAAAGACTGATACCTGAATTGAAAGAAAGAATAAAGGTCTAATTCTTTCTTTCATCAAACTGCATGCTGTCCTAAACAATTTTTCAGTATTCCTGGGCTATGAGTCTAACTTCCATGGAAAGAAGGAGGATTTCAGAATCTCTGTGAAATCAGAGAGAAAATTGTGAAGAGATACATTTCAGTGTCTCTACCACTTATAAAAGAACATGTTTATGTCAGTATAGATTTACTGAGGATCATTCTTTTTTCGTTTGCTAATTTTATCTTTTCTTCAAGTATTTTAAGATAGGGTTCCATTGGCACTCACTTTAAAACACAATTACTCTGAGGAGTATAACAAACTTATTTTGAAAGTTTGCTTTATGTCATCAGTGACTCTGATTCTTCAGCGAGCTTCCTTCTATGGGTGCAGAATGTGCTGTGCAGTCTGAACTCTGGAGAATTTCTAGAGGCTGAAAGGCTGTTTGTGGGACACAAGAGGGGACCTGACCAACACTCACAGTTGTCTCTTGTGTAATATGCAATGAATGAAAAACTGGAAGTTTTTTCTGTTTCTTAAAATGTTAAACCTACTATACAAATTATAAAGACTGCAAAGGAAGCATATGTTAATATTTAATATCAGAAGCCTTGCAATGGCAAGGGATTGAGTTATTTTTAGTCTGGGGATCTAGGATTAGAGTTTGGAAACTGTCTTGGCTTGAAATTAGGTTTTGATGATTGATGAGATCTTCATAGTGCTGACATGATAAATAATATCTGACCTTGGTGGTATCCTCTAGTGTTCTCACTGTTTCGGCTTTAAATTTATTTTTTTTCCCCAAAAGTTCTGTGAGAGAAAGAAATGTATTTTCATTTGGCATTGATCAAATTATATAGTTTTTATTATATATTAATCAATTATACAATCTTTATTATCTGAAAATCAGAAATGCCCTGCTGGGCATTCTTTACAGCAGAAAAATACTGTATAAGGCACATTAAATGACTATGGACTTTCCCCTCTTTATCACTCCTTGAAGAATGAGAAAACTGAACAAGTGCTTGTTGATTTTTTTTCTTGTACTGGTCTGAGGATCAATATATGAAATTTTTTACATAGACAGACTTAAATTGCCAGTTCCTGACTGAAGTTTAATTTAATTTAATTTAATTTTCTTTTTTTTTCCCCTGAAGACGTGTTACAGTGTTCTTGAACGTGTTCATGCAGGTGTTCAGATAGTTATAAAGTGCAACTTCACCAGCATTACTGGGGAGATGACAAAGGAGGAAAGGAAGAACAGAAATACATTTGCAAGGGTTATTAGAAGTCAGATGCATACACTGAGTTCAGCATCCTGTCTCTGATACAGAGCAGTAACAGAAGCCCAGAGGAGAGTATGAGCAGGACAAGGATAAGCTGGTGGTTCCAAAAAATGTTACTGAGCTTTAAATGTGATATTTTTGAAGCCAAGACGTATCTTGGAATGTAGAAGACATCACCAGATTTCTCCTCCATACATTTATTTAGTTCCTTTACAAATCTAAAAGTAGTGTTCTGTTACAAATTGTTCCACAGATATGAGAAAAATATTCCTTCCTGTTTGTTTTTTTCTGCTTTCATTTCATGCTTCTTAGCTTATGCTACTAGGTAAGGCAGAGAACTGCCCTAAGACCAAGCTCTAGGACTGCTCTTTTCTGGTAATAGCACTGATTAACGAGAATTACAAAGAGATAATGGTAAAAATGTCATTTATTATTTATTAGGAGCCAGATCCAAAACTCACTGAAGGAATTTCAGTGGTATGCCTATCTTTTCTGGTAATACCTCACATAATACAAGAAGATTTACCTTTTCATGGCTGTGTTTCGTCAGTGGCTGTAAATATATGGAAAAGATAACTCAGAATTCCACTTCTTGAGAAATCAGGGAAAGAAATGAAAAACAGAGATGGCTTCAGCTAGTGGCCTCTGTCCATGATAGGACACATTTACTTCATGGAGAAATGAATAATAAACCATCCCCTTTCTTAGCAAATTTTCCTACATTTTTGTTCATTCTGTTGATTTTTCCCCCCACACTCCTCTGATACATAAATACATATTTGGCAGTGCAAAGGAAACCTAAATTTCTGCAGGCAAAAAACCTCTGTGAGAGATGTATAAGCAGAACTCACTCTTCTGAGGTGTTTTCAGTGGAATAATGCATTTAATTTGAAACAGGAAATTACTTCTATCCATCACCATGTTTACTGCACAAATGCCATTCAATATGATGCTAAATCATTGAAAATGTAATGGCAAAATGAAGATTTAGGTTTTAATTCCTCTGAATATCTAGTATAGGACTAGCACTGGACAAAAATGCCAGACTGGAAGTAGGTTTTGATAATTCATAAGAGCTGTTCAGTTCTGAAGGGTCTGAGTGAGATCTGACCTTCACAGACTCCACAAAAGTTTAATAGGTTTTTTTTTTGCATTTTATGACAAGAGAAGGGTAGAAATTTATCTATTAAAACCAAGTTAAATAATATATCCTAGAATGAAATTTCCCCTCTACACCCCAATGACCTTTCATAGTCATATCATCCGATGCATCTAGGCCTTTCTTCTCTTATATGTTTCTAACAGGGAAGACCCCAGTTTACAACAAAGATTCTTGTTTGCAAGCTTAAATGAATGACCCTGAACTTGTATTCTTGAAATGCTTCCTTTTTTTCACTATATCCTTAAGTCTTTTACCAACACAAAAGAATAAAAAAACAACCAACAAACAAACCCCATCAAAACTGCGAATGAATGAAACTTGGCTACCAGAATGTCTCTATTGTATGGATTCTCTCAGGTCTTATTAAGTTTTTATGGAGGCTCTTAATTGGACCTGTCTTATGCTCTCTATTTGTTTTTTTCCACAACGTCTATAGTAACTCTTGAGTATCTGAACACCTAAACCCCTCTCTCAATAGGATTCAATCCGATCACTTGATTGCAAACAGACGTGTACAAAACTGTATCAAGCAGACTAAGAGTTTTATTTTATTAGGAAAATTGCAGAAACTGGATAAGCAGGCGACAATAAGAGCTCTTTTGAACTATGAGAGTTTGAACTTATTAAGCAATTCATTAAGTAAGCTTCTCACTGCGTTACTACCTAGTCCTTCTTCAAAGCTAGTTTAAAATGTCTGAATCTATAGATCTTCCATTACTTCCCTTGATATACTCATCCCCAATATAATATATCTCCCTGATAGGAATTTATTCCATCTTAATTTCATAAAATTATTCATAGTTATATTCCCCTGTGCCACCATAAATAATTTTTCTTCATCCTTGGGGTGAAATGTCATCCCCTTAGAAATGATAAGAGTTTTGCTGTTGTAAGGCCAGAATTTCACCCTTGGTTTTGCATGCTTGAGATACTTTAGAATGTTATAATAAGTTATCATTTATGTAGGCCATAAATATATATCTGTTTTAATCAATCACTGGAGAGAGCTTACAAGAGATATGAAGATTGAAATATGAAGTCAGAGCATCTCATTGGAAAGGCAAAAGTATTCATCTAATAAACTGTCATACATGATTAAACAGGTTAGAAAAGAAAGACCACCTGGCAGGCAGAGGGTAAGAAAATGCTGAATATTGTTTGAAAAATGCACATATCACAGAGATTTCTCTTAGAGCGTGAAATCCTTCCCTTTGTTTGAAATATCTTTGTCCTTCTCTATAAAACTTTTAGAATAGGGGGGGAAAAAAAAGAAAATACTGGGGCTGGCATTAAGATACTAGGGGAAAGCATTATGAAGCAGCAGGGAAGGACAAATGGTTTTCAGGGAAAGGTAGGGAAGGGAAGGGAGGTTAGGAAGAAAAGGGAAGGGAGAGAAAGGGAAGGCATATAATTTTCCTGAGTTCATTTCCACATCTTTCCCCAAGTGTCAGAACTCATGACTATTATTCCACCATCTTTTACTTCTCTCTTCTCCCTACCCCAAAGTTCAGAAGCAATAATTAGCACTATAGCATTAAAAAACACTGCAGTGCCATGAAGCAGAAAATACAGTTTAGAAAATGTGTCAGGGATCTGAGTTGTGTCTGAGGCCCTTCCATAGCTGGTCTGTGGTTGTGCTTGTCGACTTCGCATGGGAAAATTTTGTGAAGTTTCACTGTTGGGAACTGAACCTTGGAAAGAAGAACACGGGATTAGGTTAACCGGTGGGAACTTGACCTTTAGAAGAAGAAACAACAGACCCGTTGTTGGCACGGAGTTGTATCCTAAGCCACTGTGGTCTTGGTTCACACGCTGGTCACACGTGAGCCGGAGTCACAACTGGAAAATGCCACCTCTGTGAGGGGGATGTAAGAGGAGGTTCTGGGCTGGCTCAGTGAGGGGGACAAGATGCACACTGCTTTGATCCAGGGCATGCCCTGAAGGTGCATTGCCTACCTGCCCCTCCCACAGAGCGGCTCCATCTCCTTCTCCTCCTCAGAGATTTTTCAGAAATCCAGGGGTCAGTATATATTAATTGCTACCACAAGTTTTAGAATAAAGTTGATTTGCTTACACCCTTTGTGTCTCAGTGTTTATGATTTTGGGAATCCTGATGAACGTAGAACAGAAAACAAGCAAAAATCTGGCTGTTCTGACTTTTTGTATATGTTTTTCTCATGTTTATTTTTCAGATTTCTCTTTTGACATTTCTGCTATTGTTGACTTTTGTTGCAGAGTTGGGTTCATTTGCTTTGCCTTCTGCTGTTGCACAGCAGGACTGAGGTAGAGTAATATAAATTGAAAAATTAAAGTCATGGTGATTGTGTAGCACCAAGACATTCACCCCTTCAAAGGACTTTCAATTTATTGATGAGAACATGATTAAGACTGCCAAGAAGGTCTTACAAAGATCAAATGCTTCTCTATTGAGCTCCCTGTAATTCTGGACTGACTGATTCATAAAATTTTTTGTACTTTATATTGTTCCCTTTCTCATTTTCTGCACTACAGACACAGCTATTGCAGTGATAGACAGCATATATGAATATTGTAATCTCATCTGACAATGGAAGACTTTCCTAGAGGATAATGGTAGCATGAAACCAAAGAAAGCAGAAAGTTTTAGCAGAATAATGGGGTGGCTTTGTCTTTAAAAGAGATAGAATTAAACTTCAATATAGAAGATCCATGACATTATTTTCAGTTTTCATTTTGCAACAGAAACCTACGCGGGATATTTATGTAACACAGTGTTCTGATTACTTCATTCTATGTGAGTATTTCCAAATAATTCTAAGGGAGTCCTGTAAACCAGATATATCTTTGACTAGGTAAAAGCTGTCTGGACAACTGAGCCCAAAGAGAGGTGCTGAAATGAGTTACATCCAGTTGGCTGCTGGTCACAGCTGGTGTTCCTGGGAGTATTGGGGCCACTTTTCTTTAATATCTTATCAGTGGTGTTGACAAGAGGATTGAGGGCACCCTCAGTCAGTTTGCAGATGACATCAAGTTGAGTGGGACTGTTAATCTGCTAGAGGGTAGGAAAGCTCTGCAGAAGAACCTGAACAGGCTGGATTGATGGGCCAAGGCCAACTGTATGAGGTACAACAAGGCCAATTGCCAAGCCCTGCTGGTGGGTCACAACACTCACTAACAGGCAGTGCTGTGGGCTGGAGGAGGATTGGCCACAAAGCTGCCCAGTGGAAAAGGACCTGGGGTTGCTGGTTGACAGCTGGCTGAACATGAGCTTGCAGTGTGCCCAGGTGGCCAAGAAGGCCAATGGCATCCTGACCATTGGATCAGAAATAGTGTGGCCTGCAGGACTAGGGAAGTGATCACCCCTTTTACTTGGCACCGGTGAGGCCACACCTCGGATCCTGTGTTCAGGTCCCTCTGGATGGCATCCTATCCTTCAGGTGTGTCAAAATCCCCACTCTGCTTGGTGTCATGTGCAAATTTGCTGAGGGTGCACTCAAACCCTTTGTCTAGGTTATTAACAAAGACATTAAATAACCTTGGTCCCAATACAGAGACACTCTGAGAGACACCACTTGTCACTGATGTCCATTGGGACTCTGGGCCATTGACCCTCTGAATGTGACCCTGCAACCATTTCCTAATCCACCAAACATTCCACCCATGGAATCTATCTGTCTCCAATTTAGAGAGAAGGATGTTGTTGGGTACTGTGTCAAAGGCTCTACAGAAGTCCCGATAAATGACATCTGTAGCCCTTCCCTTGTCCACTAATGTAGTCACCCCATCATAGAAGGCCACTAGGCTGATCAGGCAGGACTTGCTCTTGGTGGAGCCATGCTGATTCTCTGGAATCACCTCCCTGTCCATGTGCTTTAGCATAGCTTCTGGGAGGATCTGTCCCATGATCTTCCCAGGCACAAAGGTGAGGCTGGCAGGTCAGTCTTTCCCAAGGTTCTCCTTTCTACCTGTTTTAAAGATGGGTTTCTCTTTTTTCCAGTCACCTGGGACTTCACCTGACTATCATGACATTTCAAGTATCATGGAGAGTGGCATGTCAACTAAGTCAGACAATTCCCTCAGGACTCCAGAATGCATCTCATCAGGTCCCCTAAACTTATGTATATTCAGGTTCCTCAGGTGGTCATGAACCTGATCTTTACTTAGAGTGGGAAGCATTTTGCTCCCCCAATCCCCATCCTGCTGTCCATCCACTCATGAGGTGTGGAAAGAGGAGACAGTTCTGCACTTTGCTCAGAGGGTTAAGCCTAACTGGGGCCCAAAAATGAGACGTGCTCAGCCTGACTACCCTGAAATTTTTGTGTGTCCTTTGTACAGAATTGAATTCAGGAATAAGGCTGGATTCCTAGCCTGTAAAACACTTCCACCTACTTTCTTTAAAACACACTAAAGGAAATACCATTAATATTTGGCCTCCTCCACATAAGGTCTATGTCAGGATGTGTGTGAAACAATAACATTCTTTTTCTGAGAAAAAATCCAGTCAACACCAACAACACTCCAGATTTGAAGCCCTTCTGTCATTGTCCACCTATAGGTTGTTCAAGGCTGGGCTGATGCTCCACTATTCTTGTCAAAATTAAGTAATAGAGGAGTGAATTGCACAGTGAGTGGGACATTGATTTGAGAAGCAAGACTATGGAGTCCATTTCTTTTTTTAAGCAATGATTCTGAATTTTAATCTGTGACTAGAATTTCAGGGTAGGCAACTTTTTCTGAGGATTAAATTTATAGATGCAGTTAAAATACTCAGCACTTCAGAATAGCCAGTCTTTTACATATATCCTTATATATATATATAAAATCTAATTTCAAGTTTCATTGGTATTTCAATTTCTCTACACTCCAGAACTTTGAATAAGTTTTTGCTGTCCTAGTATAACATGTCCAACCCAATGTTCCTATTGCAAATTTCATTATACCCCTCCTCTAGACATGAAAATTTAATCTCAGATATGCCAAGAGGAAATACAGAAAAGAATTTAACAGAGCTTTAGCATTAATCTTCAAAGTATTAAAATTTTCCTCAGGTAGAAAAAAAAATAATTTTTAATCTCCTGAGAACACACTGAATATTGGTAAGCATTACAAAGAATTTTTCCTTTTCTTCTTTACTTTACTTTATCTCCAGCAACACCCTCAACACCTGGATTGTCTGAGTCATCAGTATTCCAGTCTTTTAACACTTGTAGATACGTTCTTCTCCTAGGATAATAGAGTACCAACCTTATCTTAAGTTCCTCCCCACAGTCTAAATTAGTAGTTGTATTTGGGGAAAAGGTGGATACCAGAGTCTTTGTAAACCAGAGACCATGGACTACTTATTTCCTTTGTAAGACAGTTCCCATCGACACTAGGAAGACCTTCTGTTGTTTAGGATTGCATTGCAAGGTGTGGGTACAAGGTGATAGAAGATATAATGAAAAGAACTAAGGCATGAAAGAACTAAGGCAAATCCACGACAGAACATGGGAGTTGTGCACATCTATACTAGAGATTGATGTTATTTTCCATGTATTATATATCTTTATACATCAGGCTGCTATTTGTAGCTGCTACTTGAGACAGGCTTTATAGTGAAAAATGTTTTGCTCTATTTCATACCTCAGCTCCCTCAAACTATTGTTCTAATTTTGTATTTATTTTTCATAATCTGAGGCACGAGTGAGATCTGCTATGAGAACATAGCTCTCTTAAAACTATAAGGAAGGGAATGTATTACGTAAATATTAATTCTTACTAGCTCAGAGGGAGAGTTAGGAGGCAGGAATCAGCCCCACATAAAGCAGGCTACACAGACCTGGCTATGTAAAGTTGAAAAAAACAGTCCCAGAAAAAAGAAAAACCAAGAAATGCCTAAATGATACATAGTGAAAGAAGGAAGTCAACAGGAACAGGGGTCACAGGGAAGGATTGAGGTATGAGCCTGAAGTATGTTGTGTGTCTTGATACCACAGCACTTGCCCTTTATTCATAGCCCTGTAGATTTAGCTCCCCTCTAAATCTCCCCTAGGATACAGTATTTTTCCATACGACTCATTTGTTTTAAGATTTCATATTCCCCCAGTGTGAGATGCAATGAGTGGAACTATTACATAGGATTACTGTGCCCGGCTAAACAGTTCTTCATTTTCAGTTTACTGGCTGTTCTTCTGAGAGGTGTAAAGAGGTACCTCTGTATTATATCCTGCAAAGCCCTCTGGTTGATATTATATACATGCAAAATGTTATATTATTTTAAAGCATGCTAAGACTGGAACCCAGAGGAATGAACACATTTTTGTTTTTTATTTTCAGTGGAAAAGAAACTGAAGCTGAAAATAAAATATGGTTCCCGGATAGTCAGCCTACTGTATACAGAGGATGGGGAAACTAAATGAAACCCATTCACAGTAGGTTAAAGTTGGCCACAGGAGCAGCTGACATTGGAACATTACTAGAGAGACCATGTTGTTGTGAGTTTATTGACGGCTTCATGAACAGCAGAAATAAACAGAGCACTGGGTTTTAATTTTATGGTATATTTGTACCCTACTAAACTAAAGACCCCAATTACGTCTGTCTCAACTAACTGGCACCATGTGTGTTTTTTTAAACAAAAACTGATAAAAGCTGATTCAGCACTGAAGAGGTGCACCATACATGTTGTCTTCATTTAAGCTGTCAATTAGCACTACTTTCAAGGATTTATATAATCTTAATTTTACCTATTTTCATGGCATTTCAAATAATTCAGCTTTGAAACTAAGACGTTCTTGCCTATGATGTCAGTCTAAAGATAGATTTGCTGCATTCTCAGGCTTCCTCAGCACTGTACCCCTGAAAAAGGATAGCCTAACTAGTGAGAACTTGATTCATGGTTATAGCATTTTAAAACCATAAAAAAGCAGAGTGAATGTTGAGGGCATATAGCTTGTGGCAGATGAATACCTGAATCAAGTAAATGTCGATTACTTTTTTTTCCTGAAAGTGCTACCCTTCCTTGGTTACTACAAGGAGTCAGGATTAGGACTTCTCAAAAAAGGGCCTGGCAACATTCAGCAGTCAAATTGAAGAAAATCTCCTTTTCAAGTGTTTACACAATTCAAATTTATTTGAACCTTTAATTTGAAAAGTATTTCTCAAGTAGTCAGTCTCTTGTAGTTTCTCATGCTATTTAATTTCAAACTTGCTGCTGTAAGGGTAAGCTATGTGCCTGGAACTAGATACATACAACAGTTGTCTGTCTCATGTAAATTCTTTATGGATTTGTTGTCTTCTATAGACTAGGTCAAAAAAGTGAATGTTTCATGGTGTGGTCTTCACCCTGCCCCATACATCTGACCTGGAATACATCTCATTCAAGTAGTACTCTGATGCCTGGTAAATACATACCTTAGTAGCTATGCTTCAGTGGGGACAACAGCTGATAATCTCTCCCAGTCATTCACCATCTCTGTCCTTCATCACAAGAAATATTCCCAGAGGGCAGATCTCCATGTCCCAAAGAAAATATGTATCTGCCTACACCCACAACTGCTGTCCTTGTCTTGACCCATAGAATGCAATGGCATCATTTGTGATTTATTTCTTTGCTTGAGAAGAGATGAATCTCCCTTTTAAGTAAAACCTTTAGGTGCAGCTTCAGGTGACTTGGTTTAATTTTTTTTTTTGTAACTCAAAGGGCTGCTTATAAGCATAAATAGGCAATGCATCGTTAGCAGGAGTCAGTACTAACTATATTAAAAAAACGATGGTAATGACTTGAGCAAAATTTCTTTTCCATGATGAATTCTTTGCATTATAAACTCAAAAGTAAAATAAACAATTGCTGAACAGAGGAGTGACCTCAAGCCAAAGTGGCATGTTTTTTTAATGTGGGAACCACATGAACTTCTGAGAGAAGCTGAGGTTCACTTTTTAAATTGTGATCTTGAGAGCATTCACACACACAGAAATGTAAGCAGCTCAACATATGCAAAAAGGGTCAAGTATTATTATTGTATACAATGCCTTTTTTTCCATAGACTGTGTGAAAATATGAACTTACTATTTCAAAGTTGCCACCTTCTCCAAGCACATGAGAATATCTTGTACCTGTTGTACCAAACCTTCTAACAGGAAAAGAGTATTTTAGTTTCAAATTGCCAACATTAAAGTTGTTCACATGACAAATTTTCTGTCCACAATTCTTTCAGGGATTTCAGGCAATAAGGAATATTATCAGACTGAATAAAGACAATAGATACTATTAGCTAGAATACAGTATAAATGTACTGAAAAATATTTTAAAGAAGGGATGAGGTAAATAATTGCTTTAGATACAAGACATTCTAACAAGGCCCAGGCTTGTGGCTTACGTGTTAGTGCTTGTGTTTAGAAATAATGACACCCCTAAATTTCCATTTTCCCACACATACCGAACATATTTTTCTGTTCATCTATTGTTCATTAGTTAACTGTAATTTCCTTTACTCATTCATTATTCAACTATGCTTCATACTTATTTGATGAGAATTTCCCAAAGAGAGATGGATCCTTCAATCAGTATTTCAGTTTTAGATAATCCAAATGAATGCTGCATTGGTTAATTGTAATTATTCTGGTATGTCACATGCTATTTTTGCTGAATGAATGAATTTACTGATTATAATCTGAACAAAGGCTTAAAGAGGTCAGCAGAGTTTGAGTTACCTAGGAACAGGCATTCATGTAAGAGTAGTTAAAGATAAAAACTGCATCTTTAGGATGCTGACAGCATTATCTTAATGGTCAATATGGGAAGAGACAGGTTCATTTTATTCTGGCATCTTGAAGGAAAAAAATCACTTATACGCAAGGTTGCATTGTAATGTCTATGGGTCTTGAAACAGATGGGCTAAAGAACATTTTTTACTGAATAGGGTCAAATTTCTCTCTGAAGCAAAGCAAAAGCTGTATAAGGCTGCTTTGAAATATTATATCACCAAGTCAAGGTTATAAAACAGTTTCATTTCCTAATTTCATCTTTTGATTGTTTAACTTAGAAGCTTAACTTTTGAATTGCACATGAACTTCTCTGTAACCTGATTACAGCTATATGGTAAAAAAATTTTACTTCTACCTGTACCTGTGGTGTTTTCTTTTAGATAAGTTATCTGTTTTCTGAAAGTTAAACAGATTGTTCAGAACCTTGGTAGAATAACCAAAATTATCATGTAGTAGCTGCTATTGTTTTCTGTACCTCTTATAACCATTTCAGTAACCTATAAACTGCAGGACCAGAAAAAGATTCAAAAGTGGCCACATACTCAACCCCATCATTTTCTAGGCACTTTTAGAATATTACCCATACTGGCAGGTGATCTTTGTTCAATGTTCAGTAGAGAAATAACATCTTTCAATTTATTTTCTTTTTCATCTCTAATAAAGGAACTGTAGACTTCTGAACCTTTCAATTTGCATAGTGTTTTTAATGGATGTTTTTATGGATGAATAATTACATATGTAATGTAATTATTTTAATTAACAAAGGATCAGAAAAAAAATTTAGTTAACCTGTATTGCTGTCTTCCCAAAAATCTTCTACTCTACAGGAGCGGGAACAAACTCAGAAAAAAAATACTGCCAGGATATACTGGACTGTTTGTTTCTTTCTTCATCTTTGTGTCAACGCAGAGAGAAGGATTATTGGAACAGATACGCAATTTTAGTTTTCAAGTTCTTCCAGCATACACTTTCTCAAATGGTCTGAAAACAACTTCTGGTTCTCAATATGTCAGAAGGTTGTCTGGGAAATAACAAAGAAATCATACATTTACACTCAGGAGGCTAGCAAGTCAAGAAACACAATAATGTAAAGAATATGCACATACACACCCAAAATATAACTTAACTTCAGCTGTAAAAGAAAAAAGTGGCAATCCTGAAAAATATGTTACGTGGGGGTAACGGGGAAAATGACATTTTAAATTATTGCCTTGAGGTCTACATGTGTCATTTTCTCCCATTTTTATGGTTTTTTTTCTTGGAACTCCAGTTGTTTTCTGCTTTTTAGATTCCAAGATTTAACATAATTTCCACGTTTTTCTGTATTTTGAATTACATTTTCTTTTTGTCTGGTCAAAGAAGGAAGAATTATTCTATTGATTAAAACATTTAAAAAAAAAAATCGAAAGATAAATCATCAGTGCTTAAGCCCAGACAAATAATAAAAATGTTACATTGATGTTCAATATTTCTGTGCATAAAAAAAAAATCCAGTCAATGCTGTCCTTCCTCCTCTTTCTTCCTAAGGAAAGATATGTTGTTCTTTGACCAGAAAACTAATGACATCCTCTCAAAGTCTTCTTTTAAAATAATTGGGTGGCTCAACCCCTTAGTTTCTAAAATAAGTGGTTTCAAAACTACAACTTAGGGTCTCTGGGGAAATCTCCTGGACCACGAGTGATCCACAGAAGGTGACTAAGAAAAATATACCCACTGAAAGCTTACACCCACTAACCCCAGACCTGCTTCCTCAATGGAAAGACACATAGTGTGTGCTTCTTGTAAACAAAATCCACATCTAGGCAACCTAAATTGCTTGTAAACAAAGTTATGGTATGAAACACATTTATTGTTTATTTTACAATATATTCACATAACTATCATTATATAAAGTACATTAGCAAGAAAACGCAGAACAAACAAAACAGACTGTGAATGAAAACTAAGCTAAACTTTTGGTTAAAAGTGGATTGAGCCTCACTGGTCAGTGTTTTATAATGCAGATCTATGGAGGTAATGAATTCAAAGATGGCCTTTGTAGAATACCTTGACTAAGTACAAAGCTTAAGGTCATTTGACCAATATCTTGCTATGTGTAAATAAAAAGTTTGGATCTGGAAGAGAGAATCCATATCCAGGAATTATTCTGCATAAGGATTCATAAATTAAAGCCATGTGATGAAAATTCTAAACTACAAAAAGAATATTAAACCCATAGCCAGTACTACAAAGAAGTTCACTGTGTATTCTTTATATTTCAGTAGTTATGATGCCTCCAGAAGTTTGTCTGAGTGCCTCCAGAAATTCAGTGTTAAAAACTGACTGAATCCTAGTCACAGATGACTTAACTTTTGTCATCCCTTGGCATGGATCTCTTACCACAGAGACAATCAATTTGTCTGAATCAGTGCAGTCTGAACAATGGAGCAAATGGAAAACTCTTCACAGCAAGAAATATTCAATTTCATTCCTGAGCGAAGACAACTCAGATTGTCTAATTCTGTCTGCCAGGCAAGACAATTCCATTGTTCAGGACTTAACAGGCATTGTGGCAAAGGACATAAAAACTCTTTTTGTTTCCAGCATTGCTAGGGCACTCTGAATCATAAATCTCAATAACTATTTTTTACATTGGATCTTGTCAATCTTGGAACATACTATTTGCCATCATGGCTTGGTCACATCTCTTCACTCCTATTGTCAGAAACCAAGCATCCATATTTTGATAATATTTTGATATCTCTGTGCAAAGCAGCAACAAGAACATAGAGTAAGGTATTAATAACCTGCAATAAAAACCAATAATTTTCTTGATAGTCACCTGGGAATCTTAGGGTCTGCTCGATATTCTTCTTCCTAAAAAAAAAAAAACAAACAAAAAAACAACAAACCAACAAAAAAAAAAAAAAAACACCTGTTTTTTCAGCTACTTCCAAAAGACACTGTAGTTAGATAAGCCACTATCTGCTCCATCTCTAAACACATTTAAGTAACACTACTACTTACGAGTAATAAAGAAAATACATATTCATGTATTCATGCAAGGATTGCATTTTTTCTTACTAAGCATGAGTTTCATTGTCTATAAAGTTCATGACAGTCATCCATTTATTATCACTAACTCAAAGCATTAGACTCTAACTCCATCACTCTTCAACAGTAAACATTTTTTTCAATTGCAAAGTCAATGGATGAAATAGTATTGCTTTGGAGTATTAAAGAAAATTGGTGTGAAAAACCCTTTGTTTTCTACTTTCTAGATCCTGCAAAAATATTTACTTGCTGAAAACACACAGATTTTATTTTTTTTTCATTTTAGAAAGCACTAAAGTTTCCTAGGAAATCTAAGTGTACCAGTTAAACTCCATTTCACAGTTTTTGTTCAGTTTGCCTTATCTTTGAAGACAGATTTTCCTATAAAGGTTCCTCCAAAGCTCAGATGATTACACAAATGTCTGAAATATATTTTGGTGGCTTTAATTTTTTGAAAGTTACTACTGTGATCTCAATACAGTTTAATTAATGGGAGCTTTATAGTACAATATTCACCATAGTTATTAAAAGCATAAAGTACTGAAAAACATGAACTTTACCAGAGCAACATTTTTGTGGGGAGTAAGTCTTTTACTTTTGAAAAATAAATATTTCTTTAATCATATATTACAGACATTTTAACCATGGATTTTTGAACAGCACATCTGTTCCTATGCTCACAGTGACGCATCATGTGGTGACATGTCACATCTATTTATGTCAATTAGCCGACAACATGCTTAAGAGAATAGGGAATTCTTATAATAAAGAGGAATATACACATAACTGGGAATATGTATGTTTGTATGTGTTTGCCAAAAAGAAAGAGGGGTCTTGAACCCGGTTCTGATTACAGTTGCAGTTTTGGCCTGTCAAGCCCAGGATGTGTACTCATAAAGGATAAAAATATGTGTATGTGGTACGAATCCAGGGGGCTTTATTTTTTAACGGAATTGCAGTGAATAAAATATCTACATACGGAAGGGTATTAATGTCTTCCTGTCTACATTTAATACTACTGTCCCATTATATGTCTGATTTTGATATCCAAACTCTTCTAGTTTTTCTAAGGGAATGGCAGTTTCTGAGAGGTTTTTTAATGTGATCTGTTGTTACTTGTTTCCTATTTGAGATACTGGACTATTAAGCGTCTGGTATTTCTGATTTCTTGGAATGTTTTCAAACAGTTTTTTGCTCAAAACCAAAAACCTTGGCCTAAGAATATCACATTCTTTTGAATTCAGTCAGTAGTATTGACTGTTAGCATCATCAGAAGGTTTTTAACAATGTGATGGTTTGTTCACTGAAGGCCAGACAATACAAAAAAGAGAAATTAAAGTCAGCCAAGCCTATATAGTTTCTTACCTATAAATAGGTAAGAAATTTCTCAGCCTATAAATGACAGATCAAGAAAAGAGAAAAAGGCTTAGAACCTCTTAAAAAGTCACAATTCAGTGTTTTTTATATGGCTTAAATAACAACTCAGAATGATGTTGTGAATGTTTTCAGACAGACATGAAAGAATATCCCAAAAATTAAGTCGTAAGAGGCTTTGTTACTACATGGTCTAATCTTCCTTCCAAACTCAAATAATTTTTTACTGTACTTAGAAGTGAACAAGTGTTTAAAGCTCTATTAAAAAGTGACCCTGCCCAGAAGCAGACAACCTTGCTATATAAAAAAATACGACAACAAAATTTTGGCACATTTGACATCTACTTACTATATTACTTCTATGTTTATGCATGTTTACCTACAAAATGACCTTACTGTAAACACACATAACCCTTGCAGAGTTCATGAGCAAATTTTGCAAATAGGTATAAAGTAATTTAGGGACATAAATTTTGCCGTTTAAGACCCTAAAAATAAACAAAAATATTTTGAGATGACGTGCAAGTTGGTCAGCATAAACAAAACTGGTATTAGCAAATACCCTCTGTTCTATTCCATGGACTTCACTCTCTGCAGAATGGTGCCTTTTGACACTCATTTACTTCATTGCTAAATGACTATAAAATGCTACTTTTCTGATAGTAACATGCAGGTACTCTGAGCAAAGCAGATATGAGTTTACTTCTATTACATTAGGAATGCATTTCCAGAATGCAACCTTTTTCTTCCGGAAGTATAAATTCAACTGCTAAAGTAAAATAAAAAGCTTTATTAGAGAGTTTCTTAAGAGGTGCCAACACGTTAAGTTCAAATTCAAGCTTTTAGTTTATAATGTACCTGTAAGTCAGCAACCAGTGCTATATTTGGAGCTTCTATTTTTTTTTTTTTTAATTCTGTCACAAACAGTTTGGCAGATCTCAGAAGAAAATCTTCTACTGTCATGTTCTAACCTCTCAAGCTGCCTTTTTAATACTCTATTATTTTCAGAATTTTAAACAGGCTGGCCTTTGTGATTATGCAGACAGTAAGAAAGTATCCATTTCTAGCCATAATCACAAGGATCAGTAGTGTACCATAAAAAAAAGTTAAATATTCAACTCACAATTTTAAGATTTGACATACATGCTACAATTGGGACCCAGTTATTCCTCTTTTTACAAAAAACCCTCAAGCTTTGTTTAATATTCTTCAGCACTTGCTTATTTCCTCTGTGAGCCGTGTTAGATGAAACCAGGTGAGGTAACGGTGGCCTGTCTGAATATATAATGAATGAACTTTGAAAGACCTGTTTTCTGAAGAATAATCTGACCCATATCAAAATTTCCCACATGTATTTGAAAGGTATATCACAATTAT
Organism: Myiotriccus ornatus; assembly: GCA_036023395.1. Classification (NCBI taxonomy): domain Eukaryota; kingdom Metazoa; phylum Chordata; class Aves; order Passeriformes; family Tyrannidae; genus Myiotriccus; species Myiotriccus ornatus. The sequence continues at coordinate 121,131,136 of JAYRBT010000082.1, read as the reverse complement.
TTTCTTCTGTGAAACAATGACATGGATCAAAGGCACTTCAGAGGTGACAGGCAGTCCACAACTGCTCATGGAATTGAGAAAACAAAATAAGCAAGTCCCATTTATATAGCAGAGTCATTCAATTCACAGGCCTTTGTGGTAATAATTACGCAGCAAACATTTCCTCTACCAGAGAGACATCATCCCATTTTGGGGTATTCTGTAAAATATCTAAAATAGCAAAGTTCTATGCAATTGCCTAGAAAGAACCATTCTTCCAGTAACTGAAACTCAACAAGTCCTACAGAATGAATATTAGGTCTAGTAACTAAGAATGAGTATTACATGAGTACAGCATAAGCTCACTGGGATACGTTTATTGCTACTTAACTATCAAACTAGAGGGATCTATTCAGAATCATTCCACAGTTGCCTGTTCTGGGTGTAGTCTATTTTCTATTAGGGACATAGATGGTGAAATAGAGAGCATATTTGTTCAATTTACAAAAAATGCTGTGCAGGAACAACCCACAAGCATTTGGCAAGGCAGGATTTGAATTCAACGTTGTCTCAGCAGAACTGGCTTTTAAAAACCAGGATTCAGTTCAATGCTCTATGTTGAAATAATCAGTTGAACAAACGTAGTAAGAAACAACTATATAGTCAGTGACCAGAAGGGGTTTTGGAAGGAATACTCACTGAATGTGGGACATCAGTATTATATCCATTGTGACAAATTTATTATCTAAACTCTATAAAATAATGTATTTTAGAAATTTAATCTACATGATTAAATTTAAGAAGTAGTCACCAGAGACAAGACCCTCAAACTGGAGCTCAGTTTGAAGCACCAGCAGGAAAGATCTAGAATAATGATAAGTTGTCTAGAAAACACCGTAAAATATAGCTAAATAGCAAAAGGCATAGGATAGACATAAGAAATATCTATAAATAAAAATGTAGCCACCATAGAGGGAAAAGAATGTAATTATTTTCATGTTCATTGGAAATAAAAGGTAATAGATATAATTTAACAGGAGAGTTGGACAGTACACAAAAAAAACCCAAAACAAAAACAAAACAAAAAAACCCCAAAACCAACCAACCAAATAAAAAACCCCACCAAAACACAAACTCAAAGAGATGGGAAGACTGAGCACAGACGAAACCCACAGGAATATTAGGAATATTGACATATCTGCATCAGAAAATAAGGACTCATGCTATCATTAGAAGGTTCTGTCCATTTTCAGAGTATTGCCAAAGATTCCCCAAATCCCCAAAATTGCTGAAATTTTGTGATTAATGTTATATTGCTAATATATGGTGGAAATAATAACTAAAAGCAAGCGCACAGCAGCTTCATCACTGTGGGCTGAAATCCAGCAACAAAATCTTTCAAGTTTTTTTTCTTGGATAAAAACCACTCTGAACTTTAGCCAAACTGAAGTCTCTGGTGCACTTCTTGTGCAAGTGAATGATGCTTAAGGGATCAGTAGTAACTCTCGACCATAAGCATAATATAGTTTTTTAAAAAATTGTACTGTGTAGAATTAGCCTCTTCAACTCTTGATGGTTGCATCTGAGCCTGACTACGCAGCAGTGAGCATCTGAATTCTATTTTCTACCTAGATCAGCTATGTTTATGACAGAAAGGGATTACATGCCAATTCTCCAATGGTTTTGAAAGGTCTAGCTCAAATAATTAACTCTATTTGGAAGTGGAAACCAACAAACAGAATAATATAGATCAAACCCAAAAAAAACCAGTCATATTTATGATTGGAAATATATCATGTAAGCAAGAATGAATGGGTAAATCATAGGTAAAAATAAAGAAATTAAATACTTTTATCAAAAACTATTTACATGGTTTCAAAGACAGAAGAAATACACCCCTGATACTGCTCTTTCTTTTATAACCTTATTTTTCCCACTTATTCTTCACTAACATTAAGAAAAACGGTAAGAATGTTTTCACTTTCTCTTCAGAATTTTGTGTCATCGAAGTGTAAATCCATAGCTAACACATTTTAAGCTCCATCTATAATTTATTAAGTCTTCTCACACACACAGTGGTTGAGGAAAATGTGAAGAGAAACACAGGATGGAAATGTCCTGTAGGTGTGTTTTCAGTTACAATTTATTCAATTTTTATTAAGCCTTACTACTGGTTAATACAAATTACCATAAAAAAGATCTTACTCTAAGTATTTTTTCTATTACAATTTGATATTTTATAGCTTTCACAGTCAGAGTTCCACTTACTTTTTTATATGGAAGTTACATTCAAAGTAATCTATGGTCACACAATTAAAGTGTTTTTTCTAACCATGGTGGCTAAGCATCCAAACCCAGATTTACTCAGTAAATGGATCAAAAAGCTCTAGGGGATGTTGTGTGCTATTGGAGCAAGCCAAGAAATGTTGGTTGGACACTCAGTAAATATTTAAACCACAGAAACTGGATGGGTTAAATGACTTTTCCTTCAGGTCTGTATTTGATGATAAGCTGAATGATGAAAATAAAAAAGAGCAGTAACAACGGGCAAAAATCCTATCCAGTGCCATTCAAATAATCCACCTAAGGAAGAAATAATAAAAACTGGCCATCTTCTATACGTTATTGTTACGTTGTCCTAAGCAACCAAGTACGTCTTGGATAAACAGAGTTTCCCAATTATTCCCCAAAGATCACTGCATTTATACATCTATTTAAGGCAAACAGATTGCTTCTACTTTTTGGCACAAATTATCCTCTCCATCATGGGTCTCATATCTTTTAATTTCTTTGATTATAAATTACTTACACAATAAATAAATAAACAAGTAACCAGTGCTATGAAAGAAAAATAATTTAATCAACAATATTTCAGAAGTAAGATAGTAGATACAGAGGTAAACCAAAAAGCTTCTATCTTTTTACCTTTTTTGGTTGCTTTCATTAACTGTGCATAATAAGAATATTTTTACCATTACTATTTAAAATGATCATCTTGTTTCATGAGGACCAGCGCAGTCAAGTCAGATATGGCAATGCACTTTCTGAGCCCTTTCCAATAGCCAGTGGTGTGAAGCAAGGCTGCGTTCTTGCACCAACT
>JAYRBT010000082.1:121112811-121127957 GCA_036023395.1 Myiotriccus ornatus | reverse complement strand
CTTTTTAGCCATCAGCGCGCTTGTAGCAAGCGTGGGTAGAGCCCTTCTCAAATCTTCGTTCACGAAGCCTAGCCATGGATGATGAGTATTTAGTTCTTGAAATCATCATAGCAATTGGCTTCTATCGAGCTAGAAATTGAAAATGCACTTGAAGAAAGATCATTCCTCAATGGAGACAGCTCCAGAGTTAATCACAAGCTTCACTGTGACATATAGAGCCCGAAATGCTTCAGATTGTCAGGTAATTTGCCAGTTTACTTTTCTTTCACAACTAGCAATGGTTGTTATCATGATTTTGATCAAAACCAGTGAGCAAGCATATGTGGGAACAGAGATCCTAGGAATGAAGTGCAAGTTACTCCAAAACATTACCTTTAATATTCTTAATGTTGGTTAATCGGACATTAAAATATTACTTTATTTTTTGGTGCCATTTTATATGATGAATTATTGAAGGTTTAAATTTTTTCTCTGAATCTTGCAGAATTTTTAATTATTGTAAAATGCCCATAAAAATTGGTCATAATATTTTCCAAAGAAAATTATTATCTATCATCCATCAGTTGATAAAACCACCAAAAAATATTTTCAGAGAAGCTTGTAGTATATAATATCTTGGTGATAGTAAGCATTATGTGCACTACCATAAGAAAGTAATCAGACAGAAAGCACAAATTTTAATGTTACAGTTCCCAAAGAAGCTGTAACTAATCCAAGATAAGTTATAGACACATCAGGACCTCTAATTTTAAATAAGTAATCATCTTGTTTATATGTAGCACTTTATATCTCTATAAACTGTACCTTCTTTTATTTATGTCTCACATATATGCATAATATGCTAACTTAACATTGCTCTGGGAGTCATAATTTGGTTGATAAGTTTCTGACTTATGCTGTTAAGTTCTCAACAAATCTCATGACTAATATTGCATTAACATATTATTTGCACAAAATTCCTTTGCTGTTAAAAACTGTGGTGAGTAATTGCGCATAAAATGGAAAAACATTCGGTGTCTCTTTTGAGTGTGTGCAGTATTAAAATGTTGAAAAAGAGATAAATCCAGCAAGCTGGGGAGAGGGAGGGAACCCAAACAACTTGCTTGATTGCAAATTGATATAAATGCATGGAGTAATTTGTTTCAATGTGCAATGTGAGATTCAAATGTGATAATATGCATCCACCTTATATTATGCTGAATGCTTTCTGAAATGACTGCACATTGAAATAAATATGATGAATTTCAACCCAAAGAATTCCCTTTCTAGAAAGTCATAAGAGCTTGAAAATTGCTGTTCGGAAAAAATATACCTTCTGAGCCATAGCAGTAGACTAGTTCATTTGAAGTTTCTGAGTTTTATTCAGATCAGCCATAAACTACAGAGAAAAAACATATTTTGTCTGCTTTTTTACACAATAAATTATTTAAGGTTTTTTATAGCTTGAGGAAATGAATGAAAAGAGCAATCAAAAATTATAAAATTCTAAACCAGTTTTTGGGTAGTTATTTGAAATAGTTTTGGGGGTTCAAGCAATTAAGTTGAAAACTTCTTGCAAAAATATTTCAGAATCACTAAAAAAATGTTACTTTCTAGCTGTCAAGGTCTTTTCTTCACTGCACTGATCTTGTCAGAGCTGTCAGTTCAGAGTAAAAACATCCTAAGTTAGGTCCTAAAAGAAAATTTATTACAAGATTATCTTCCTGTCTTTAGAGGTCTGATCTTAGGCTTAGATCTCTACCAATGAAGATTTCTTATTTCAAACCTCTTTTATTGTGAGAAAGTTCCGCACTGAAGCATTCATGATTCGATACTAGAGTTGATTTGTTATCAACTTCCTAGCTATTTTTGCAGGCTTACCTGAATCTCTTTGCAGAGTTGCATTTCACTTCTTAACTGAGTACCAACACAGATGTGAATTCTGAACACAAATGTTCTTTATTAAAAACAGAAAGCATAAGCAGGCCCATAGAATCCTCACATCATCATCGTTACACTGTAGACTTCCCGGAAAATTATATCCCCTTGCAGAATCTTGAGTAACTTCATCATAGCACTTTATGTGTCACAGACATCAGGTGTGATGTTTTTTCTCTCACAGCTTTTTAAAAAGTACTTTTCAAAGAGAGTTTTCCCAATTTCGTCACTGTTAAATGCTAGATGAGCCTTCTGGATTTCTCAGTATGAAGATGCAAACTTCTCCATTGATAGAACAAATGTAAGGAGTTTCACATGAGATTGAAAAACAACAAAGAAAATAAAAAAGGCAGGCTACACCACCCTGAGATCATACTCAGCTTCCTATCAAACGTAGTAGATCATGTTTGTATGATGAACAATTTAACAGAGTAAACAAAGCCATTCTAAAGGCTTCATTTGCATTTTTGTTTCAATATATCTTTACTGAAGCAGGAACACTTTTTTGAAAGTCTGCATGAGACAAACTCATTAATGTCCTTTGTGGCAAAGCACCTTGAGAACCTAAAGGTTATGCTGAAGTCTGTGTCTTAAAAGTAAAGTACATGCTTAAACGGATTACAAAATGAAATGTATTTATGCCCTTCCTTAAAGGCAAGTACGTGCATAAACACTGCTGAACTGATAATTTTATGACTGCTCATTGTCTAGAATAATTGCTCTTTCAGAGTGTAAAATTCTTATGTAACTCCCATTTGCTTCAGTGGGAGTCTTTTATTAGCTTCAAGAAAAATGGGAAAGAATTTGATACTTGTATGCTGAGTTAGATGCTACCACTTCCCTAAACACCTAACACTCAATGTATGGTAGAAGAGTGTTCTTAATGAGGAAAGGAGGTAAGGTGGAAAGGGAGAAGGGGCAAAACCCCATTAGTTTTCCTGTTAAATCCATGTTTGGGATTTTATGAAAAGACTCAAAGAAATTATAATGCAATAGTATCCGGTCCTCACAGCTATTTGCTCAACAGCCAGTGACAAGTTCAGATGATGTAATGCTTCTAGCATGTACATTGTTGCTTAAGTGAGTTGCTAATTAATACCACGCTGAAAGAGTGTGGTTGGGTGTCAAGCTTACTCAAAGTTGGTCTCTGCAGCTTAGGGAATGTTTCTGCTTCAGCTCCCTCTGTTCTTACTGTGTCCACAAAGTCTCCTCTAAGCAAGACTCTTTTTTTTTTTCTCTTTCAGGATTGCAGTGTTGGGGTTCCCACCCCCTTGATTGCCTCAGGGCTCTTCATTGCTACACACAACACATAACAAATGCTGCTCCCAAAAGATTCTAGAAAAACGAAATTTCTTGTGTGTCCTGGCAAATTAACATTAATTTATTGATATCAGAAAATCATTCTGGCAGCAGTTTTCTGGGACAGGATATGGACTGTAAGAAAATTTTTAAATGGACTGGAAAATCTATTTGAAAATGATCCTCTTAAAATGTCTATGAGAAAGCAAGATGTATATACATCATATACTCTAGGGATGCACATGATTTTTTTACATACAGCTGTTTTTCAGTATTTGGTGTGGAAAGAAGTTGTAGTGATTAACTCACATGATAGGAATAAAATACATGTCCAGAGTCTGCAATGAGCTTGCTAGATAAATTGGACAAGGCATTCAATCTCAGTGATGTTTAGATGTCTAATATCAACATATGGTTCTTATTTCCAACTGAAACAATAGAAGATAAACACTTATCTAAGAGCTAGTCATACAAATACTTTCAAGAAACTAGGCCTTAGCAGCTTCTTACAGTAGAAATTCTTAATTTCTGAGTGATGCTTCCTGATATGTAGTGAACATCAATATTTAGAGGAATTGAACTGGAAATAGAATATATAATGCGTATTAAGAGGATCTCTTATATCTTTCCAAGGACAATGATTATTCTCTGATGTGATGGAAAACAAACTGTGATGATCATCACATGCTTAGATCGTGTGTGTGTTTCTCTCATTTAGTTTACTTTTTTATTTACAAAGCAGAGAAAAGGATGCTTATATCTTTTTGCTTTAGGTAGAAGATTTATAAACTTCAGCAAGGATTTTATTTATTTATTTATTTAAATGAAGACCAAACAATCAAGAACGGACATTGAATTACACACATTGCTGAAGTCATTGACCAGACTTAATATGAAATAAACCCTTACTAAAATGTATTCACAGACTTAGAGCTGTCTCTGTCTGGGACTATCTGCTCTCATAGGTATACAAACACATCAGCGTGCTTGCATCAGGGCCACACTTCCCTGCCAAGGCCTGGCACTACATCACAGCAAACACACAAACTCTTTCACAGATGAGCTCCAGATGGTAATATACCTGACTTACTCACTGAATTAATAATTAGATGCTATCTATTTGTAATGCTGGAATTTCATTCAGGATGTCTGGTTTTTTTGGGTATCCAAAGGAACTGACAAAAAATTTATGTTTCAGCTTAATTCCCATTCTCTTGCAAACCTACCTAGACCTGGGATACATTATAAGGAATTGTAATATTTCACTATAACTACTCAAACACAATTGCAAATAGCCCATTCCCCCAATTTATTGAAGAGAGATAATGGTCCCTAAAAGAGATTAGCATAAGTTTGCTGAAAGCCAGCTTTTCTGAAAGAGCTATGAAATATTCCCAAAAGCCAACTGGATTTTCTACTGGAAGTACAGCACCCTGAATGCCATCCCTATGAAATGGTAACAGAAAAGTTTCTTCATATACTTAATCTATATGGTTAATCTATGAAGGGTGTGAAGGTTAATCTAAGGCAATACGACACAAGTCAACTACCAAACTACTAATACAAAATCCACATTATATTTATTGCATTTTTAGCTAAAATTTGGATTGTGTGATAACTCATGAGCAATAGAGCATGAAGGGTGAGGCTGGGATTGATAGGAATCCTTGGTCAAAATTGTTGAATGTCTTGATTTTTTAAAAAGAGTAAGTTTAAAATAATTTCAGTGAAAAACTATGCTGGTGTCCTTAGCCAGATTTCTTGTTTATAAATGCTATAATCCACTAGGGTGGGATTTTTTTAAAAAATATAAATCCTAGACTATCTTCAGAGGGCCCTAGATGCATTAGCAACACGTCCAATCTTCACAGAAGTAGCTAAGAGGCAGACTATTTGAATTAAAGCGCATATGTCATTGCATCATGTCTTAAGTAGGTTGCTGTCAGGATGATTCGTTCAATGCAAATTCAACAGGCATTCTGTAGAATTATGTCTTGTCAAAAGCTCCAGGTAAGTCTTGTGTTATATATAATAATAAAGCAATCAGTGAAAGAAAGCATAAGGAAGGCTTAGATGAAATTTGCTTATGTTCAAGCTTTCAAAACTAGAAGATACCAAATGGTGATACCAACATACTGTTATTCTGGTATTTTAAAAAATAGGTCTTCAGAAACTTAATGCTAGAAGCTTATCCTATTATGTTTGTTTATGCCAGTTCAGAAAGCCTAAATCATCTAAATGCTCCAGGCAGGTTTTCCTACAGGAGCTGGCAATAGTACAGAATAGTACAGAACTGTTTTTAAGGGCATTAAGGGCTTTCAGTACACATGGATAAATTTTTATTCAAAAAACCTCTAGCAGATGACCATTTCTTCCTCTGGGCAGCAATATAGGTATACTATAACATTACAAGGATCCTACCCTTAAAAATGTTTTTCTTCCATGTCAGTTCAGTGATTTTCATTTAATTACCTAAAACAACAAGAAGGAGATGACATTAAGGTTGGACTTGATGATCTCAGAGGTCTTTTCTTAAACTGATTCTCCACATCCACAATGAGCATCTAAATCTGACTTCAAAGGATGAGACACAAACGCAACATTTTCATTTGTAAACCAAATATGGACCCAGGTTGAATTGTCTAGCACTGAGGTCGTGCTGCACAACTCAGCCTGAGTACAAATACTTTCCTACATTGTCTAAATCTATATGGCTTTCCTCTCAAAAGAGGAGGCCAACTTATTCTCACCACTCATTGGGAATAATCTCTGGACCATACTATTCCCAATATTTTGCCAAGACAGAATCTAAAAAGGTCCAATCAACTGTTAGGAACAGCAATGCTAGAGCCCATAACCTGGCCACTGCAAAAATAGTACAGCCTTTCAGTAGCGTATAACATTTGGTATATAATGGCATATAATACTTCTACAGTTTACATAGTATGCAACAATATAAAAGTGGTCACAGGGTAGATTAGACACAGGAGTTATGGAAGCCTCGCTACCTCCTCAAGCAGGATGACCAGGAAGCCCAAGGTATTCTGTCACAAAAAGGGAATGATTTCACTCCTTGGGAACAAGCCAGCAGGTGTGCACTTGGGGTTAACTGCATGCCTTTTGTGGCTTTATTAAACATATTGATGAGTTCCCTATTGTCTGTAGTGTGTCCTGGCATGTATGCAGAAATCTACATATAGACATCTAAGTTTGTGTGAGTTTAATTTAATCTAATACATAATTATTACAAGGAGAGACACGAGATAGTTCTTCACAAAGTAAGGACAAACAAAATGATACAGAATCCAATTGCTGCTTCATGGCTACTTTCTTACTGAAGATAGCAAATTCTCTGCTTCTTCTAGCTCTTCAAATCCAGCTGGACAAGTCTGGGTCTAAAAACAATCTGTAATCATTAAACACAAAACCCCATTTTTTCTGAAGGAAGCATCCTTTTTTTTTTTCTTTTTTCAACAACTATAATTCAGTTCTTAGCTTTGGCTTAGTTCCCAACTTTGGGAATTTTTTGATTATTATTTACTTGAAAATTATTTAAAACCTCAGTCCAGTATCTTGTACAGTATTTTGACCACAGATTAGCAAAATTAAGGACCCAATATTGCAGGAAGCAACACTGACCTAGATGTGCCCTGATCCTTCTAATGAGACAAATTAGGCAACATATTCATAAGATGCAAACTGTCATAATTTTACTGAGTTTTGCAATTCCTTTAAATTGTAGAATTGTTGTGTTAGACCCTGCTTTTTGAAGTTGAAGGTGCAAGCACAAGATCCTTGGTAGTGTAAGGCAGCATGCCCTCCTAAACCTGATGGAGTACACTGTTTTTGTCCATCATTTTTGTGTAGTTAAACACTTTCACATATCTGGCCAGATAAAGTGATGAAGAAGTTAAGCAGAAAAAGCCATTGGTAGTCTTCTAGTCTAAAAAATGCAAGTTTTAACATTGATGATTATTTCCTGAATGAGAATATAATTACTAATGGAAGGCATCTGGTTGTGTAGTGATACCAGCACACAGCTTGCATAAGACCTTGTGTACAGTTGGCAGCACACAGTAAGATATTGTTCATAATAGAGACTGATTATTAAATGGTGTAATAAATTAGAGGAGATCCTGAATGCAAAAATGCAGACAATGGGATAGACTGAAGCCACCATATCAGCTCAGTTTAGAAGGGGATTTGGCAGATGACTGAAGAAGACAAACAGTGCTTTCAAATGGCACAACCATTTATTCTCCCTGAATACATACATTTAAAAAGCAGAGACAGTCTGCAGTGGTTTTAAGTCACCTAATTCCCAAAACTGGTTAGCTCAGAGAAAAGTAAAAGTTCTAATTATTTTAAATATCATCCACCCTCACTTTCCTTCTATAAACGAAGACCTTACTGAATAAGTAGGGCCAATGGACAGCTTTTAAATGCTCTATTGTATGACTATGCTGCTTGATTCACTGATGAAACCCTTTTTATTTTACTGTTTTTTGATTCTGCTGATTTTTATGAAATGGCTTCCATTAGGATGTGTAAAAATAAGTAAGAAACAAGTAACAAAGAGTCCTATTTTGAGTTTGAAATTTAGGAAATTATACTGAGTATTCTAGCCCTGAAATTTCCTAAACTCTCACACAGGGTGCTTCCTAGTAACTTAAACCTCTGTTAGTACGAGAATAAATGCACAAGGTTAAGGCTTATATCTTAACCTTCCTGGGTAATTCTGGATGCCATTACATGCTAAGTCTCTGACATAGGTATGCCAGCTTTGGGAAGCTTTTGTCCCTGTCCTATCTGCCTCTCAAACCCATTTGATTCCAGTTCCTTCAATCAGAATTAAATGCAACTCACCTTTATGCCAGAAAAGCCTGTTTGTGGGTCTGGGACATGAATAGAATGTTTTTAATGAGCCAGATTTCAAAAGGACAGTATGATGGGGGAAGGGAGCTGGTAGGCAGACTGAGGGAAATGTAGTATGTAACTATTCTCTGAAAGCATAGCAGAGATCAAACTCCAACTGCTATGTTTGCATGTAAAATACAGAAAAAAGTCCTATCAGTAACTCACTGGGTAGAGTGTAGTGCACTGTCTTGTGGGACACGTCAAACACCTTTTCATGAAAAATGGGACATATTTCTAAGAAGTAAAACAAGTAGGAACATATTTGGATGGAATAAGTCAAGATTTGCCAGCACATCCTTCTGAAAAGGGGAAACATTTGGCAGATTACCCATTCAGGAAAATTTCTGCCTGAACTACTCCGGTGCTGGATCAAGCAAGTAAGTGGGAGAAATTTGCGCCTCTCTCAATAACGTACCTTTGCCACACCTTCCATGGGGAATTAAATAAGCAAATCCATTGAAAATAATCAGCTAAGTTGCTTAAATCGATAGAAAAATGGCACCTGAGGTAATAAAAAAGTGAAAGAAGGTAATTTATGCTTGAAAACATAAATAACTTTTAAGGGAAATACTTGAAAAAATCTTTAAAAAATTTAAACAGAATTCTCCAACATCATCAGCTACAAATAAAGAAATTAATATTTTCAGATAGATTTAATATAGGAAAAGGATGCATTGAAAGGAAACCTTTTGCTACCATGACACTTTTCTGGTATTGCTGGGTAGGCAACATGACAATCAAATGTGACTAGGAAGAGGTATCAAGCCTCACACTGGCATGTAAAAGTAGCCAAGACTTGGAGAATAGCATAGAAGACTGAGAGTCAGGAAATGTAGTTCTAGCTCAAATTGCACTACTTTCTTCCTGTGTCACGCTGCAATATGAGCAATTTGCTAATAATCTAATTTGCAGAATATTTTAAGGTCTTTTAATGTTGTCACAACAAAAGAAAGCTAGGCAGCATTACTCATAATCTCAGGTATCATTATTAAAATACTTTAGTGAAGTATACTTGCTAGATATTTTTAAAAGTATCACACACAAAGTAATGTGGGACATTTTGAGGAAATTCAGATTTAGCAATTTTTCATATGTGAAGTCACCAATACATTCCTTCTTTTTGCGTCCTGTTGTGTCTTTCCACCCTAAGCACAAACATACAGCTGAACTGACTCTTAAAAAAACTAAATTCCAGTTAATGAATATTGAGGGTTTAAATTTAGTTATTGATTCTGTGTGATATGTTTCCTATATATACGATGAGCAGTACATAGACATTGTCTTCTGCTGGCTGTAGAAAAGAAGATAAGAGGCAAAATACCCAACCAGTTCTTCTAAAGGATGCTGTTAAAGGTATGGGCGAAGTATATTAGAAAACATACAGAGACACTGGGACCTAAAAGATCATCTAGCTCCAACCCCCACTGCCATGGGAAGGGACACCTTCTACTAGACCAGACTGCTCAAAACCCCATCCAGCCTGGCCTTGAATGCTTCTGTGGATGGGGATATACACAAGTGACTGATGTAGATCATTTGATTGATTGAAAGTGTCTATTTTCTGTCAGAGGAAATTGGGAACTGAAAATTTTAAAGGAGACTTTAAACACTAGATAAGACTGTACTATTTGAACGTAGTTCTACATCTTACCTATATGTGTCTGCTCTCTTGAAGTTTCATATTTATATGTTAGTAAGGAGTTCTAAGAAGGTGCACGTGCAGTTGTAGGGTTCAATTGCCTTGTTTCCATGCATGAACAACATTCTTCAGTGCATCTAGATTTTGCCAGATTAAGTTGTTTGGTTTTTACCCCATGTACTTTGAGTATCTAAAGAAATAAAATGGTACCAAAAATACTTCTTTCTGGACAACAGAAATTGCATCCTTTTGGAACGGTGAAGCTAAATCAAATGAATACAAGTCTCAAGCCAGCTATGTAAAGATGAATAATTTGCCATATGGCTAACTGATTGCAAAAGTCTAAACAGACATAATAATTATTTCTATTGCTGGGGTTACTGAGCATGTTTACAAACATAATATGAGAATGTCTTGCTAAAAGTGTTGGGTTTATGTTTGTGGGTTTTGTTTTTCATTATTTTATGCCCTGATTAATAAAAAAACCCTATTTTAACATAACTAATGGAGAAACTGGAATTTGTTAAAGAATGTTCATAATGAACTGCAGTTCTCCAAATTAATTCTCTACTGGGTGTATGTGAAGACAGTTCTAAGATGAAAATAACAACATCCCCATCATATATCAGATTCTTAAACACATTCTTTTGTTTAGAGTATTTTTTTAATTATATGGTCAAAACTCTAAACAGTTCACTATATAAATATTTGTCACATAAAGCTACTTAATAATTAAATTTCTGTCAATATTATTATCCATCCGTAGAGAGAATTTGCATGAGGGTGTAGATAATCAAAAGGAATTGATTATTTAAAATTATATCAACATTCATCAGTGTACCAAATTAGTCTAAGACCAAAGAAATACTTAAGCCCCACCTAAGAACTGATAATACAATGTAAGTGGCTTTGGACACTAATACCTTTGCAGATAAGGGTGAATTTCATGCAAAAATATAAAGATAAATGGATTTTGCCACACAGTCTTTCAAAACAACTACTGTGGTTTAGGAACAGAGCTTATCCGTTTTTAGCAGCAGTATAAAATAAGAGGCAAAGGCACTCTCCAAGGAAACAGATGGCATAAAAATGCCAGAAACAGGCAAGTGAAATAATAACATAAGCTGAAGGATTCCTTCCTGCCTCCAATCACCAAATAAGAAAAACTGTTTTGAAATGTTTATATGAAAGCATATAAACATGCATGCAAGCAATAACTAGGTAAGGATTTATGGTGTGGTGTATGCAGACTAAGATGTCTCACAGAGGGCACTTAAATAAATGGGTTTTAAAAATATATTTCTTATAACTTTTCTTTCCTACCCTAGAATCAGTTTGGTCATAGTCAAAGAAATACATAAAACAGTATGGAAGACAGCTTCTGTAAAATTGTCCAGTGTTGGGCATTGAATCATAATATTTGTTATACCTTTTAACCTTAGCCACAGCATATGAAGGGGCAAAGTAGATCCATGAAGGGAGATTTGTATAACAGTCCTTTCATTCCTCTTAGGGAATGAATAAAATGTCAGTGATGTTTTAGTATATATTTCATTATTACAAAAAGGGCAAGAGGCAAAGTTTCACAGTTTGATTGTCCTCTACAGTAAAAATGTTCAATAACTGCAATGAAGTGAATTCTGCTAACGCTGCTCACCTTTGTTCAAGGGACAATAAAAGGACTAGAGATTATTGCATTGCCTATTAAGTCCAGTAGTGCAAGCAATACAGTCTTTATGCTTGGTGTCTAAACAGGGCTGAATTTCACCCAGAGGCAACTTTGGCCTTTTTCACTAGCAATTATATTATTATAAGAGATGAATTTTACAGATGAACTAAATCTCATCTAGAATCTTCACCCAGAAAACCCATCACTGCTGTGCCTTGTTCAGAACTTTTCTATTCAAGATCTGGCATCCAGGTGTGTACTTGAAAAACATCTTTGATTGTACATCTACAAAAGGCATAACACAATTTAACAGCATAGATGCTGTAATGCTTAATTTAGAAACCGCTGCTTTTATTAAATTTACCTACTTTCCCCCCCCAGATTTACATCAATATTGACTTCAAAGTGCTAGTAGTTTTCATTAAATTGAATTACTTTCTCCTGTAATTTGAAAAGTAATGAGGCAGCTGCTAAATGAAGCTGTTGACAAGACAAGAACAGAGGCTGTTAAAAATTACATAGCAAAGTGTGAGTCATAAACAATGATGGTTAGTGTTCAAGGGTGGTTTCTGAATAAAATTGCACAACCCACCCAAAACAAACAATTCTGCTCAGTCTTCTCCTGTATGCACCTAAGAAATGTGAATTCTACCTTATTAATTCTTTTATTTCTGTTCTGTTTCAAGTAGATACTATAATGATGCCCTGCACATCTTATCTGAGTAACTTCCAGTGGCGCATTACATGATACAATTAGCATCTGCTGTGATTAACAGCTGTTTTGTGTCCTTTGTTCTTTCATTAAAGTCTGTACTCCATGACCCTGGAAATCTTTTCCAACCTTGATGATTCCATGAGATTCTCCTCAGGGAGAGAAGTGGAGTTTTTGCAGCAGCATTTTTCTTTTGGTGTGCTTTGGAAGTGTCTTTCCCTTTGTAAAAGAAAGTTTATCAGATTTACAGACAAACATGCAAATATGAGTTCTATAAAGCTGATTATAAGTACTGCAACAAGTATAGGAAGCAGAGGATGAGTACAATGTACCTTCTGTATTCTTCACTGCTTTATATGTAGCAGCATTCACAATAACTGGAGTTTTCCAAATCCTAAAGCCTTTATACCTGACACTGACTTTTCTGGATTCTGTAATACTTTGCAAAGATGCAGAAATAGGAAACTGAGACCCAGTCCTCTTTTACGAGATTAGAAAGAATTTCCCACTGAAACACAAATAATTTGAGCATACTCTCCTTTGATCTTAAGCTTCATTTCTGTCTTGCTCGTTGGTTGGTAATTTAATGTAGAAATTGACTTCATCATCTTTGCAAGTAGTCATTTCGTTGTAGTATAGCAATCCAATATGATGGAGTATTTTACCATAACAACCTTGGACACAAAACTTTACTGAAAGTTATTCCAGCTGGGGCAAGACAACAGGTTTGATTTCCTGTGATCTGCTATAGTTTCAGGAACAAATGTTTACATTATATTTTTTCCCCCAAGGAAACTTATGTCAGTTGCTAGTTCTATTTCACACCATATATCAATAATGAGAATATTGATTATATCAATAATGAGAAAATTGACTAAAAACTTTATGTACACATTGCAAGCAGAGCATTCTAGGTAGCACCTAGGTAGATGGCTTCAACTTTGGTTCCATGAGAGGGTGAGTGTTCAGAGCACCAGTAAAACAATTCAGTGTATATAGTAAGATTCCAAGGGAGATGTAAGGAAAATTCACACCACAAATAACCTTCTCCGCACTCTGTCACCAGTATAGGTATGCCCTTTGTGTACATTCCTTTCATAAAACCTCAAATTATCATAATACATTGTCTAAACAATTCAATCTGGTTCTGGAGAGCCATAATTCTTCTATAATCAGCTCTATAATTGTGTGAAAAAGAGGTCTCAGAGATTAAGAATGAATGCTTGTCCTCTTTGAATGGATAGAGGTATTCATTGTGGTCAAGTATTACTGTCTCCTGGGCAGGAATTTTGTTTTTGTGGAATTTTAGTGCCTACTAGTTGGGTGGCCAGAATATAGCAGGCACCAATGGAGAATGTGCTTCACATGAAGCAATGGAAGAGCAGCAGTGACCTGACCTGAGCTGGCTTTGCTACCCAGTAACTTTAGCGCAGTACACCACCTCTCCTGTCCTGAGTGATCCCCACACCTGACGGAGCCCAAAGTCATGGAGTAAAAAAACCCTATCAATGGACATTTTATGGACACTTTACATACATTTCACAATGATCCATTGACTAAGGGGTGATATCTGTATATATATCAAAGGATGGGAAGGGGGAAGATGGTTAAGCAAGGATGTACTGGATAGCATGGGACCTAAACACTACGTAATAAGGGATAAAGAATGTACCAGTTTTGACTGGGATAGAGCTACACTTCTCCATAGTAGCTTCCATGGATTACATTTTGGATTTGTGATGAAAACAGTGTCGATAATAACAGTGATGTTTTAGTTACGGCTGAGCCGTTCTTACACGGATTTTTCTTCCTTCATCCACCTGTTCCAGCATGGGCTCCTCCATGGGCTTCAGGTCATGGGTCAGCCCAATGGTCCTCCATGGGCTGCAGGGGCACAGCTGCCCCACTGTGGTCTGCACCACGGGCTGCAGGGCCACAGCTCCGGTGCCTGGAGCAGCTCCTGCCCCTCCTTCTGCACTGACCTTGGTGTCTACCTTGTTGTTCCCATGTTCTCACTCTGCTCTTCCCTGGCTGGAATTTTTCCTGAGCCACAGCCTCCTGTTCTTAAATATGTTATCACAGAGGCATTACTATTACTCCTAATTGGCTTGGCCTTGGCCAGCGGCAGGAATTCCACCCTGGAGCCAGCTGGCATTGGCTCCACGAGACAGGGGAAGCTTCTAGCAGCTTCTAAGAGAAGCCACCTCTGTAGCCCACCCCACTACCAAAACCCAGACACAGAAACCCACGACAGAGGTCTCAGTAACAGGTATTTTATGCTTGGTATTTGTCTCTAAAAGTTATCTGAAAAAGGCACTGCATACAGTAATCAGTGAGTATGCTTCCTATTTCCCAGGCTGCAAGGAAACTTACCATTGAAAAATGGTTCTTAATTACAAGTTTCACGAGTGATAGCCAACACTACTATAACTAAATGAATGTATGTGACAATATTATTGACTTTTCTTTCCAAAAGACCATGTTACATGCTTATTGTACAGGCCCATGTCTGTAAAGGGCTACGGATCTGACAGCAATTTCAATGATTTTTTAGTAGGTGGCTTGTTACAAAGTGCAGAGCAATAGAACTGAACACAACTGGATGCCTATTCAGTGGAAACTCTCCAACCTTGGATCTGTATAGCCATAAAGTACCAAAGGAGGGAAAAGAAAAACTAGTAGTATAGTGTTTAATCTGTATTCCAGTTACTTCAGTGTCATTTCATAGTTCCTTTTATTTATTTACTGAACTTTCATCAGTATTAGAGAGAATTGTTTTATTTTTTTTTTTAGGACCAGAACATAAAGGGCAAATAATTTTTTTGAGCAACTTTACTAAAAAGAAAAACTTTACATTGAGGGAGGACTCACCAAGGATTAAAAAATAAAATCCCTTCTGCTAGCTGACATTGACAGTAACTGTTTCTCCTGAAGAATAGCCTAGCTGAATACTTAACATGTTTACATTCCAGTAAATAATTGCATGTCCCGGT
>JAYRBT010000082.1:121049249-121112711 GCA_036023395.1 Myiotriccus ornatus | reverse complement strand
TAACTGTTTCTCCTGAAGAATAGCCTAGCTGAATACTTAACATGTTTACATTCCAGTAAATAATTGCATGTCCCGGTGTGGTCTCAGTCCATCACCATCCCTGAGGAGGTGCCTAATGCCTGGGCCTGGGGCTGTCCCTCTGTCTCCCAGCTGTCCTGCTCCTGACTGGGTTTCCAGGTCCTGCCCTGCTGCCCCAGGAAGGCCCTGCTGACCCCAGTCCTCTGGGACTAGGGACTTTATGGGTCACAGGACGGCCAAAAGTCTAAGTCCAGATGTTGATAAACTTCACCTGGTCTGATACAAGGGACTGGTGAATACCAGTGACAGATGTGTGATCCACCACCAGCGCAGGGTATCTTTTCTAACTGGAGGAGTTATGCTCGTATAAGAGAAGGTGTGTCTTCGAATGGCACACCTGATGGACATACTAATTTTTGTCCAAATTTCTTTAAAGGTATTGTTCTTAAAGTTATTGTAGGTAATTGGAATTATGCCAAGACCAGGAATCTTATCTCAGATAAGGGTAGGAGAATTATATTAGGATATTAGTAATTCAACTATATTAAGAAAAATGTATTGTTGTAGCCCATAAAACTTTGCCCAGACAAGTTCCGATCAAATGGCTATTTTAATTTCAATAACTTATTTGTTCAATAGCAACTAGTAGTTTATATAGCAACTGTAGATTTATTTTTCTTTTGTATAAAATTTAAGGTTTTTATAGAGTTTATTATAAAGGCAAGCATACTTCCCACCGCCCAAACATTATTAGAGATTCATCTTACTGTTTTGACAAATGATTTTGCCTTCATTCAAATATGCCTGTTTGTTTTTATCTCCTATATTAATAAGGCTGCTTTTGCTTTGTATACAAATGTTATAGTTTTGATTTTATTTTCATTGAGCCTGGCAACAAAATCAAAATTAAATTGGATTACTTATACATTCAAATAAAAAGAGAACACTGCCTGTGGGGATAGAAATAATCATATGCAATTTACTACCCCTTCGGGAGCCTCCAAATATTGAGGGTGTTAAACAATAAGACAGACAAAAGACCATGTGAGTGATGATATTTTAGAAAAAACAAATGTTGGCATGGCAATATAGTCAGCAATGGAAAAGAAAATAAGTAAATTCTATTTCAAAAGTGACATGACCTCCTACTTGTTTCTCAAGTGGGACAATTTTTGTCTCCAGGAGATGAAAAATTATTGAAATATATATTTGAATGACAATGTTGGAAATGTTCACATAGCTATATACAAGAAAAGCAAAATGAAAGGGATTCCTGAACGGGATCCTAAGATATATTAGAAAGCTCTGCACCCATTTGTTGCCTTTTTTTTTTTCTTATACTTATTTCCATCATCAATAAGAAAGCCAACCCAAAAAATCATAATTGTCATATTCAGTGAGTAATCAACATAAACATTTGTGGTAAAAGAGGAATCTCTAGGTGAATTTCTAGGACCTAATTTAGCCTATTCACTTTTGTGAAAATCAGCCTTCTGTTGAAACACATCAGTGTAAGAAAAGAAAAATCAGACCCTCAATGGGCAGATTGATCTTTGACATCTGTTAGATTTTTATCCTTTATACATATCCAAAAGGGCAGATCTTAATTGTAATTTCTTGTCAGAACTTTTTTAATTAAATGACCTCTGAATTTTTAAAGTTCACCTGACTCTAGGAAGCAAAATTTTAGGGCAACTGCCAGGTAACAACAATCAAAGGATGGAATTTGTGAGAACCGCTAACTGAAAAATATCAGTTTCAAGTATTGCTTGTAAGAATAGGATCAGCATCGTGAATGAAACTTAACTCCCAATCGGACATGTCACAATTATCTACGCTTATATGATTCACGACATACGTCAATAGGCTGCACCTACACTGTACCCAGTTGCCTGTTCAGAACTGCATCATTTTTCGGCAGTCTAAAAGTCTAAGCTCAGGCTCCCTAAAAATCCCACTTGTCTCTGCAGGGCATTCTGTAGAAACAGGCAATGTTTCAGAGGGCAGAAATATGAGAACAATTCCATTCCTTTACTCAGACTATTTTCCCTGGCTGATATTAGTCCTGTGATATTAGCACAAAAATGGCTGGGATACACGGGGGAGAACTGACCAGCCAGAGGAAGTGAAGGTGTCTTGAAGTGAATTCTACTTCCAGATTCCTGCTGAGTTTTGCCCCAGAAAATACAAGCCATAGCTGTTTCAAAAGGGTCTCATGCAGGCAAATAGTATAGACAACTGGCAAATTTCATCACAAGCCTTTGCTGACCCAGCCACAAGAAATTCAGTGTAAATGTAGCATTAGATTTTCTGCTTTATATCCCTACTATGTCAGAGACTTCAAAATCAGTGAGTCCATCATTTGACTCAAACACTGCAACCCCCTTAAGAAAACTTATTTCATTCCCCCAAAATGAATTCATTCTCCCAAGTTCTTCCAGCTAAAAAGAGGGGGGGAAAAGGTATAAAAACAGATATTTTTTATATTTTGCAATCTTGATACTAATTTCCATTTCTCTTCCCAGTAGTCAGCAAAAAGGTAAGTATTTAAGCACTCTTCAAATGCAGTAAGGGAAAGGCAGTCAGAAGAAGAAAACATGTTATCCTATTCTATATGTCCACTGAGGGACTTCATGATCAGCAAATCAATCCACAAGAAATTGAAACTATATAGTTTACTATATTTTGGAAGGACGAATCCTGGGAATTATTTAAAAGGATGTGATGGAGAGCATCTGAGGGAAAATCAAGATGAAAGCAAACAAAGAAATCAAAAACAACCCCAACAAAATAAACAAAAGAAATCCAAATCACTTTAATTAGATTCTTTTTTAAAGGTCATGGAGGCCATAGCTAAGGAACATGAGACAATTTCCTGGAGAGGCTACCACCAGTGGAATCAGAAGAGTTCACTGGGTTAATATGGATGTATGTTTTTGGTATTAAAGGCGGTCTTTCATTTCATTATGGCAGTACTGTGAAAGTTTGAACAATAAATGAAAAAAGAAGTAAAACATTAGACAGTGGGGAGAGGGGGAGGATTATGCTAATAGCAAAGTACAGGTATTTTTTCAAGATAAAAAATACACAAGTCAAATTTTTGGCCTTGCCCCAAAGACAGAGAAACTGGATCATAAATTAGGTAGAAGTATCATAATCTTCATGTTTGCCTTTCAGATTTGAAAGGCTTGCTTTCACCTTGCTTTATGCCAGCTGTATGGCATCCATACCTGCTTGGTGCAGCCTACTTTGGTTCAGTTAGGGGAAAAAAAGGAAAGTTTCTAAGTTTCAGAAGTCCAGTACATGTGCACCTATTCACAAAACCTCAGTATATTACTTCATTAAAGTTCACTTTGGACCCTTTGCATCACTGAATTTTTGTCTTGATTAATAAAAAACAAGAGGTGTCTATATTTTGACCCCTGAGAGTTCCTGAAGCAACGCTAACAAGGAAGGGTTTGGGTTCTGCCATGCCATACATAATCATAGGATGAAATCTATATTCCCCCAAATAATAGCAGAGAATAAATCCACACAACTTACTAAAAGAGGTTCTTGTTCAGTCCCCATAAATATTCACTAGATGCAGAGGAAAAAATCATAGCCCTCCCATGGGTTTTAAGACACTTCTGGGGCTAGGGAAAACACCATCTAGAACTGACTCACCACTAGTCACCTGTGTCTATAAAAAAAAGGTATCTATTACTTTGTATGACATGGCTCTAAAGAGCTGGCTTTTTACATTACCCACTACTTTTACTGTACTTAGATTTAATTCTGGCTCTGCGTTCAGCTTGCATAAATAGCTTGCATGCTGGGGGTTCTGCAGGGGTTGCCAAAAGAGCTTCTCCTTCTTAGTCAAAGGAAATTATTGACAGTAAAATTACTTTGTGTTGCAAGCTAGAGTTTCTGTCCCATCCATGCAGCAAATCCAATTCTCTCTTGCTTTGTTTCCTGAAATATTCATGCTGGAAGAGATTTGCTCCATTGTATAACCAGGTATTTATGAAACGTTTATTTCAATAGCAGTAGATTTTTCTAAAATGCCATCAACTTCAAGAGAGTCTTGTTTGCTTCCAGCATTACCATTTTGTGTTCTTGACCAGGAAATGAGCCAGGGAACAGGAAATCACGCATGTTCTGTTGTGTAAGTTTATGGAGGTGACAGACTATGAAACCAATTGAGATGTCCTTTTAAGAAGCTTTGCCAACGTTTATTATTTGTTTGGTTTTGAAGAATGTAGATTATATCATCAGCCTGTGTAAATTAGCAAATTTTCTTGAAGTCAAGGTAGCTGGTCTGGTCGACACCAGCAGAAAATCTGGCTGGAGCTTTTAAAAATCACTGTGGAAAAATGTTGGTGTTATTTTTCTTGAGTAATATTGTTTGCCAAAGTGGAAAATGAAGCAAAAGCTTCAGGGCTAGAAAAGTTTCAGCTATGCATCTCAAAGGCAGCTGGGACAATGGGCCATTACAGGGAGTTGCTTCTTCCACATGACAGTAAATTTAGCAGATTTTTTTTACGAAGCTGTGTCCTTTAAACCAATAAACCCTGTTAATTATGCCAGGACATTTATGCCCTGGCAGAAAGAGATCAAGGGAGTTGTCAGTTGTGTCAAGTACAGAGATTGTCTGAAAGCCAAAAAGACTGTAACTCCATCTCCAAACTTGGCATGCCAAGTTTGAGACCAGTCCACCCAAGAGAAGGAAGGGAATGCCAAGCTCAAGGCTTATCTTGGGCAGAAAGGCCTCTTGCAATGAGACGATTCCCTGTCTGTTCCATTCCTTCGGCCATACACTTCTCGGAAGAAAATCTTCCTGTGTCTTAGTGTACTATTGTTATTCAGAGAATTAAGGGTACCAAGATTAACTGGCTTGCTGTGTAAAACAGCTGGCATCCAGAGGGATATACCAAACTGGATCATAGCATAGCACCCAAAAAAGACATATGGGGATAAGATTGTTGAGAAAATGTGTGAAATGGAGGGAAAGGAGCAAGGTCTGACATTATAAACACTCCTATTCAGGCTGTTTGAAGTAAAATGAGAGCCACTCCTTCTTATGTGATAGAGATGCAAATTATCTGCTGCCAAGAGAAGTATTTTGAATAATCTGTACACCTCTTGGTTAGTATTTTTTTCCTCTGAAATAATCTCACATTGTTTTGAATGTTCTATAATTCATGCCACTTCCTCAAATGTTTCTAACCCAGAGTGCTTCACTTCCTCTGTTCCACATAGAGCTGTTCTGTTGACATCAGATAAAGAACATTTTTCTTACATCAATTCATTCATCACACTCAAATATCTCTCTTTAGTTTATGGATCTAACGTAGAAAAAGCATCTGATTTTTGCAAAGTTTTATTTAATGGTATTGCTGTGTTTCCCATTTTCTGAGTTGAGCCTTTAGCTGCTGCAAATAGGCATGAACATTCTGAGACAATGCCTTAAGTCTGAACACGTCTGCCAGTAATTACAAGACTGAGTAACAGCCATCTGAAACAGCAAAACGGGTCATCACTTTCAGCAGACTGTCCCATTTTGTAAAGGACATGTTCTGGGGTTATTCTGATTCTGGGCTCCTGACTGGAAATTTGGGACACCGTTTCAGAGCTAGTTGAAGGTCACAGACCTACATCCAGCTTGAAGAGTCATATAATGACTTCTTATGGAGAGGATGAAAATATGTATATATCAATATATATATTACATAATTACAGAATATGCATATATATATATAAATACATGTATATATATGTAACATCAAGAGAAGTGTTTGTCAGTGTCTGCAGACTGCCCCCACCTAAAGAATGAAAAGCATCAACTAATCCCTACTAATACTGGCATTAAATTTCCTGATCCTGCAACCACTGCTTAAGCAGATTAATTGCAGACTAGTAAAAAGCACTAGAGGCAAGGCATAAAGACGACACTTTCTGTCAATAGTTCAACACTGTCTCCCTTAAGATCCTCACAGAGAAACTTAGTGAATTATGGCCTTGATGAGCAGACAGTTGAGTTAGATTAAAAACTGGATGAATAGTGGCATCCAGAGAGTTATGATCAGTGGCACAAAGTCTCCTTGGAGCCCAGTTACTAGCAGTGTTCTCCAGGCATCTGTACTGGGTCCAAGCCTGATAAACATCCTCATTAGTGATCTGAATAATGGGGAGAGCACACCCTCAGCAAGTTTGCTAATAACACACAACTGGGAGGAGTGTCTAAGGTGCCAGAAGGTCATGCTTTCATCCAGCCTCAGCAGGCTGGAGAAATGGGCTGACAGGAAACCCATCAAGTTCAACAAGGTTGAGTGCAAAGTCCTGCAACTGAAGTGGAACAACTCTGTGCACCAATATATGCTGAGGAACACCCAGTTGGAAAGCACCTTTGAAGAAAAGAACATGGGGGCCCTGGTGAACACCAAGTTGGACACGAACCAGCAACGTGCCCTTGTAGCAAAGAAGGCCAATGGTGCCCGGGGCTGCATCAGGAGTGCTGCCAGCAGGTGGAGGAAGGTGATCCTGCCCCTCTACTCAGTCCTGGTGAGACCACACCTGGAGGGCTGAATTCAGTTCTGGGCTCCTTAGTATAGAGAGACATAGACACACTAAAGAGAGTTCAACAAGAGGCCACAAAGGTGATTAAAGCACTGATGCATCTCTCCTATAAGGAAAAGCTAAGAGAGCCAGGACACTTCAGCCTGGAGAAGAGGAGGTTCAGAATGATCTTGTTAATGTTTATAATACCTGAAGGGAGGGTGCAAAGAGGACAGGCTCTTTCAGTGGTGCCCAGCGCCAGGATCAGAGTCAATGGGCACACACTGAAACACAGGAGGTTCCCTCTGAATTTCAGGAAATACATTTTTACTGTGACAATGATTGAACATTAGTACAGGTTGCCCAGAGAGGTTGTGCTGTCTCCATTCTTGGAGATTGCCAAAAACTGTCTGGACATGGTTCTGGGCCATCAGCTCTAAGTGCCCCTGCTTGTGCAGGGGGCTTGAACTATATGACCTCGAGGAGTACCTTCCCACCTCAGCTATTCTGTGATTCTGTGATCACACTACACTTGAATGTCCCAGTGAAACAGATTAGCTACCTTTTTTTAGAGGTCACTTCATATTAAAGCACCTAGTATCAACATAAGACATTATTCAGAACAGGCAAGGCTGGCCCTTCTCCCACTAACAACATTTGAAACACTGACACACCTAAAATTTTGTGATAATTTCATAATTTTTTAACAACTGTATTATTATAATTAGGAAAAGAAAAGTTATCCTTATTCCAGTTTTTGAGGAGCTTCATAGATATCGGAGTGATTTTTCTGTTAAATTACTTACACCACTTTAACTGAAAAGATAACCCATCCCATTTATCAAATTTTCAGCATTAAATTTAGCAATAAACAACTAGATTGTTTCATAATACTGTTTGCTAAATTTCCTAGTGCACAAAAACTGTCCATTGGCAGCATTATTACAGCATTGAAGATGCCCTTTTTATCATGCTTCCTTGTACATGCTCATGGTACAGCAGGACTCTCTCTCTCTCCCTTCCACTCTCTGTGATTTCCCATGAGCATTTCTAGTGACAGAGCCCTGCAAGGAGTCTGCCATCCCTCTAGCCCTGCTGTGCAGAACAGTATCACCACAGATATCCTCTCAAGATTTTCTTTTCCTTTGTAACTCCCACCTTTGACTAGGAAGGAAAAGAAGCATTTATGCTCTTGCTGAGACACAAAGCAGCTGGGTTAGGTGGGAGGAGAGACACTGCCTCTATTTTACAGTCACTTCTGTCACTAGCCAAGAATTATGAGAGTTGGGTAGCAACTTCAACTGTGCAGATACTTTTTGTAACTCCAGGGTCAACCCCAGAAGTTTTAGTGAATAACAAGTCTTTCAGCTACCACATACCAGTAGGTTGAAAGAAGCTATTTTCTTTACATTGGCTTTTGGGAGACACACACTGCATTCCTCTTGAGTGTGAGGATAACCCACGAATTATCACACTTTTTGTAACTTTTTACCAATGCATATTTTCTGGCTGTTCACTCCTAACACAGTGCTGTATTGCTGACCAATGAACTGAGAGAGATACACAATGAACTACAGATTGGAAGGAAAAAGCAAAGGGAACAGTTTAGACTACAGGAATACAAGTTCAATTTTATGTTCTTGTAAATAATTCAAAATAAAATTCTGAGTTGGCACCTTTATATTTACAAATTTAATTATCTAGCTTTAGAAATTAAGAGAAATTTGATGATTGTTCAATTTAGAAGACATTAAGACGTACCTGCTAACTCATCTAAGCAATTCAGGAAACTTGCTATAGAAAACTTATAAAACAAACCATCCTCCATCCCATCTTCTGCTTAGTGAATATTTTTCTGATTGACCTTCCGAATAGATTGACCAGACTCTCAGAGCAGTTCTTAAAGGTACAAGTTTCACCACACTTCATTACAAAATGCTGAGAGCTGTAACTCCGTATTATAAGCAGTTTCAAGGCATAAGGATGTGTTTCTGAAATACAGTGAGGAATATTTCTTATTTCACCTTACAGCTATCACTAAATAACTTCAGACACACATTTTCTAAAACTAATTGCATGTTTCTTCTCCAAGTCCTACAAAACAGGTAAATGTAACTCAAATGGACATCCATTTAACTGATTTGCTAGCAGAAAGACTAAAGCTTACTCGAAAGCTGTTTACAGAGAGTTTGGATGCTTGTGAATGAACCTTAAAATCTGCATCAGATTTTTGTGTATCAGTATACTTTATTCCCCTACCAGTCAAACCACAGAAAAATTCTCATTCTCAGCCCCACTGACCTCAGCATTTGCTTAATTTTACAAACCAAGGAAAAACAATGAGCTTTGAAATGTTACTTAAAGGTTACATGTTTGGGATAGTAAACAGCTTAAAAGTAGTGAGATCAATCTTCATTAAGACTTATTCTTTGTTTTGTAGCAGCATTTACCAGTTCTAATCATTAATCATGTGATACAGGCACGTAGGTTCATCTCCTAATACATCAAAGTGGCTTGCTTTCCTTAAGAGGCATTTCTCATATTCTCTGATATCTCAAACATTCTAGCTTTTACCTGCAAATTTGTCTCACCTTTCTTGTTAAATTCCTTTGTCTATGCTTTTGAATAATGATAAAGAAGAAGCTGGGTTGGAATCTCAACCTTTTGGGGAGTCACAGACTGCGATTATTACAGGAGTGGCACTCAGTTACTGTTTAGGTGCTGTACTGATGTGAGATAAATAAGAGCTGAATGTCTTCTGAGAGATCATTGTAGAGACGATTGTTTTCCTCAGGTACCTTTAGGTGTTTTGATTGGACTGTACTTCTCCAGGAATTACTCCAGGAATGAAAACTACAAATTGAATTGAAGCATTAGCAGAAAAGAACTCCTAAATCAAAGAACAATATTTTTATTGTATAGTAGATACAACAGTGCATCTCAGTCGAGGTGTGACTTCCTTATTTCTAGGACAGATCTTTACATAGTATAAAATAATTGCCTTGTAATTTTCAGAAAACTGTTTAAAAGATGCTGGAGCAGAAGCATCCAAATATCAATCCTTTTAACATCAGTGCCAACCAAAAACAAAATCGCTGCTTCTGCATGATCTGCACATTACTGAACATGTTTGGTATATAACATGCATAAACCCTCAATCAGCGGCAGAAGGGCAAATCTTTATCACCAAGCCACCAAATCTATCTGTCTAGCTATTCCTTTTATTTAAAAATGTAAACTTATTTAATTTACCCCATAATTTTTACTGGTTAAAAGAGAGGGGCTCAGAGCATTTCACAAAACTATTCTTTGGCTCAGTTTTATAGCTGTGCTGGAGTAGGACTATCACCTCCAGTACAGTAAGCACTAAATCAACTCGTACAATACACTTCTTTGTGTACTGAACTGAGCTAAATCCAAAATCTGAGACTAAGTCCTTTTGCATAAAATGATTGCTCTGTTTCTGTGCTTAGTGCAGCCTGCAACCCCAGAGGTCTTGGAGTTGTTCTAACACAATAAAAGAAATACTTATTCAGAAGACATGATCTTACAGTAGGAAAAAAACCCCATCCACTATCAACAAGAAACAGACGGATTTCAATAGATAAATATGAAATGAAGATTGTACTAACTACAGGCAGATTTATTTAGCAACTCTTTCTAATTTATCTTTGGGACGTACAGTAGCAGCAATTTATAAGAAGTCAGAGCCAGCTTGCTATTTACATTGCATATAAACAAGCCTAAGTGAATAACTAAGCAACTGAAGTACTTGTTTTTCAAACTGTTTAGCTTAAGTTTGGAAGACTTACTACCTCCTAGCAATTTCTGTCTCTTGAGCATCCTAAAAATAATCAGCATTACTAAGAAGTCCAATGAGTTTCTGAGCTTGCAGATATGTAAGCAAAATAATACAAGTTCTTATATGTATTCTAAGATGATATTCCAAATAAGGATATCGTCACATAAACTCATTAATTCATAAATAACTGAAAACACATCAAATAAAGTTTTTAAAATATATTAAGCAGACTTTATGTCAAATAAATTTCAAGGAGATAATTCCTAATATTGTTATAATACTTATGCTTTAAATGAAATTTGGAAATTTAAAAGCCCACAAGTTACTGCTACTGGCAACTGAAGTCTTTTGTGTGCCTATTAAAAGACATTGTGTTGTTTGGCCAGAGTATCTCAGTTCTTACCCAACAGCTTTGCTGCTAGCCTTTGGACACTGTCAGTAAAGACAAAACCAATAGTGGATACAGCACAAGGAGCAGATACTGAATTGAGTAACTAGAGTAATTATTGCAGAAATCAATGTGGGTAGTAAGACATGGAACATCATGACTGGATGTTTCAGTTGCATTTTCTCTACTTTCGTATTTCTACTTTCCTCATATTTTCCTGTGCTTTATTGTATCAAGTTGGCCTGACTGGGGGGCTTTGCTAGCTTCTCAATATTTAACACTTATTATTAGTACTTCTTCCAAAATGCTATGATGGTCTTATGATGTAGGCATCTGTCTCCTAGCAAACAGGCTAAGATGAAAACAAAATTTAGCACAGAGCATTGAACAGCTGATGGCAAACTTCAGGTATCACATTATCATCCTATGTTAACATGGAGCAGGAATCACATTTTATTGTATTTTCACTAGTAACAACAATGGCTTCTCCTTTAATAACAATAATAATATAAATATGACCATATATAAAATACTATTTCCATCATTTATTCCTAACAGCAAGATTGGCTAATGCTAGGGCTGACTGGATGGCTTCTTTTACCATATGCAAAATGTATATTTTTATAAAATCATATGTAATTTTCTGAATACTAAAGTGTGCTGTCATTTGTATATCTAAAGCTCTGTCAGATGCATGTTATACAATGAATGAAACAAAAATCTTCAGGCTTTTCATTCCTTGTATAATTCCCTAGAGTTCCACAGATGCTATAAAAAGCCTTAAGTCATCTAAGTCTGACAGTACAGTATTTCATACAGTATTTATATACATTTCCAAACAGAATATTGCACTGTATGAATAATCTTTGTAACTTCCAAATATTTATGTTTCTAAATCTCACCCTTTGTACGACTACCAAAATTGCAGGAAATAAACCTTCCCTTGTGTATTCACAGGAAGCTGGGTTATCTGACTTTTAAGCCAAATTCAAAACATACTTCAAAAGTAATTGCCACACAGAAGATACTGTTTATGTGAGTAACTTGGTTACATCTCTGCCATAAAATAAAAGGCCATGCATTTTCCTGAACATATGCATCAATACATACAAAAAAAGCTGATGTTACTTTCCCTCTTTCAAATCCACTGATAACCCGCTGACAGTCTGACATTTACATGAAACTTGAAACTGACTATTTCTTCAGTTAAAAATCCCGTAAACTTATATACAGGTTATCCCAATCTGTGTTTCAGACTTTGTTCCAAAAGTACTTTATGTATAATTTCTACATCAGACTGTCCCCTATGCAGAAATCAGACACAAGGACGTCTGTGAACTCTTTAAAATTCCTCAGTGTCCACAAAGTTTAGGAAATGATTCCTCCTTTCCTTAGTTTATGTCCAGCTAGTACTATGAACTGTCTGTTGAAATGAAGGTGGGTCCCGAGTTCCCTAAAACTAAACTATCCTCACATAGCTATCAAAATGGTGAACAACTGTTAAAGGATTATCTGAGTCTGACCGCTTTCTTCCACACTAACACTTAATTATGAAATTAGCTACTTCAGATGGAAGGGATGCAGCATAGCAGGGGAATGCCTCAACTGGTCCTTACTGAAAAGCTCACCAGACAAGTGGTCTAATGCTTGACAAACGCTTGACTCGTCTCCAAAGAATTCCGAGCAAGTCTTAATGGGAAATACCAAAAGAACACGGAAAAAGGTCCATGTGTACTCTTTGTTGCTCCACATACACTTTTAAGGGCCTGTTGTATTTAGTGGGCTTACACTCCTTGGTATTTTAGCCTTTTCAAAATTATAACTGCCAAAGAGCAATTTAATAAAGCAGCTTTTTGTTATGTATCAGTTGTAATAATTCTTGTCGGCTACTTCTAGGTCTTTCCTGGGAGGCAAGCTAAATATTATGAATAGCATTAATTTACTCTCCTATTGATTCTCCCTTTCTTTTATTTCAAGTTGAGAACACAATTTTGTGGCTGCTCAATTAACCAAACAATTCTGCAGAATTTAAAAGTTGATCTTCTGTGTTTTTTTCATTAGGCTACAAGAAGTTTTCTGATACTGCAAGTTACTCCATTGGGCTTTCTATGAATTAGCTGTAACCATCCAGCATAAAGCTGCTTCTGGTGCAGACAGAAATACCAGTGTGCAGCTCCCACTCTACAACTGTCTGGAAATGTCCACTCATTGACTTATTACTTACAGTAAACACAGAAGAAAACTTCTTAAAAAGCCAACATTAGCTGGAATATTTGTATTAGGATAGTCATTGCATGTGGAAAAGCAACAGAACTCCAAAAAATTGTGCAACAGAAGATGTGAAGAGAAAGAGTTACTCACCTCCCTTTCTTCTTGTCAATGTGTTGGTTACACTCACAGTGTAACCATTCACATATGCTAGAAGCAGTCCCCCTTCTCCAACCAAGCTCTAACTCTATTGTTATGGCCCCAAGGATCCACCCCTGCCCCCCTGCACAGGAACTACCAGCAAATGTAGATTGGACTTTACAGATAAGAGAGAAAAGGAAGCAAAGATACGCAGAAGAACAAAAAAAAGGCACCAGGAACAGCCGGAGGAAAAAGGCAGAAATTTGGTGTGACAACAGTGTTTCCACTTAGGACTCCATTCACCCATCCACCCAAAGTGAGGAAGTTGTGGTTATGGCTAAAGGTGTGACTGTCTTGCTCTTTTTTTTACTGCAGACTCTGCGCTGCCCACAGAAAGGGATGACTCTGCTGCCTGGTCCACAGGGCAGGGAGCTACCTCACTGCCCAGGCTCTGCAGCACCCCACAGGCTTCCCACGGGGTTCTGAGGCAACTGCTGGGGACCACAGGCCAGGCAGGGAACATGGAGAGCTGCTGAATGGCAACGCCAGGTTGCAAGGAAGCGTCCTGCCTGTGTGGAAAGGGACACTATCTGGAGTCACAACATTTTATTTTTAATGTCTCCCTCAGTAGTTCTGTGTGTCCTCAATTTCAGAGGTAGTCTTACTGCATTTTATGTTCTGATAACCCCAGCTACAGGTACTGCAAGACTCTTCTGTGTTACTGCTTTGGTGCTTTTAAGAAAAGATGGTGCAAGTCCGTCTCAAGCTTTTGACTGACTTGGAGATCCATCGCAGTCAAAGTCTACTTGCACTTTGGTTTCAATCCTGAAAAATGGTTCATGCCAGTATTGCAAAATTTATATAAAAGCTTCTTTCAATGGCTACCCCTTGCACAATAAAAAAAGGGGTTATACATGAAAGACTCTTTGTCTCCCTCATCAATTTGACCCTTGTCAAAACTTGAAAAAATGAGCAGAAGATTTATCCATAAAACTTCTGATGCAATTAGTGGAAGTTTTGTGTCTAAACTGCCTTTACAGCTTTTAGAACCTCTGACCTGTTTGGTCCTACACTTGCAGTGTTTAGGTCAGAAAAAAAAAAAAAGAAGAAGTACATTTTGGGTGGCTGTTAGTTTTTTCTCTTAAGTCAGGAAAACAATTTAAAAAAAAAAACTGTCAAAGTTATTCTTACAATGTAAATTACTTTTATTCAAAACAGGTTAAAAAAACACTAACAAAGCTTGCCTAACTATATGAGGTAGTACATGTAGCAAAAGAGAAGGCAGAATATAGTATTCTGAAATATGAAGAGTATGAATAAGTTTACAAGTTGGAGTGAAATAAATTCAACAACAGAAACAAAATACACCAAAAATAAAGTTTAACAGCTTTTCAGTCTTAAAGCACCAATACACTTTTCATAGAAAGAAACATAGTAACACCACTACATGTTCTTTATATACCATAATATGGTAAAATTAATCCACCAAGCTGTTCACCATAAATGAGTTTTTTTAAATGGTGAAGCAACAAATGACATAATTGTCATTGGGCTTCATACCACTATACTTCCTGGCCTGCAGGAATATTTGCCAGGTCATGAGGAGCAAGGTTAGCCTTTGTTACTATTTTCTTTGGTTTTTTTGAACATTTACCCTCATATCAATGTACAGGATATTGATAACATGTACAACTCAAAGCTTCAAGCTTGCAAATTTTTATGTACGTGTACAAGTCTACATTTTTTCTGAAATCCGATTCAGGTAAATTGAAGGAGTGACATGGCAAAAATAAAGCACATGTATGTGCAGAACTGCATTGCAGAACTGCAGGTGTATTTCTTAATTTCAGGTTACCACACTTCTCAATATCACATCCTTCAAGGTCATATATGTCTGTTTCTCACTCAACCATCCCAAGACAGCGGAATATTTGTGAAGGACTGGGCCATAATGAACTGCTTATTTGAACTAAACAGCTTAGCAGCATCCAATAAATATTTTATTAACCTATTTAAGAAATAATAGAAATGAATGACTTAGTGTCTTAGAAATATTTTTTTGAGGAAAACATGCTAATATGACCCAGGGCTTCCCATATTTTATATCTTCCATTTTATTTCAAAATAGGTATTTGGACTTGTTATGATTAGTGTAAAACTGAGAACAATCTAGCTCTTCATTTATGCTCACATGGCTAATGCTACTGTAAATCACCAAAATGTTACATATGTTTTTATTTTTCTTTAAGGCATGATTTATTTTATCAGAATATCGGGATGGCTTTCTTTTCTGTACTTTGAAAATAAAAACTCAGGCCTCCCTATGGTATAGTTTAAAGGTTACTGTTAGTGGCATATATAAAGCACCATACAATAATATATTCAGATGAGGAAAACAAAGAACATTTAGGAGCTTTGAATTAACTGTATAGGAGTAACTGCTAAGAAAATATAGCAATATTTAACACAGGATTCAAAGTAGTGTTATATATCATTATAGATTTTCAAATGAATTTTTCTCCCATGTTTATTTTTACAGATTTTTTTTCAATAAGATATATATGTAATTTAAACTTTTTGGTGGAAAGCAGTATACATCTTCTGTACAATAATGTTACAGCTTTATACAAATTTTAGGAATTGTAAGAAATGGCCTGTATTACTCTTTTCCAAGTGCTCTGGTTTCACTTGCCTGCTTTACATTTTACTTACTAGATTCAAACAACAGCAAATACTCTGAATGCCTTGCTTCCTGGAGGATTCTGTAAACTGAAACATAAATACATCAATTATGGTTTTTTAACATTGCAACACTTCAATGACAGGTCTTTCAGAAAAACAATTAACAAAAAACTATTAAAAAGAAAAAATAAATTAAAACTATGTTCCAATGATCATGAATTTAATGTTTGTAAATATTATTTATGATTCAGGATCACCGGTTCAATACCATGTAAATCACTAATGAACAGTTCATCAGGAACCAATGAACCTGCATCACCAGTGTTAATTTTTAAAACCTCCCTAAGAAAGTAAAGGCAATTTTCTTATCAAATATTGTCCTAGTTGCAACAGAACCAGCAAAGCAAACAAGAGGTTTTATTTCATAAGCAGCTTTTCAGAGTAATGTTTTATGAGCTTAGAGGAGGCAGGCAGCTCTGCCACCACAGTTCCTCCAAAGTCACCACAGCTGTTACACAAGCTCTGTAAATCACCAATTTTGGCCTATTTGCTGGGTTTCTAGCACTGCCCCAGGTGCAAACAGACACAATGCAAGACTTTGTAAATCTTATCGAGGCAAAGGGTAAAGTGTAATCTTTGGAAACGGGCTCCGTACCTTTCCGAATATATTCCATTTTGAAAGGAAGCAACATACACCTTTCTTTTGTCTACTGGCATAACATCAACATAACCGCCCTGGTTGCGGACTACACCAGCGTGTAGTGCTGCTCTGCAGATACTGGATATCTATGAAAGAATGAGGGAAAGATTAGTTTTCATCCTTTTATTTCACAATTGTTTAGAAGAAAACAAATAACAACATTTAAACCAAGTTTAGAAAATATAAAATAATAAAATAAAATAAAATAATAAAATAATTATTGCATGACTAATGTTATTATTAGTTATAGTATTTAAATCAGTTTCATAGGAATTAGGCCAATTTATAGGAATCAGACACTGCCTCTTCAAAGATCCTCTTCAGCATGACGCCAAAATCATTTCCTTCAAGCTATTTCAGTTCGAAGATCAGGAACATGTTTGAATTCTTGAGCCTTTCAAAATGAGAGAATCTATCAGCCTTCAGTTCAACAGAGGGGTAATAAAACCCAAACCTTAGTCAGCTATTATGGATCAGGAAATTATGTTTAATCTCCAGTCAGAGACAAACAGGGGAATCACAGAACAGCAAAGGTACTTGCAGTCATGTTTCCAGGACAATGTCCTACCCTGAAGGTGAAGGATAACTGCAGTATTTCCATCTTTAGGTCCAAAAACCTCAAAAAGCAGTGAAATGACCCATATTCAAAGGGAACTTCACAGTTTCCTATCCAGGTACAGAAAAATACTAAAAGCTAATTAGATAAAAGTATCAGACAGAAGATAGGGGTCTAAAAATATTTCTCAGCTATGACAGTGGATTAATGGCAGACTAATGGCTTCAGCTTCTCAATTCAGAGTGACAAAAGAGTCAGGAGGTGAAGAGTCCTCAACTGCTTAAAAACAAGAATTTTTAAATCAGGATCTGATTGCATAGACTTTTCATTTGCAAACTATGCAGCACTGTTGGGCCCCAGGTCTCAAGAACAGAAATCCAGGTTGATGCAAACATAGATTCACTGTCAGTGAAGGAGGAGTTGCTAAGCGAACTTTTACAGGAGCTTGACCCCTAAAAATTGATAGGCCCCAACAGCATCCACCTGAGGGTGTTAAGCAAGCTTGTGAAGTTATTGTGAGGCCACTCTCCCTCATCTTTGAGAAGTTGTGGAGATGAGGGACATCCCAGACAAGTGGAAGAAGTCTAATGTCACCCCTATCTACACAGTGATTAAAGGAGGATCCAGGCAATTGTCGGTCTATCAGTCTTACTTCAGACCTTGGGGAAATTATGGAACAAATCCTCCTAGGTGTTATCACAAGTCAAATGAAGCATGCAACCAGGAAAAACCAGAACAGGTTCATCAAAGGCAAATGTGTTTCAGAAACACAAACAACTTCTATGACAAAGTAACCTGCTCGGTTGATGTAGGGGGAGCAGTGGATATTGTCTAGCTGATTTCTCCAAGACTTTTGACATGGTTTCCCACCCTCCTCATGGAGAAACAGTGATATGGTCTAGACAAGAGCTCTGTGCAGTGGTGGGGAACTGGCTGACAGGTGGCACCCAGAGTGGTGGCAAATAGCTTCTTTTCAGTCTGGCAACCTTTCACAAGAGGGTCCACAGGGGATCAGTATTGGCCCCAAAGCTGTTTAATACCTTCATAAGTGAACTCAATGATAGGATCAAGTCTACCTGATGAAGTTTGCCGATGATACCAAACTAAATGGGAAAGCAGACACTTCAGAAAAGAAAGCAACCTGCAGGAAGACTTGGATAGGCTGGAAGAGTGGACTAACAAGAACCTTATGAAGTTCAACCAAGACAAGGTCTTGCACCTGGAGTGCATATACATAATCCAGGGGTGCAGCAAATGCAGGGATCAACCCAGCTGGGGAGCAGCTCTGAGGAAAGGGACCTGTGGGTCCTGGTGAACCACATGCTCAGTATAAGTAAACAGTGTGCCACTGAAGCAAAGAGAAACGAGAAATCCAACAGGATGCTATGTTGCATCAGCAAGGGCACCACCAGCAGAGATAAAGAAATCATTATCCCACTCTACTTAATGCTTGTCAGGGCACATCAGTTGTTCCTGCTATAAAAGAGATGTGGAAAGGTTCTAAAAAGTCCAGAGAGGAGCCACAAAGACAACTAAAGGAGTGGGGAGCCTGTCATCTAAGGAAAGGCTATGAGGACTGGGTTTGTTCAGCCTTGAGAAAAGAAGACTTAGGGGAGATCTCATCATCATCTTTTAGAATTTAACGGTGGCTCTCTTTTTACACAAGTCATATGGAAAAAATGAGGAGTGATGGGTACAAGCTCCTCTTGTGGAGAATTCAATTGCACACAAAATGAAAATTTTTCATAATGACAACAATCAACCGTTGGAATAATCTTCCCAGGGAAGTGGTGGATTCCCCAACACTGGACACTTTTAAGACAAGGTGCTAGGCACCTTGTCTAAACCATGTTTTGCCAGGAAAGGTTGGAGCAGATGATCTTTGGGGTCTCTTCCAACCTGGTGTTCTATGATTCAATGAAAATTCTGTGTAAAGTTACGAGCACTTATATCTGCTTGAAACCTACATTCTCTGGTCACTAATTCCTCTCACGAACCTATGAAACATAAATAATACCCACAGAAGGATTTGTCAGTGACAATCTTGGTAACATTAATTTAAATAATTTATTTAAATTTGCAGTCCTCTAATACTCTTTCAGCATTTTAAAAATTGCCAGAAGAACAAAACTTCTTAGATACTCCAGATGGTAGGCCCCAATCTTCAATACAGAGCACAGCAAAGTGCAGGTCCAGCTACAGTAAATCTCCACTTAGAGACAAATTTTTTGGGGGGAGATATTCTTCAGTGCAATAGATCTCTCCACAAGCAACCTTAAAAAACTTAGCTAATATAAATATCAATAGCTGGTCAAACAGAACCACTGTTTTAAAAAAATTATATTTCTTCCAGTTAGGACACATCCTTCTACATTTGAGCTAGAAGCCCCAGGACCCTTCTGTAGGAAATGGAGAGGACCAGGCATCTCTATTTGGCAATTCATCTCATAGTAAGGTAGACATTCTGAAAAAGTCAAATGAATTCTGCTCTGCAGAAGCCTATTTATCTCCTTTATCACTATACTGTATGTACTAGAAACTACTATAAACATAACCTAGAATAGCACCTTCAGTGTAAATATCTACTCTGAGAGCATCTGAAGTTGATAAGAAGACTCTCATCCCTGTTTTCTTACCTGTATTTGTAATTTTTTTCCTAAAAGCAGTATGGCTGCACACATTTCTATACAATGGAGATGAATAATGAGATAGTACATCTAAAATAAATTTTAAAGTCATTTAAATACTAATTAATATTTAAAGTCATTTAAATACTAATACTAATTAAAGTCACCTGGGGCTTCTCCAGAGAAGAAAATACATATTCTGGGATGTTCCCCTGTCTACATTAAACAAAAGCATGTCTTCTTTCTCCTATAATGAAGTCTTTTCTAACTGACCAGGAAACTTTGGCTGTAGCCTTTGATTGCAAACACAGAACTGAAAGAAAATTGTCTTCCACAAAATGAACTTGCACTGAATGTTTTCACTGCTCCTCTTATGCACATTAAAGACCCAGTGCACAAATCACTTATCTTCCTTAAACTAGAAGTACTACTCACACCTGTGACACTGCTTATGGACAAGATACCCAGGTAATCTAATGGACATTAGTTTCAAAATAATGATGAGCAGATATTTGCATATTATTTTCACACATTTAAAAGTACTGGAAAGTAGTGAAAATCATCATCTGGCCCAGCTGGTTGCCATACTATTCCTTACAACAGCTATAAGAAAGTTAAAACATAATTGCAGAGACTATATTTTCAGTTAAAACTGGCAAAAATGTGACCTGCTTTCTCTGCCACTACATCCTGGCTTCTCTGTAGAGAGATGACAAAGGAGGGGCATAAAATAGATCTCTCTTTTCATGCTTTCTACCCACCTCAGAACTCAAAATGTTGTGGAAAAGACAGGGAAAAAAAGTTGATTAGGAAACAGAATGATTAAACAAAAGTCTGTTAAAATATGACAATGTGAGATGCTTTACACAAATATGTTGAAATTCTGCTGCAAATATTTTGATATCCATACAAATAAGAAATATCCAAAATAATGAGACTGCAGACATTTATTTTAAGAGTAATTTTTTTTTGTTTAAATGAGTATACACTGCTAATATTGAACAAATCACTGGGAATTTTGATAAAAAAAACTGAAAATATGGATCCAGAGACTACTGAAGTCTATAATGGGTTTTCAAATAACTTTTCATATCTTCAGCGGCTGAGTACTGCTAACTTAAATGGGAGTCTCTGAAAAAGAACTTTTGAAAAGACTGTGAAAAATAAGCATATAGAGGAAAACTGTATCTATGCTCTATCTTGTTATCTTTACATTATAACTTTACATAGGATTTCATATTTCATTATATAACGCAATGTAAATCCCTATACTTACATCAGAATAAATTCGTGTACCAATGACACGAGCGTAGTGTGGATTTGCCTGCATGCAGTTGTGAGGACAATACACCCTGAAAGATCAAAAACAAACCACACACACTTAGGAATGAGTATCAGAGGATTACTATATCATGTTCTGTGTCAGCATTATGGAGTATAAATCAAGTTCATAATGCATACATATGGGACTATACTGCTCTTAAAATGATGTCAGTTTTTGAGGCTTTGACCATACAGGTGAAAAGCATTGCTGTTGTAAGTTGAGGTTCATAATGTGTTCATAAGTGCTTAAAATTATACTTTAACAAGTCTGGTCTTCTTCCTTTTTGATAAGCAGATGGCATTCTTGTCCAACATATGTGAGGCTAGTAGAAAAGCCAGTGAGAAGAGAGACAGTTCACTCTTCTATAATGTATCTGATTCCACAGCATCCTTTCCTAACTGTACAGTCAAATACCTTCACAGAAGAGGCAGATCTGAGTGAGGACCTGCTTTGATGCCGATGACCTGGTGATGTAAGCCAATTTAGCAACTTATAATGAAGGTCAGTACTGGCATCCACAGTTAAAATGAAAAAGTTTTTAAAGTAATGATTCTAGGAGATCAGAAGGCTACCAAAACAAAGACCGTCTTTATTACCTGCATTTTGTTGACCCTTGAGGAAAACCATCTCACTGATTCATGGCTGCTATAGCTTCAAAATTCACATGAAAATCATGTGGGAAGCTAACAGTAGTACAGAAGGTGTCAAGCATCTTATTTGGTAATTGTGATATGCTACAAGCAAGAACTGACAGTTAACTCAAAGTCTACTCTGAACTACTTCATTTAAAAAATGGGTCATGCCCTAAACGCTTTGGCCCCTACACGGGGCAGCCCTGGGCAAGTGTTCTTCTCCAGGATGCTATCCAGGCTCCAATGGATGTTTGGCACATCACATCACCTGGGCACGCTAGAGTCTTACCAGATGGGTAATTAAAGCAGGCAGGAAAGTTACTTTTGTTGGAAGGAACTTGAAGAGCTGCTGATTTATGATTAGGGTACAAAAGGGAAAAAGAAGCTTGTGTAATCAATGTCATGGCTGATTACTGCTTGTAATTCCTG
Source organism: Myiotriccus ornatus (assembly GCA_036023395.1). NCBI lineage: Eukaryota > Metazoa > Chordata > Aves > Passeriformes > Tyrannidae > Myiotriccus > Myiotriccus ornatus. Next base: position 121,090,667 of record JAYRBT010000082.1, on the reverse strand, counting down.
AGACTACATTTTCAGAATTAAGCACATGCACAGAATCTTGAACGAATCACTGCTGTTTTGAAGTTACTTAAGTTGATGCATCAGAATTAAATTATTTATAACCTTATTTTTATTTTTGAATTTTCCCGAAGAAAGACCCTATTTTTCTCTTAATGAAGCTAGTTTTCAGTTTTAATAATGAATAAAAAAGTAAAATATAGAACTATGAGATTGTATCCATCCATTCCCGTGTTCCACTCCTTAGCTTACTCCTCCACATCTTCCTGCTAGAGAGCCAGGAGCCATAGCCAAACACCAAGCAAGTCCATGGACCCAAGTGCTACATGAAGGGATGTTTTTCTAGCAGTTCTGGCTTTGTACTTGCTTCCTGTATTGGCTGTAGGATTGCTATGAAAGTAATCCTGTGGATATCTCCAGCTTAGCTGGTGGTAAATCATGCTACAGTGTATTTACCTTTGACTCATCTATGGTTTTAAGAACTGTTACTGAATTCGTTCATCAAAACATTGTTGCACAGCTTCTTTCGAAGAGTCTTCAAAGAAATGGCACAAAATTTAAAGCTGTTTCCTGACCTGCAGACCACACCTTAATTTAACCATATATATTTCAACTTTTTTTTTCAGTCCAGTTCCTCCACAACTCCCAAAAAAATTGGTAAGTTCTCCGATATACACCTGTATTGCAGCCTTCTATTGCATCTATTTTACAGGTAAATAAATTGAAATAAAGTGTACTTTGCCCAAAGTGCATAGAAATAATACTGGATAATGAAAAGTAGAAATGCATTTTCGTTCACAATCTTTAGCCTAACGATTTCACTAAGATTAGCAACAGGATCTTCGTGGGCAAAAGAAAAAGAGATTCTCCTATTGATAAAACCTGCAGATCATGTTTACCTACCTGGCTTTCTACTGAGACCAAAGATTCAAATATCAGTTAAACATTTCTGACTTCATTTTCACAGCTACTGTTGAAATGTTTGATCAATAACAACTTAAGATAATTAGGAACTAACAGAAATATTGGCAGCATTTTAAATTAATAAAATTTTAATTATTTTACCTTGGACAGTGTGAGGCTGGTTTTTGAAATGGACAGAGTTGTTCCACTGTAGTTTCACAGGTGATAGCCTGAACTGAAGAAAGTAAAACAGAAACAAATAAATGTGTGCTATTTAGAAAAATCATAAAGTAGTATCGAGTTTATAAGAAATTAATACTAACCTGTTACTTTAGAGACAGTGAAGGAATTAGCTGACTGGTATTTTCTGAAGAAGAAATAATAGAAATTGTCAGTAAATAATATATTTCAGTGATTTCTTTTAGCAAGAAGTACTTTTATTAGAGAACACAGAAATTAACTCAAGACATTGACCCAAACCATTTTTTACTCACTGCACCCCCCCTCTGCCCGGCTGTGAATCTATTTATTGCAATGACAGATTTACTTTGTATTCCCCCTGAATCCATCTGAAAAAAAGGAATGCATGTTAAACTCTTTTAGTGGTTTAATTTGCTAACAGAGTTAATTTGCTAACATTATCTGCTAGGAACAAATTATGCAATATATTTGTCCTTCAAAATGTAGCATGTGGTTGCTTGGAAGCATTCATCTACCGGAAGAAATCATTCACTTTCTGCTAAAGGTTCATTCCTATAAACAACTCCAACTCTGAAAAGAGTTGGTCATCACAGACTTTCCAAAACATTTCATTAAATTTTATTTTTGGGATATTGTGTCATCTGTTATCATCAGTATCACCCAAATCCCAGTAAAAAAGGTAACAGTCCTTTCTTCTCAGTAATTATGCATTAATTTCCTATTCTTATAAAGAGTCAGGGATATAGATTATGTTGTTTCATTACAAATTGATGAGCATTTCTATTTTACTCCTCTAATATTCTGTTTTCCTCCTCTTTTACTCTCTGGCTACACCTTTGTTTCTGATATTTTTCATCCATAACAAAGAAGCTGATGATGCTTTTGGCACCCATCAAGCTATTTATTATTTAAAAAAAAAAAAAAAACGCACCAAGGAAATGATTCCCTATTACCCTTTGGAACAAATTGCTCCTGGGGACTCCACTGTTTGCCTGCATTGGTTTATTTGGTTGTACGGCCCATCAATTTCACATTGTTTGCACTGAGGTAGTTAAGACTTCTGTTGCCCTAGCCTTGCCAAACACTCATGGGGGTATAGTTCACTGTACCCTTTTGTTGATTAGCTTGTTGAGATATTGAGAACAGCATCCTACACTAAGAAAATCCAACAGCTGAAAAAACATCAGTATTAGCAATCCTGATTAGAAATCAGAGGAGTTGAAGATTAGGAAGTTTGCTGTACGCTGCACTGACAGTCCCTGTCCTGTATTCCCTCTTCTGGTTTGCAGTACACAATAGCAGTGAGATCCACTTTATTTCATCTATTCATTGAATGGATATGTCGTTTATGCAAGGCTCCATCTAGAGACACTGGTAAGAGTCAGGTAGCTGCAAGGTATTCCCGCCTTATTGATGGGCCTTTTGAAGGTTTGAAACTCTAGTAAATAATTTTTATTTATCCCATAGCCAACAAAACCGAGTGTTAATACCTTACTCTGAGTTCAAATTCTCAGAGGATTAGGTGATAAATACACTCAGGTAGGCTGGACACTCATACAGTGTTGTCTCATATGGCACAGAAACACAGAGATTTCAACTGACAGGAAATCAATTGCTTCTAGTTTAAAAGATTGTTTTACAGTTTATCTCCTCTTACACTTGCTCCTAATATGTTAGTATTGGTATAATCCAGAGTTACTTGTCTCATTGTCTCAAAGCAAGCAAAACAAGAAATATTTGTCTGTATCTTCATTATTAGGCAGGTAACCACAGTCAGGTCATCAGATGATCCAAAGAAACAGGTTGATATTAATGCCTTAAGTGCTACCCAGGTAGACCAAATTATAGGTCACTGAATTTAGTCTATCAGGTCAGTGTTCTTCTCTATGCTGGATTAGATTTACCTGTTGAAAAGAGAAATTATCACAAGTGCACAGCACAGAGTGTACATACAGTCTCTAATGATCACCTATCTCCTTAGCCTTGGGTTTACACTTGAGCCAAATAAATCACTCAGCAAAATTCTGTTTTCTTTCAATTCACTGTCACTCCTACTTTAATTGTTCCACACATACTACTATTACACATATACTAATTATAGACAAAAATAAAGACAGCAATGTACAGCTCTGAAGAATACATTATTATATAAATTGAAGTGTAATTTGCAAATATTAATAGTATCTTAGATTTAAATATGCTAATACTGATGTTTTCCTACCATTGGATAATTACATATGAAACAGACAAGTATTCTCCCCTTCTGTGCCCTGCTTTTCTGGATTTTCCCAGAAAATTTCTCAGAAATTGTGGAACTGTGATGTAATTATCAAATATACTGGAAGAGGTGTATTTTCTACTTGGTTCATATTCTTCATATGTACACTACAACAGGGACACTTACAAAAAAAAACAACTTGTAAGATTATTGCTTTGTTAACTGTCATAGATCGCTCTGTCCATGGTCCAGCATTGGAAATAATACTAGCTTTGTCCAAAACATGTAAAACAATCTGCCTTCTTTCACATAATATTGTGTCACTTTTCTGTCCACCATTAAACACTGGCTGAAGTTTCAGAATGGATACAATAACTCTATATCCATGTGCCTTTTTATAGCATTTTTTTATGACAGAAACTATGAGAAAAATATTTTACTGTGATATATTCTGTAGGAACTACAAATAAACACATGAAAACCTTCCCATGTATTTTAAGAAAACTTACCCAATTGACTGAATGCCATTTCTGTAAGACTTGATAAAGTAGTTTTTCCTCCCTTGCCTAGTGACATCAACCCAACCACCTTCATTGTCTAGGATGCCATAATGTATGGCAGCTTTACAAATACTGGATTGCTGAAAAACAGAGCAAGAAAAGCGGTTCCATGTCAGACAAAAAAAGGTTTCAATTACAATGTGTCAATAAAAACTTGGTAGAGAGTCTATTAGGTTTGGCATGGTCTATGTAGGTATTATTTCAAACAAATAAAACACCACTTTGGCTTACTAGGAGATAAACTGTTCTTATTTACCATATACTTGTTCACAGTAGCTGTTATTTCCTATACTGCTTTCCAGACCTACAGAGTAAATTATGTACTTTCAGCTAGCATTAAGTTTTCACAAGTAGGCCTATCTTAGTGAAACAATTTATACAAGTATACCCACAAATTGCTGTACTTCTCCTTTAACTGCACCTTCACATATTTATATCCAAATAAGTGGACACAAAAATTCTACTTCTGTGTATGTGTAAGTATGAAGTACATTTGGACACTACATGCAGAATAGCACATGCAAATTTAGGTCATCTGATGCTATCTTAAACATTTGGTGTTAGCTTTTATTTTTGGTGCATGTTGATATACTCAAAATTCATTCTTAATATGATTTTAACTAGTATTCCAACAGAAAAGACATTTCATTCAACACTCTACTGGTACAAAATCTAATTTAAAAATATTTATTTACCATTTCATAATGTACACTTCCAATAACTTTGGCTTTGCTATCCAAACAGCCAGCAGGACATTCATACCTAAGAGAATAAAATGCAACTTGGTCTTAAATCCTGGGATTACAGAAATGGAAAATATTCCAGCTCATGTACAAATACAGCCTTTCAGAATAATCTCAAAATGACAACTGTAAAATTTACCATACCTATTGCAAGTTGTTCCTTTGCACTGATCTCTTAGCCTCACTTCACATGAGACAATCTGAGCTAAAACAAGCAAAAAGCAAATTCACTGCAATGAACTTCATGCTATACAATTCAATTTTGTTGACCACTTGCAAATCAGGCAAATTCCTTACACATTTGCTGCGTGCTTATTACTTCATTTTTCTCACTGTCATCAGTGCCTGTGGAGGCTGAAGGTGAATGCGTTCTTGGCCGGCTTTGCGCTGTTGCATCCTGGGCTTTGGATCGTTGACGTTCAATCTCGTTGGTTTCCTCCTCTGGTTCATGGGGAGAATAAGGTCTTTCTGAACCCTCTGTTTCAGAAAATGGGCATAAAAAATAATCTCTCAGAAAAAAAAAACAAATCAGCGTGGAATGTAAATACCTTACCGTGTTTCAGTAAAATGACTTTGTTCTCATAAAATGGTGGACAAATGAAAGCAAGAAAGCAAGGAAAACTTCTCACTATTTCATAAGATGAAGAACTCAAGATTAATAAAAATATCTCAAGTATGTTTGTGATACTGAGCAAAGATTCTTTTTCTAGCACATGCAGAACAAGTTAAGTACGAAAATGCTCCAATGAAAAATTATTTTGAAATACTCATAACTGAACCTACATTTCTTACTTAGACAAGAACCAAAAGGAAGGTATTTGGGCACATTTGTGCACTTTCATATGGTCCATATGAAATCTCAAAAGTTATTAAGAAAAATCGCTACATTACTCGTACACAGAGTAAAGCAAGAAGAAGTAGCAGCTTCATAATATGTTGTTTCAATGCTATAAAATATGAATAGCATTCCAAAAATTTTAAGAAGCTAATAACCATCCTAGCTGACATTTTAATTTCTAATGTCTTCTAGTTTTGTTCTTGATTTCTCACATAGCACATGACTATGTCACTGAGATATTGTTTCCCTATAAACAATTGACTACATAGACTGCCACTGTAATTACAGAAAGGCATAAATAGCACACAGTGACAGTCTCCATCTTTGTGTATCAAAAGCCCTGAATCAGCACTTAGCAGCAGTTCAGAACAGTCCGCTCAGCCTCACGTACCATAACTACATGATCTCATTCATCATAGCAAAGTAGGGCCCTACCAGGTCTTTGGGTACATGCATAATATATTCTATTCCACTACGTTAATAACGAGGAAAGAAATCAAACAATAAAGGTTACATTTCTATTCTCATTTATAGTTGTAATGCTGAAATAGTACATACCTCTGTAACAAAGATTTTCTCTACAACCTCCTCCAAAACTAGGGGGACAAGCAGAACAAGGACGACCAGGTTTATAAGGAGCATGACCCCACCAATTACCCCTTTACACAAAAAGAAAAAAAAAAAACAACAAAAGATGCCTTAATAAATGAACATATTAACATTAAACAGCATTTAGTACGTCCACAAATAAATAATGAAAACCAGCAGATACACAGACTAAACTCTGTTCTATATTCCCAAGTAAAAAGTGATAGGATGAGAGGAAATGATCTCAAGTTACTCTAGCAGAGGTTTATATTGGATATTAGAAACATTTCTTCAGTTAAAGGGCTGTCAAGGACTGAAACAGGCTGCCCAGGGGAGTGGTGGAGTCACCATCCCTGGGGGTATTTAAAAGACATGTAGATGTGGCACTTTGGGACATGGTTTAGTGATAAACTTGGCAGTTTTAGGTTAACAGTTGGAGTCACTGACCTTAAAGGTCATTTCCAACCCAAACAATTCTATGATTCTATACCAAATACACAGGACATAGTTGAAAAGTCTATGAATAGAAAAGCTGAAGAACTGATGTAAATTGCTCTAAGATCTTTTCAGACTGGCATAGCACTGTAAGACTAAATTCCTCCATTACATGAGAACAGGCTCCACTCTCCTAGATGCAATATCCTATAAAATTTGATCTTAACCATGGGCTTCCTGTTACACGTTCCTTAAAGTCACAGCGGGGAGATATAAATACCATACTACAGCAACAAGCTCTGATGCTGTATACTAAAACACAGGCCAGAAAACTGAAGCACTAGAAAAATCACAAGAGTATTTGGGCAGCCAAAGGCTGCCTTGGGAACAGTGTAACAGCACAAAAGATAGAAAATCCAGACTGATTTCCTTTCAGATTATTTAAAGTATCTTGCCCCCCTCAAGATATTTTTGGGTGTCAATCTACTTACTTAGGAGAATAATTGCACACAAGATAGACTGCTTTTGGCCAAATCTGTCCCCAGATGTTCATGTTATGACACAAATTAATTGCACAACCAATTCTGCTACTTGTAGCCCAAACAACCTAAGGAAAATAAAAGAGAAGAACATGTGAAAACCAAAGTTGACTAACTTAAAATCAAAACTATCTCCAAACTTCAGTATATAAAACTCAAATCACAGAAGTGTTATTCTCCTCTGTTATAAATGGGTTGAAGTGACCTAATTACAACTGTCAAAAGGCCATTCAGTTATATCCTTATTAGAAAGAAAAGGTTTACTTTGATACAAAAAATGCGGCTCTCATTTTATATATATAAATGGTCTAAGCATATATTTGAAAGTGTAGCAAAACATTTACAAAACATGATCTGAAGAACTGATTCCTGGAATTACAATTAATAGGTGATTGTGAGTTAGAAGTTATGCTCCTGGGCCCTGGAGTTCTTAGTACAACCTAAAGACCCAGAGGGGTTTGGATTGGTTGGACTGACAGAATAGATATTTTTCAGTACTAAAAGGAAGTAACATAAAGGAAAAAACATTAAAAAAGAAACACACTCATACACCAAATAGACCCAAGTAATGGATTTTGAATGAATATGCTTTCATGTCATTGCTGTTAAAGGTGGCTGTGCTCCTTATTCACCTCTCATTGCAGATCTCAAAATAATGAGAGTGACAATGGATGGAATGTTCAAATTAGATAAATATGAGAGGTGTTGAAATTGTATTAATTCAAGGTAAGCCAAATCTGTAGATCCAGCAGGATACCACAAAACCACTATATTTGTATTGATCTCGCAGGCAATGGTAAGTAATTATATTTGCGGAAATGGTAAATAAGAATATGGAGGTAATTCTGTTTTAAAATTAGATACGATTGTGAGTTATGCTACTAAAGAGAAAATAAATGCTTAAAAATTAATCACTTGTAAGTTTTCAAATATTATATCAAAAATTTTATGTGGACTGTAGTACAGTCTGAAGATCATGTATTTCCCATTCACTGAAAACACAACTGGCTCCCCTTTGCAAAAATTCAGGCTAGATACGGAGATTTCAGAAGTAAGAAATAAATTAGTTTTACACAATTTTAAAATCATGCTGAAGTTAAAGTAATATCTTAAAACCTATTGCTTGATCTGAGGAACTCAGCCGAGAAAATATTTCTTTTTTAAAAAATTAGCTGTTTCTTCAGCATATTACAGAAAGGACTACCAGCATATCAGCACAGAGGTCGGATTATGCAAAGTGCAGTGAGCAGCAACACTCAGTGCTACACTCATGTTTGTGAGCTTTTTCCTTTGTCCTCTTAAGGAAGTGATATTTATGAGGATGAAGTCTTAAGATTTGTATGACAGCCCTACTCTGTTACTAATACCCAGTGCTTTTTAACTATGGAGTCTAAACAAGCCCTTTTTGGGCTTTTGTGCTGTGGCACATACTGCAGGTTCAGTACGCTCTAACTATCATAGAGCAACACAATGGGAGGTTTCAACCACTCTTTTCCACAGCTGATAAAAAAACAAACACACCTACGTACCTGTGTGTAATGTGTACAAACAGGACCAGAGCATCTGTATGGACAATATGGATTGCACTCATGAGGATGGGGATACGTGAAATCTCTCACTTCATCATACCATGCTTGGACATGAAATGTTGGAGGTCTGTACCTACGAAAGCCAGTAGCAGATCATTCAGAAGTCGTAGCTTCTATAATTTTTCCTTTAAGCAATAAACAAATTTTGTTAAATTTTAAAAAACTTCATCTATTGCATAAAACAGTATCTTAAACTACCTTCCCCAATGCGCCCCCAAATTCTGTCCAATTGATGGAAGAAGGCTTGCTGGTCCATGCTCCCATAGACAGGTTTCAGCCCACGACTCTGCAGATCTCTCCAGCTCTGTGTCCCATGTCTGAAATTTGAAAGAAAAGAAAGGGAAATCTTCTTAGAAATACTTGGTGTGTAACTCATTCTATAAAAAGTAAAAAAAAAAATTAAAAAAAAAAAAAGGAAGACTGTCCATTTTTGAAGTTTCTTTTACTGAGGCAGAAGACTGAAGAAAAAAGTGAGACTTGAAAATTGCATGCTCCATTTGTGTTACATAAGAAAGAACAATGTTTTCACCGTGAGAAAAAAAAGTTTTAATCCCATTGCAGCATTCCCTTTAGAAACCATGTGCAGCCATGCTGCAGTGAATAAAGCATAAATATGAAACTGAAAGGCTTAGTTCAACTTCCAAAGCTAAATTAAGTGCTTTTTCTGTCTTGAGATTTCTATGTAGTTACGGGCACTTTTCTTAGCCAAAAGGGTATTATCCAATATGCTTTCAAACAAAGCTTTATTTCCTCTAAACCAATAGTTCATGTGAAATGAATGTGATTTTCTCTTCCTTGTCTATAATCAGCTTCTGTTGAAATAATACAAAATTCAAACACAAACTATGAATACTAGAGTAAGGTTGTCATTCATTGATTTTATCACTAGGTTGGCAAAAAAGGAGACATTCATGAGGCATGCTTAGGACAAGTCAAAGAAAAAGATAATGAATTACTGTGTATCACCATTGTTTATCCTTATTTTTTATTCTTTAAGGGACATGGAAGAATACGCTTGTAGTTGAAAGGCAAATCAAAGTTTCTTTCTTTCAAAAGCATACTAAAACATGCTCTCCTTTAAAGAAAATCATATCATACTTTGTATGCATAGTTTTTACTTCACTAATCTGGGGTTTGCTTCAAGTGATCCATCCCCCTTGCACAAAGTATTCATACCGCTGCTCGACTTTTTGAATCTCCTGAGAGCTGCAGAAACAGTTTCCAGATACCTGTCTCTCTGATACCAATAGTCAGGTTAGGAAACTATAATATTTCCTGGGGAAAGAAACACATCTTGATAGAACCTCAGGTATTTAATCATAAATTCAGATTAAGTTTCATAGAGTGAGACTATGCTATCTAAATAACAACAATTCAATATTTCCAGATCCAAATTCCCATGCAGACACTGGAGATCATGTCTACAAATTTTTGGCGCAGATGAAAGGTAGAAAGCTCCTTAACACAGCCAAAGATTACACAAATATAATAGACAAATTCCACATGCTAAAGTTTATTTTTCTATTGATTTTGACACGCAGTTTTCAAGTTATTAATCAGATTACTCATTAAAAACAAATACATCCTTGGTTATGTAAGACCAGGGTTATATAAGGACTTCAATATCAGTCAATTTATTCGTAGAATATCTGTTCTTGCTTCTCTTCTTCAGAAGTCTCCAATATATTGCATTCCATTCTATCTATTATTATCATAGAATCACAGAATTACAGAATATGCCAAGTTGGAAGAGATCCACAAGGATCAGTGAGTTCAAGTCCCAGTCCTACACAGGACCATCCCCAAGAGTTATACCATGTACCCCAGAGTATCATCCAAATGCTTCTTGAACTCTGTCAGGCTTGGTGTTGTGACCCCTTCCCTGTTCCAGCACTCAAACACCCTCTGGCTGAAGAACCTTTTTCTAATATCCAGCCTAAACCTCCCCTGACACAACTTCAGACCATTCCCTCAGGTCCTGCCACTTGCCACCACAGGGAAGAGATCAGTGCCTGCCCCTCCTCTTCCCCTCACAAGGAAGCTGTAGCCTGTGATGAGGTCTCCCCTCAGTCTCCTCCAGGCTGAACAGACTAAGTGACCTCAGCCACTCCTCATGTGGCTTCCCCTTAAGGCCCTTCACCATCTTCATTGCCCTCCTTTGGACACTCTCCAATAGCTCAGTATCTTTCTTATATTGCAGTGACCAAAATACACACAGTAGTCAAGGTGAGGCCACAGCAGTGCAGAGCAGAGCAGGATAATCCCCTCCCTTGACCGGCTGGCAATCATCAGCAAGTAAGAAATTTACAGGGTACATTTTGACTCCCAAAATGCAACATTTATTTTGACAGAATTACTCAAACAGTATAAAAATGACAGAATAAACCTTTTAACCCACCTTTGGATACAAAGCCCACTGATTTTAGAAAACAGTAAGAATTTTCTATTTACCGTCCTGGGCCAGTACTTTGATATCATAAACTCCAGCATTCTTTAATCTCCATAAGAAAATATTCTAATCTTAAATCACAAAATTTTATGACAGTTTGTATAAAAATATCTTTCCCTTCCCTTTTGTTGTTACGTTATTATAAATAGTTCTTCTTCCTACTGCACCCATTGTAAAAACCACGAAGATTAACATACTTCCTCCACATTTGTATTTTGTTCTTATAGACTGTAGTACAGTTGCTTCATCATTGTATCATGAAATCACAAGATCATAAAAATTTAAAATAAAAGCCACTACAGTTTGGTTTAGTCGCATATATTGTATGATGTTAAGTCAGTTCAAAATCTTATATTATGTCAATTTAGCTCTAAGCATGAACAAGTCATAAAGTTAACATATTTGCCAAATAATTGCTGTTAAGAATGGTTTCACCAACTGGACTCTGAAATGCAAATTTAGAGTAAACTAGACTTATGATAGACCAAAATTTGGGCACTTGCTCAGTTTTAGAATTTCCCACCTCAAACACTAGGTACAATTTCTTATAGCTCTGAGGAGCTTCAGAAGGCCACAACATATTCTTTTGTAAAGCATCTCCCCACATTTTCAACTCTTAAAACAGAAGCCATGGTTAGAGGCTCTACTGCTGTTCTTTTTTTTCACCACACAAGTTTAAAAATATTTTATGCAGCTATTTTAACTGAAATAATGTTTTTTTTTTTTAAGATTAGAGCTAGCCAATCAATTGTAGCTTCTTGAATCAGTTCTTCAAGCTTGTGAAGTAGTTATCTTTAACAAAATTTTCTTTTAAAGAGTGATGATAGCTATGCATGACAGAGCCATCCAGAACTCTGCAAGAATAGCTTTTCGATGAAAAACTTAAATTCATCGTTAATCCTCCTGACAGATGAACACCCACACTCCAAGTGCTGTTGAAATTGGATATGGTCTTTAAAGAAAGTTCCCTCTTCTTTAACTGTTTCTCTGCCTTCATCCCCTTTATAAAATATTTACTCCCTTTACCCTGTTTGCCTAGGCAGAGATAAGCACACTTCCCAGTTTCTAGGCCACAATCCTAGCTGTAGCAAAGAACTATTCATGCCTGAGCAGCCAGTCTTCAGCTCTTCGTAGAAAGCATAGTGCAGGAGGCAATATCAGCAATGAGGAATTTGAGGTGTTTGGATACTTCTGCCCATTGCACAGTCATTCCCAGCTCCAGAAAAGATTGGTGTATGAACCAGAGAACCAACTTCACTTTCTTCATGAATGGGTTTATATGTGCAAGTTACTTCAGATAGGATTTGGCACAATTAATTCAGGGAAAGAGGTCATAGCTTAAGGTTCATCATGACACAATCACTCTAATTCTTCTTGTTATAGAGTTTAAATTTGTCCTGTTGGTGCTTTCCAGGGGTTTTACATGCTACAATTTATGGTGAGGTGAGCCTCATCATAATGCAGTTTCCTTGAAGAATCTTCATTTATGATTACCAAGATATAGCTTAATTTCTTTCTCATTTTAATCATTTCAGTATTGTTTTGAGATGTGATGGAGTAAATATCAAAAGCATTACATATTCAGACATAAAGAAACTGTCAAGTGCAAACTGCATGTAGGAAACATCTCTTTAAGTGCAGTATTCATTTTCTCATCATAGCCACAGAAATTAGAATCTGTCACAGAAATTAGAATTAAAATAAAATCTCTGCTAAGGTACATCAAATTTATGAAACATTCTGGAAGAATGTCTAATGTCCCAGTTCAAAAGAACTTTCTATGTAGAGATTCAAGTTACTTTCTTGATTGCCAAAGCCTTCAAAGAAAAAATGGGAATAAAACACCACTACCACCTACAGCCACAGAAAAGAAAAAAAAAAGAAGAGTTTAGAAGTCACAGTTACCTGGGTCTCCAGGCCCTACCAAGACAGAAGGTAGAACACAAATTGATGTAGAAATGAAAAAGTTTCTCAATCTCCAGGATCACTCTAATGATTTTTAATAAAAAGAGGAAAACTTGATATTCAAGGATCACTTCCTCCAGACTCAAGACCAATGCATAGCAAGGAGCAAGAAATCAGGCAAAGGGGAAAGAGACTTGCATGGATGAATAAAGAACAACTGTCAATACTCAAGCACAGCCAGGAAACACGCAGGAGATGGAAGCAGGGTCAGGCCACTTGGAATGAATTTAGAGATGTTGTCAGAGTAAGCAGAAATGAGACGAGGAAGGCCAAGGCCTGTCTGGAATTGAATTTGGCCAAGGATGTGGAGGACAAGAAGAAGGGCTTCTTCAAATACATCAGTAGCAAAAGGAAAACAAAGGAAAATGTGGGCCTGTTACTAAATGGAGGGGGACCCTGGTAACACAGTATGCAGAGGAGGCAGTGTTATTGAATGTTGCCTTTGCATTGGACTTCACTGACAAGACCAGCCCTCAGGAATTTCTGATTCAGGAGACCCTTCAGGAGTAATGGAATGTTTGAAGGAAGTCTTTCCCTTTGTCAAGCAGGACTGAGTTAAAGAACAGCTAGGCAAACCTGACATCCAGCAGTCAATGTGCCCTGATGGGATGCATCCACAAGTGCTGAGAGACCTGGCACACACCACAGTGAGGTTGCTCACAATCATCTTTGAAAGGTCATGGAGATTAGGAGAGGTGCCTGAGGACTGGAAGAAAGCAAAAAGGTCAATGGTATACAAGGTTGTATTAGGAAGAGCATTGCCAGTAGGTCAAGGGAGCTGGTCCTGCCCCTCTACTCAACCCTGGTGAGGATCTGTCTTGCCTGTGTCCAGTTCTGGGCTCCTCAGTACAACAGAGACATGGAACTCCTGGAGCAGGTCCAGGGGAGGACCTATGTAGCCACAGATGATTAAGGGAGTGGAGCATCTATCAAGAGGAAAGGTTGTAGGAGCTGGGCCTCAAGAAGAGACAACTAAGAATGGATTTCATCAATATATTTAAGTATATGTAAGAATGATGTCAAGAGGATGGAACCAGGCTCTTCTTAGTGGTGCCAAGCAATAGGACAAGAGGTAGTGGGTAGAAACTGGATAGAAAAGGGATATTCAAACCATCTGGTTGCAATCCTGTGAAATGTGATTCTGCTTGAGCAGGGAGATTGAACCAGATGACCCTCTGTGGTCCCTTCCAACTTTACCAGTTTTCTGATTATGTAACTGATATCCTAATCCCTGAAGCAATTACTCGAAAAAATTTATCTTAAATTTATATCTGACTTTATGCAAAAATTATACACAGGTGTTAATAACATTATGAACAAGTACGAAATTTCTGAAAACAAAACTTGTACAAGAAATCTGTAGCCTGCAATTTCATATCCCAGATAATGTAGAGAAAAATAGCTTAGAGGTATTTTTCAAGGTCCCTTCTACAGTTACATGTAGTTGGAACTTAAACAACTTGAAAGATTTTCTACTTCTTTATTAATGTGTCCCAATCATTGCTTCAGAGATAGGATCAAGAACAGGAAGGAGCTGCTTTATATTAGTGATGCCACCCTGAATTTTATCCTTCTCTTCCAGTAATTAAAACAGGAGATCCAAATTTCCCACCAAATTAATTATTCTAAATGAAGTTACATGAAGAAAAACTGCATATTTTAATTCTAAGGATTAAGAGACTGTTTATTTTAAAGACTTTTCATACCAATCCTGTCAGATGAGCACTAAATGTAATGCATTTTATCATATTCATTCTGTACTTGCTCACACAACAGGCTAAATGAAACAAACATGTAAAATAATCTGCACAAGTATTTAAAACATATCTCTTTACTGGAGTAAAAGTTTTATTCTTGTGTTTTTAATAGCATTCCCTTTTTCACTCATATAATGGCACACTTTTGGCTTCAAACAATGAAACCATCTCCATATACAGAGAAAGATTAAACACCTATATTTTCATGTGTCATTTCATAAAATTCAAAAGGCTTTTGTTCTCCTAGTGTTTCCTTCCTCCTTAAAGCAAGGAAGAAAAGAGATAAATGGAGGAAAGCATATGTATAAGGAAAGATTTACAAAAAAACATGCAAAAATGTTCATTCAGAGCAAGTTACACAATGAAGAGCTTAAAAAAAATATAAAACTAATTAGTGAACTTTAAAGTGTCAAGATGTTTTGGCATTTTAAAAGAAGCTAGAATAAAAATGGAAGAATATGAAGAGTCACAGCAACACAGCTATTTTACATCCTACCAAAAGTAAGCATTTCTCATACTTTAATCACAATGTCAACAGTGATATTAAAATCTGGCTACTATATACTGAGCTGACCTAATTCCAAAGCTTTAAGCTTAATTCAGAAGGTTCTTCCACAATACCCAGCAGCAGTTGGTACTTTACAGATTTACACCAAGGACACTTGTAAAACAACTTAACTCTTTGAAACAAATGGTAAAGTTTAAATGAAATTTCTGCAGAGCTATAGGCAAGGATCCTTCTGTTTGATAAAGGATGAATTAAATCTCCAAACACTGTTACTTAAAAATACAAGAAGTTGCTTGTTTTCATAAAAAGGGTGACTGTGATCTTTTGAACTGTAGGTGTGTACATGATCAGGTTTCAATGTCTTTGCACTATCAGATGTCTTTGGTAAATGCAGGGTATTAATGGAAGATGGAAGCACACCTAGCCAGCTGACTCCCAGGTCTGACAAGCATTTTGACTGGCAATTGTTTGGTACTACATGCAAGGAAATTCAGGCTGTTTATCAAATAAAAGTATTCCTCACATTGTTGGAAAACTACATGTGGTCTACCTCTTGGATAAGGAGTCATCTTCAGGGTTGGCTTTCTACATTGAAATATGCAGACAATGAAAATATCTCAAACTGTTCAGCAATATAAACCTACTTGAAGCTATTCCTTTTGTTTCACAAGGAACGTAAAAGGAGTTGCTAGCATGTCTTAAATTGAAAAATGCCCTTCCAATTTCCAAATCTTGAATTATTTTTACTTTCAAGAGAAGACCACTCAGTGATGTCAATTATAAAGAGCAAAAGATGTTACCTAGCAATGGGAAGACACACCGCTACCGCAGAGACAGGAAGAAACTACAGAGCGTTTTTTTCCTCTTGTTCATCCGTGATCATGATGTCAAAGTGGTTGTAGCTACCAAGCTATGTACCTCTCTTTACCTCCCTCTCGTAGAGCAAGCTCACAACTGCACCTAACTCAAGAAATGCATGCTGTACTTTTCTGCTTTGAACAAAAAAAGAGGGCAAGACAGATGCAAATCAATACAAGAAAAATCTAAGAAAATGGTATATGCTGTATCATTTTGTGCTCCTCAATCTAACCAGGGCCATAGTTTTTTTCATGGTACTACTGAATACTGGGTTATCACAATAAATAGAGCTTTCTGGCTCATTAACTACATTTTCCCCAAGTAAAACTTTCAAGATGGCCTTTGCTTCAATGCTTTCTTGCCATCTGCATACCTAAAATAATCATTCATCAAAGCTACAGGAAATAACAAGTGATCGCCCACTGAAATGTGAAATTTCAGTCTGCGAAAACTTGATCCCATTATCTTACCTCTTTACAAATCCAAAGAGACATATCTTTCTCTGTAGAAAGCTACTGACATAACCACTTCCCTTTTACCCTTGTATACTCATGTGTGACAGAAATGGTCTATATTTTAATGTATCATTCTTGTGATGGTATAATTCATTCACACACAAAACCACTCAGTTCAAGGCTCACTAGTGCTCTAGGTTTGATTTCGTCACCTACTCTGAAGAGCCTACCACTGACGAGATGGCTGGTCCCTATCTCAGACGCTTCTGCTATGCAAAACATTATACCTACACAAGAAAACTCATTTATTTCAAACTTATATTTGACCCACTATGTAGAGCAGAAACTAAACTTACCAGCCCCTGTAAGTATCTACTTTACAGTAAGAGAAGAAAACTTTTAGCTTTACATACTTTAGCCTTACAGTCTCACAAGGGTTGTATACTTTCGCAGTGTCTTCCTGTTTCACCTTTGGAAAACAACTTTAGTATCATCTGAGTATCATGACTATTATTGCCATTTCTGCTGCATTTCTTAGAGTTCACACAGATCTACTATCTAAAATATTCTTTTTTGTGACACCAGCATTCAGAAAATGAACATGATCATTTAGGCTGGGTTGCAATATCACCACAACTGAATTCGAAGTGGATTCATTTTTCAGATTTTCTCTTTTAAAATTTGGATCAGCAATGTGCTTTCAAAATTAAAATCCTGATCACTCCCAAATAATGTGTATCACAGAGCACTCTTGGAGTATAAACTGGATTCTTTCCAAAGAAAATGCCAGGAGTTGTGCTCCAGGAGTGCACTTCGCACTCTTGGAAAGTGCACCATGGGTATTGAGTCCACACAGAAAGAACTAGCTCAAAATAAGCTCTCCTGAAATGCAGATACCAAGAGTGTCAGGTTCTCAGCATCAATTCTTTTGCTTTACAAATGTGTTCCAATTGCACAACAACACTTGCCAACACAAGCATTTTTTCATCAGAATCCTGGTAAAACCTAGTGCACCATCAAAGACACTCACACAGATATGACACTATCAGCATTTCATAAATGTTCTCATATAACACACTGAATGAAGCTAAAACTCAGGTGGTAAGTTAAACTGAACCATAGAAGCAGTTAATGCCTCCAGCTGCCCCAGGAGGTTACATGTTTTGCAGCAGTGATGTGATGTTACATACAATATGGATCTTCTGACTGCTTCTGGTTTACAACAGATGACATTAAAATTAGCCAAAACTACTGCCAGTTTAACTTTACAGACTGGACTACAAATTGGGGTATTTAAACTGTCAACATGGGGCTCAAGTAGCATGTAGACTGAAACCAATGTTCTGCTTACTCATGGAGGAACTGATGTCTTGTTTAGGCTACTGCAGCTTAAATTAAAATTCATCAAGAGCCAAATGAATGACATGGTGTGGGATTAACCTCCCCTGAATTTAAACAGCCTTAAAGCAGGTACCTACATCTGAGCTAATTATCCAAATTATCTTTGCAGTTACACAGACCAATAAGCATCTATAGAGGGAGATTATTTCAGCTACCCATCTTCAACTGAGATAAACCGTGTGTTGAAAATTCTCATTTTTCTCTACTAATTATAAGGAGACTGGCTCAAATGCAGACATTTACAGCACAGACATCAAAAGCTTGCTGAGATGAATCCCACCATTTGTGTTGTCCAAGTATTAAATCAAAAGAGCATATTCTCACCCAAGCTGCACCAGCACAGGAGTCCACCAGTTACACCCAATGGTGTTGCAACAGAACTGCAAAGTCCAGTAGCTCAAAAAACATTTTCCATTAAAAATAATAATAAAAAAATAAAATACAGTGATAAGGTTTTAATTGGAGAGAGATGTTCATATATATTGGAAGGTAGAAATAATCGTACAGAATTGGACTATACGGAAATTGAAGAAGTGCTAAAATTTAAGCTCAGTAAAGATGGAAAAGTAAGTACAGTGGGCACCACTGAAAGTAAACATTTACCATGGCATAGGATAAATACCTCATTGCTGTATACATTCTAAATATAGGGAAAGAGTGAGAAAGTAAATACCACAGTACAGTATGGGTATTTATTTACTTTTTAAAAGATTCCACTGTACTCTTTAAGACTAATGACACTGAGAAGGAAAAAAAGGAAAGATGAAACATAGAATCAGAAATGCCATGAGCAAATATGCCAGAAATACAGTTAAGAACTAGAAATCACCTGCATGGCATCAGCACAGAATGACAGTGGTACAGTTGAAAATGACTTCAAGAGACTGATCTTGACTGTAGTTTATCTAGTCTCTTCCACTGAGCCAAATATACATGTATTATCCACATTTTTATAAATAAAAATTAGTAACTGTATTTTCAGAACAATATTTACTGTAATTTTCTTCTGGAGTTTTATCACTGTAAGGGTAAAAGGGACTTCCTTAGTATGCAGCCTAAACCTCCTGCCCTACAATGCTAGCTGATGTTTTATTGCCAAGAAAAAAGAAATCACTCTCTTTCCTCTAACAACCTTCATTTATTTCCAAGATTAATGAAATTGAGCTGCTTCATTCCTTCAATCATTTCATAAAGCACATAGTCTGTCTTTATAATCAATCCCATTAATCTCTTTCAATGTATCTAGAATGGCTAGACCATTCTTAAAAAATTACCAAAAATGGACATTGCATTTCAGACAAGGTCTCATCAGTTTCACACACAGAAGTCTCCTTTCAAAGACTGCTGCCTCATATAACTTTTAAATTCAGTGGAACTCCTGCATCTTCTTATTGTAGTTTTATCTCTACATTTTATCCCCTGTATGTTACCTGTTTGATTTCTTCCTTCTTGCAGTTAAACTTCACCATGTTGATTCCAGGCCATGGCTTCTATTTTTCAGGTTCTAATTTTGATCATGTTCCCTAAAACAACCCCATGCTGTGCCCATATTATTTATATTATGTAGGCAGATATATTGCAGTTTTCATGTGTATTCTTTGCTCACACAAGTCAAAACCCAAGTGCTTAACCAAAAATGAATGGGCTTCAACAGCATCAACACCATCAATCTTCTGCCTGCTTAATAGGGAGCTTCTGGCCAATTTCTGTCACAAAAATATGAGGGGAAGAGAGTGTCAAGAACTTTCCAGAGTCAAAACATGACACCTAATTACTAATTAATACTAATTCCTTCTGATACACTATGCTGGTTAATTACTGGGTCATTAAAAAAGTAAAATAGATTGGTTCAACATGATCTCTTCTTAACGAACAGACATTGGCAGTTTTCATCTGCTGGTCTTTCAGTCATGCTTAGGTGAGGCACTTTCATCTGTAGAAAGCTGCTGAAGGAAGTTCATGGAAACTAGTGATAATGAACAGATCTGAAAAGTAAGTAACTTTCACTCAACTGAGATGATTTTTTTCAGTCATTTGAGTTTGAAAATAAATGGGTTCTCCCCCTAGCCTGAGGTCCCATATACAGCAGAGGCCGTAAAAACTCAGGAGTACAGAAACACCAGTAAACTCCCCTTGAAAACACAAACCAACAATACTAACTAGTACTGATATATCCTGATATATCCTACTGATATATCCACAAAGACAGCGAACAGTTGAAATTGCGAGACTTTCCTCCGCCAATAAAGTTAGACATCCATTTTCTGCTGCAGAACTACTACCTATGTAGAAAAGAAATGGTAAAGAACCTACATGCTACCATGTGGCAGACTGGAGTTTATAAAGCTTTAAACTGGGCAGAGATCCCTGAATAGACCTTGAGGTTTCAGCTACTCTTTTGGAAAAGAGTAAAAAGCAGGAAAACTGTGGCTTTTGCCTGGAAACAGGAAAGTGGTATAAGGCCAAAAATATTGTTCCCAAACACTGAAAAAATTGCACCAATATTTAGAAGTATGTCCCTATTACAGCTTCATGTGTTTGAGCTTTTTGTTTTCAAAAAGTAAAACCAGGAATAGGAACCAGCAGACATGACTAATCACATTTAATTCTGTGTGTACTCTATGCATGTTAAAAAAACCTTGCTGGAATATTCAGCTTTCCAAGGTGTTCTGAAACAGTGCATTTACTTTGCTACTTCTTAAAAGCAATGCATTAAGACTTTCTATTAGAACATGACTAAAAATCAACTATTCACTTCCATATTCTCACAGGAATGGAAGAGAATCAACAGCATAAAAGCTGATCTTGATTTCTCTAGTTTGTCCATTGTCAAATTATGAATTACACACATTCATTGCAAGTAGTATTCATAAATATTTATAGCTAATCACAAACTGACCAGAGAACAAGTCCTTACCTCAAATCCTGGTAGTGATTACCAGGATAAACTCGCTGTAACCGATTGCTTTCATACAGCAGTTTAGAGATGCTACAGAATTTCCTGGGCTTTGAACAGGAATTAGCTGCGGTATCTCAAATATGTGTCACAGTAAATGCTTTTAAAAGATGACCACTGTGATTTGACATTAGTGAATTGAACTTGCTGCCAGAGAGCATCTACTGATCATATGTGACTTGGCACTACTGTCAAAAATATGTTCAAATAAAAT
Source organism: Myiotriccus ornatus (assembly GCA_036023395.1). Lineage (NCBI taxonomy): Eukaryota > Metazoa > Chordata > Aves > Passeriformes > Tyrannidae > Myiotriccus > Myiotriccus ornatus. Next base: position 121,069,493 of record JAYRBT010000082.1, on the reverse strand, counting down.
CTAAAAAAAGAGAGTTGAAAAATGTATTAAAGGAATGCCTGATCATCTGAAAATCCAACAGGGAATTCAGGACAAATACACTGTAATATCTATCAGGCAGCCAAATTCTGGATTTAACAGCCTCATTTTAAGAAACTTTTCTTGTTTCATAATAAAGTAAAATTTGTCCTTCTCTATACGGACAGAGGATAGTCTTTTTAATGAATCACACTTTTTTCTATGATAGTCATTCTACTAATGTTTAAGTTAAATTAAGGTTGATTATATTTACAGATAACAGTATAAATTCATATATAGCATTTCAATAAAATGAGAAATTAAGCAAGATTCCAAGAGAGATATCATGAAGATGACAGGCTACACGGAATCACTTTTATATATCTTATTGATGCCTTCTGTGTTCAGTTCACATTTTGTATTTATACTCTGATTCTGCTATTACTGATTAATATTCCATGAGCTTTTTTGATATGGGGGTTGAAGAAATTCTCTGACAGAAAAAAATAAAGATGAACAGTGTCTGTCCTGTGTTGCTAATTATTTTATTTTGGGAAGGCTTCCTTAAACTTTGAGACAGTGAGCCTTTCTGCTACTTTCCACTTTCAGTTTCTTTACTTGGAGTCGCCTAGTTGTTGTTGGCATTACATCAATAAAAGTCATACCATGGACTTATCCACTTTTTTTCTTGGCCACTTCACACTGCACAATCCTTTGCTAAAACTGCCAGAGAGAATAAGAGGATAAGTCAACGTCACTGTGTTCTTTGATGCAGTGTCAGTAGCCTTTGAGCACAGGCAAAGAAACTCAAGCACTTCCACCAATCTTTGAAGTGGAGCAGAAAAGTGGAAAACCAGAGAGAAAGCAGGCAGGTTCACACTGGATAGAGCTGCTCTGTTCTTGGCACCCAAAGTGCTCTTCAGCCACTTAAGGAATTCCACAAACCAAAGTCCTCTGCTCAAAAAGGAACAGGAATTGTTTTTAACCAAGCATCCCTGAAGAGTTTTGGCAAGATGGATAAAATACACTAAACAGAGACATCAAAATTTTTGTCAGAAAGGTCTAGGAAATTCAACAGGGCACTTCAGAACATAAAAATTCACCAAAACTTGTACACTCAAGAGCATTTCAATACAGCAGGAACTTGCCTGCAGAAAAAAATAAGGAAAAAGCTAAATGAGAAATATTTACAGTCTCCAATTTCTTAATTTTCTTCTTCTGAAGTGCTCCTGAACTTACTGAAATGGAGTGGCACATCTTTAAGCCTTCCAAAATTCAAGGTCCCATAGAAGTCACAAGGCAGTCATGGTTTTGACAGGAATTATATTCAACACATCACTATCAAGGTTTTGAAACTAACACTTTCGGAGATATTATACCAACAAAAACGAAGAATAAATATATACTTTTCCCCTCTGTGAACCAAATAAATATACTAATCTAAATTTTTTTAAAAGCACCCATAGAAGATTGTATTTCCCTTACAAGGTTTCCAAAATAAAATTTTATAGAAGCAAGGCATGAGTTTTGCAATGTATTTATCTGCAGGACCTTCCCAGAAGACTAGAAATAATTAAATAAGCAGAGGATAGTATCCCTAGAGGATACTGATGTTCTTCAATTACAATAATTACAAAATGCAGTGTGTGGCTCAGTGCCAAGAAATAGCAGGTTGAAATGTTCTGCTATCTATCAAGCTGGGAACCCAAACACTTTTAAGTACAGCAAATTCCACAGGCATGAAATGAGGATCTTGCATGAGTTATTTGACTTACTCCTTTGTTTGGTAAAATATGCATGAAATCAAGGAATGAATACTAAAAAAATGATTTAAAATAGAATGCATTCTAAACTCTTCAATCAAAATTGCTTTTTAAGTTTTATCCTTGGTGGTTCCTTCTATTTTGCAAAATGTAACTGTTTGGAATATAAAGAAATTAACAACTTCCACTATCCAAATAATAATTACTATTTTTAAAGTGTTGATTGCAATGATCGTGAAAAAAACCCTAAGTTTTCGTTAATACGTTCACTTTTATTGAGATGCAATGTTATCAACTAAATTACTGAAGGGGAAGAGAGGGAAAGAGGTTTTCCAATTTCAACCCATGATAAACGAAGAATGCTTACAAAACCAAAAAAAAAATCAAGAGTTTAGGAAATTGTAGGTTATGGTGCCTAAAACAATTTTTTCAAGTATTATTAGGACTTTACAATCTAGTAAGTATTTATTGAATTGCAGTAATTCCCTTTCTACCTGAACTGCATAACAGAGAATAAGGTGATGAGGGGGGATTAAAATATAAAGTGATGACAAAAGATTGCAGCCTTAGTTGTTTACTAGAGCTAATTTTTTAGGTAGAATACTGTTAAATTAGAATAGGGCCTTGCTTGCTTATGCTAACTTACAGACAGGATACGGTTAACTTTATAATGAGGATTCTAGCAGGAACAAAAACCTTGGAGCTTCAATAAGGAGGTTTGAGGGAGACCTTGAAGGTTGATAAAGAGGGGATCCGAGAGAAAGAGAAGAGATGGAATCGGTTTTGAGGTGAGTGAGCAGTGCCAGCTCAGCAGTTCTTTGCAAAGGTGAAGAGTTCAGAGTTGAGGAAGACTTCTTACTTCATACAAAAGACCCGTAATGAAGACCCCCAAGGGGTGTCCTGAGGCAGAGTTATAGGAGTGGTGTATGTTAATGATTTCCCCTCCCACTTTTCAGGAATTTGCTGACACAGCTAATGCATATGTAACATTGTATTGCATAGAAGCAGCTGAACAAAGGCAATAGGTGTGCACGCTAGGCGGAGCTATCCCCCATGCACCCGGCGTTGTAAATAAACATACCTGCTTCACTACTCCTTGTGAGTTTGGGGGTTTGTTTCTGCAAGTCAAAGGGAACCCTTCCACATCAATCCACAACAAACCATTGACAAGTACATGACAACGCACGATGGTTCCCATTTTTGCCTTAAAGGATAGGTCTTTGCCAAGGAAGGCTGGGCAGGCACAGGCAGCTCCAGCACAGCAGAGGTACAAGGAGGAACACCTGAGCTGCCACAGAGCATCAGAGCCACAGCAGTCCCCTGATTTGGTCAGCCTGAGCACTGCCAGCAGCACTCAGCTGCAGGTTTCAGTACCAGCTCAAGTATCACAGATGTGCATACGTGGTGTGAAGGCCACGCTGGTGTCAGTGGCCTAGGGTGGGAAATGTTGAAAGCATAACGATTCGCACAACATTCTGCTAGGCACTGTTTGAATGCTTTTGACGGGAAATGTCATCCCTCTTTGCTCTCTTTCCAGTGCTGTTAAATCCACATGCATAGCAAAAGTAAAATGTTCCTTGCACCTTTCTTTACTAGGAAACAATCCAGACAAACAAATATACAGCACATGTCTGCCATTCATTTTCATAACAAACTGTTCAACGTAACCTCAAGAAAGATTTTTTTTTTTCCTATTTAAGTCATAATGTTGACAACCCAAAAACTCTCTCAGCATTCAAGGAAGAGGTCTAGGAAAAAATGATCTAACAGGCAGTCATATGGTCACTGCAGAGGAGTTAACAGAATTTGTTGCACTGCTGTTCCCTACAGAGGAGCTTAAGCAGGATCTCTCACCAGAATTATTCTATACAGAGAAAGAAACAGAAGATGAGGTGGAGGACACACGCTAGACTTAAACATTAGCTGAAACTGAAAATATTGACAGTATCAAATTGCCAGGAGCAGCAAATATCCTTGAAGAACCTGGAAAAACTTGATCATTAAACTTCTTAATTACTGTGTGGTACACTACCTCTCTTAAAATGGTCTCATTACCACAGTAACAAAAAACAGCACATGGGTATTAATATTTTAGAAAGCTTCTAGTAGATCCTGAGAAACTACAGACAAAAAAACTGACTTCCATTTGGATAATTTCATAGGACAAGTTAAAAAAAAATGAAATACATAGACAATATGAATTCTTCCCAAATATTTAGACTTTCAAGGTGTCAAAAACATGTTGAAAGAGGTTAAAATGCAGTTAAGTTTTCAACAGAGTTCCTAAGTTATTTAAAAGGTAATAAACAAATCAAATTAAACTATCATGAGCTAAAGAAAAAAAGTGATAAATGACAGAAAAAAGATTTAAGAATACAAAATAACTTTTCAAATTCCCTTCAAGATGTGTCCACTGTCCTCTGCTGTATACCTTCATCACAATAGCCCAAGAAAATAAAAGACATTGAAAGGAAAATCACAAACTGGGTCATAAAAATATATGTCCAAACAATCAGAAATCGTCATTTACTCCTTCTGTTCAAGAAGCAGGTGGCTCCCACTGTCCTCTCTCAGTTCCCAGTACTGACTCTCTCCTGCCTCCTCCAGATACAATCTCCCTCCCCATTCATTCACAGGTTAAGCCTTTTTAAATAGCCTCTTTGCAAATTTCTGTCCTCTTAACCTTCCTCCACAAACTTCTGATCCCAAATTTTCTCTGCACAGACAGTCCCAGTTCTTGCCCTAACCACATCTATTCATCAAGTGCTCCTTTCCTCCATAACTGTGATTTCTCAACACCTTCTTGACCAGACTCTCAGCCTCTCTCCATGCCTTTCTAAGGGGTTCCTCTGACCAGACCCTTCACACAGACCCTCTGCATTCACAGATCCCAAACCCCTGCCCATCCCAATCCCTGATGCCCTTGGACATTATGCCAAAATTCAATCCCACCCTCTTGAAAGCTGCTGTCCTGTTCTGAATAACATCCTCAATATCGAAACTGGGTAATCACTTTTTCATGCTACTTGTACTCTGGCTCAGGGTCATTTGAGAGCATAGAAAAAACAACAAAACCACAGAAACTTGTTCCAGATGTAGACCTAACAAGAGTCCAAGCCAAAGTGTGTACAGTGCAGGAGAAACCTTCGAAGTACAGAGTTGTCAAAAGTCTTACTTCAGTGACTACATCCAAATTCTTCTTTCCAAGATATATAAGACAGACAAATGTAGAATGGCACTAGAAATGGAAAAAGGCACATAACTAAAAATCATAGCCACGTTTTTACATAATCTTGAGAAAAAGATTTGTGGTCTTTTAACACGGAAAAAAAATAGTCTCCCCATTCTTATTTTACAAAAAGACTTAACAGCTTTTTCTTGAGTTTTCCAGAAATAAATCAACTTGAGTTACTGAGAACAAATGTTAACCTCTATTATAACAAGGTCTGAAAAACTCACAACAGCAAACAAGTTTAAGGATATGTGCAGACTGGGAAAGATATCTACATCTTGAAATGTGGTAATACAAACCTCTGTCATGGAAAGTGTCATGAAACCTGTGTAATATTTGATACAAACAACCCGACCTATAGCAATGCTATTTCTCTGGTGCCTGAATAGATAAAGAAACAATACACCACATGGAAAGAGGAAAAATATGCAGATTCAAGTAAAATTGCCCATTCTTGTCAAAACTCTGGACTTCTTAAAAGCTCTCGTGACCTCATTTAATCTACTTAGCAAGGAGAGACAAGTCAGCCTTGAAATACGGCATAAAATCAAAGTTCAGAAACATGGGAGACTTAATGCTAATAATAATACAAACATAGAGGCTTCTTAAGGAAAAAAATACAAACAGAAATTACGTATTACATTATTAATCTGTAAAACACAGAAACATACAGGACTCCAGTAACACATGCCAATTTAAATAGAAGACTTTCTTGTTATAAGACTCTCATTAACTCAGAAATTCCATCCAAACTAGAATCATGGGAAAGAATATGTTATTTTGAAACTTCATAGTTCAGTACTCTTCTTAGATGGTGACTTCTTAGGCCACAATCACAATCAATTATTTTGAGTACCACAGTTTTGGAAATTGGCCCCTAACACTGAGGAACTACCACTTAAATTTAGGTGAGCTACGAGAGACTAAACGCATGAATATCAATAGAACATGACACTTGATCCACAAACATTCATTTTTATCTCACAGTTCATTCCTGTACAAAAAAAAAAAGTGACAAATGCTTTAAATAAGAAAACGAGCAAACTAAGACTGAAGTTATACTGTTTTATAAAGTGATAGTAACTATTCTAAGAACAATGCTTTCTGCATGTCGCTATCAGTTTTTCCTTACCATATATTCCATATTGGAAGCTGGTGGATACACCTGACCCCGTAATTTATTATGAAGATCCAAGATACTTTGCATATCACTGTCTGTGATAGCCCTTTTCCCTCTCTGCTTGGCGATCCACCACTCACCATCTTCATCCATGTACTTTTCCAAAAGTTCCTCTAAGAGCGTGGCATTGGGAAGAATCATTGCAGAAACTTCTTGAGCAATGAATAGCAAGATAGTTACTCTGAGCCATTCCTGTACTACATACTTCATGATGAATGATCTCAAAAATGCTCAGGAGTTAGCTCCAAGACAAAGTCTTTCTTCCAGGTCTGTTGGCTGTAAATACATAAGAGAGTAACATAATTTGTAGACTGAAGGACTGCCCTGTATGAACTTACAAAGCAAAAAAACCTGTAGTTTGTACAGAGTTTGTCACTGCAATTTTAGGGGGAAAAAGCAGGATGCTTCTTTTTTTTACTCTAATAAGAACACAGTGTTGATTCAGAAAGATAGGTTATCCTCAACCTCAAGAACTTCATTTTGTTCAAGTGGTTTTCTATATTACACTGGCCTGCCCATTTCAGTGCCTGAATGCAAAAAGCATGCTTTTCATATCTACTTAAAAGGAGCCAGACATCAATGAAGATTAGACTGCAAATAAGGTCTCTCAATATTGGAATTTAAGAACAAAAGAAGCTAAAAGGTTTGCATTCATCACCAAAGAGTAAACTTGAAATCCACAGTAAAGCTGCCACAAAATAGCCCCTCTTGGTGCATTTCAAAATATGACTCTGATTAAAGCTTTTCTTCTATGATTTCCCAAAAATACCTGACGAAACTAAACGTATTCAACTCGGACGAGAAAACAGGGGAAGATGGGGTTATTCTACTCCCTAAACAAATGAATGGTAACTATCAGAAAAGGAAGCACCACCTCCAAGAATACAACATCCCAACACCGCCTACTAAGTAACTGAACGCTTAAGGTAGGAAAGCCGTGGTCATCCCTACACCCTGGTCGAGCACGCGCGAATCCCGCCACACCGGACGCAGCCGCTGGGAGGGGAACAAAAAAGAGGCGGACGGGCAGGACCAGGCTCTCCCCAGCGCGCCGCCACCGCCCGCACCCGGCGGCGCCGGCCCCGCGGATCTCCTGGGGCAGTGGCCCGACCGAAGTGCCCCCCACGGCCCCGGGGTGTGCAGGCCGCCGGCCCCCGCCCTCCGGCCGCCGCGGGGAGGATGCTGCGGGGAGGATGCTGCCCCCCGCCAGTGCCCTTACCGCTCCGGCGGCGGCTGCCCGCTCTCCCCGCAGCCAGCTTCGCTCCGCCGCCCGCCTCCTCGCCACGCCCGCGTGGAGCCGGGGCCGGGGGGCGCGGGCACGGCCTCGCCCCGCTCGCTGAGCGGGAGCGGCGCGGCGGTCAAGGACGTGTCCAGCAGCGGAGCCGCGGCGAGGGGCCGCCGCTGCGTTCAGCCGCCGCCTCCCCCGCTAGCCCCCGGACCGCCACCGCCCCGAGGAGCTCCGCGCCTCTCCCCGCAGCTCCCGCCCCGCCGGGCATTTATCGCGGGCGGCGGTGACGTGCGGCGGACACCCCTCCCCGGCACCCGCGGGGCGGGACGCGCCGCGCTCCGGGCACCTCGCCCGCCCCGGCCCCCGCACCCGCACCCCGGCATCAGCACAGCCCGTCCTCGCCCCCGGGGCGGCGGAGCCAGCACCAGCTCCCGGGGAGATCCATGCCCCGAGTCCCGCGGGCAGCAAGGGCTGGCTGGGACCGCAGCCTCAGCCAGAAGCTGGCCTCGGTCCTGCAAAAGCTATTGCCCAGGAAAGGTTGAGGGGGGCCCCGTCCGCGGCCGCCTCCATCCTTGGCAGCTGGCAAGAGGATGCTAAGCCGGCCTGCTCCTGCTGAGACACAGCAAAGAGAAAAAGCTGTGAGCTCCGCAAAAGTCCGGAACATGGGGATATGGCTGGAGGTATCAGGACAGGAATTTTATTGTGGATTCAGACCAGCCACATGAGACTTCTCTTTACAAAGGAGAATTCAAACCCTTGTCACCGCTCTTTTTTTTGCCGGGCAAGAATAGGCATCACTTTTTGTGTTATCAAAGTCTTCTAGCCTGAAATTTTTGTGCAAGCTGATCAGGACAACATTTCATTTACTTAGTATAATTTGTTACATTGAGGTAACTGCAGAATTGACCAGCTTCCAGTCCTCATAGGGCTGCTGTAGCAGCTTGCAAAGGTTCTCTGTATTTTCATTTTCAAAAACTGAGAGGCTGAGGTTAAAATTCGTCAGGATCCAGCTGGCTTCAGGCCGGCTCTATAAATGCTTCCAAATTTCATGGGCCCAAGAGAAACAATGCCATGCAAAGTAACACACTGCTTCTACTTATACTCTCTCAGTTTTGCTTATAATTTCCCTAAATACTTTGGAACTAAGTGCAGGATGCTATAGGTACTTATGCATGTGATATGCAAAAAGTCTCTATAATGGTTGATCTTTATGACATTTTTCCGTGGTTGTTGGGAAGTGGGCTTCTGCACCCAAGTACTGGGCACTAAACTTTTTTTAATAGCGAAACTGTGTGAGGTAAAATGCCACTGTGCAGCTGGATACACAGACTAGATGCAATTTTTTTCAGTGTTTATGTGCTAAAATGACTTAACACCTGTCATTTTGGATACAGAAGAATGAGCCACACTAACATCCTGTCCATGAAAAAGGGTTTGAAGAAACAGGAAGGAAACAAAACAGTAGGACTTCCTGGAGTCTACACATCAGATCTAGATTTTTTTTTTAATATTCATTACTTTCGTCTAGCTACATCTTGCTTCCATGTTCTCTAGACCTCTGGAGGCCAAGACTTAGACTTTGTAGCATCGAGGTACACCTTAACATTATCACCTAGTAAAGAGTATGTGTCATACCAAGACAGTTATTCTGTGTACAGGCACAAGTGCTATTTCATTATAAAGCAACAGAAAAGATTTACTGTTAGAGCCATTAATGGTTGCACACAAGAAACCAAAAAATTCTAAAGGTGTGAAGATATTTATGGGGTTCCCATCAATTGGAAATTGTCGTAGTTGCCCTTTTCCATCAGCACTGGACATCTGCTGGGCTTCAAACAGAATATAGATAATATATCACTTTCCTTCTTTCTTTTTGAGTATTCATCATACTTTTGAAAGCACTTGATCGTATTTGGTCTTTGTCAGATGGAAGACCTTATTATATGATAATGCAAGTTTTAGATTCAGTAAAATAAATACTAATGTGAAAAGAGATAGGCCTCGCTGAAGTTGATTCTTTTTGTTATCAATTTGTCAGCAGGTGAATAAACTCTTTACACTCTGTGACTGTGCCCTTTGCGCTTGGTTTATGGCTGTATGATTTGTGACCACATAAAAGTGTTACGACTTTGACAAATGACATTTTGACATGTGCACTCTCAAATCAGGCTCCCATCTCCCTATCTGTACTAACAGTGGGGCAGATTGCTTCAGGCTCCACAAGAATGGCCAAGCAGGAGAGTTTTCTGGAGAAATGTCTGTAAGGTGGGAGACCAATTTTCAAATGTAATCTCTTCTTGTTCTGGAGCAGGTTCCTGAATGCTCCTTTGCTGAAATCTAATATGCCCACCATATTGCCAAGTGGGCTGAATTGATTTTGCTTTTGCTGGCTCTTGTTTAATCTGTTCTTTTCTTTTTTTTTTTTTCAATTAAATATATGTAGAGCTAGAGAAGGTAAATACATCCATCTGAACTTTGGTGACTAAAATGGATGAACTCTGCTCAAAGCCTTGCCTTAAGCTTTTGCCCAAACTGTCCCTGCAGTCATTTAATTTTCTGGTCAGATTTTAAAAACTAGCACAAAAGGCTTCTGGCAAGAACAACAAATGAAATAAAGGGATGATGGGTGTTGGTATTTCTGCTATTCTGGGTGTGATTACAGTAATGTGCAAGATTATTCCAATATTGCAAGATCTTCCAATAGATGGATTCCTTCAGCTGAAAATGTCTTGGTCACGTCCGTTGTTGAGGATCTTGTGAACTCTTTTATTCTCGGGGAGCACAGCTATATTGGTAATTTAGAGACAGAACTCAAAAAAAAAAAAAAAAAGTGCAGCATAACTTTCCTGTGACTAGATTTACTAAGACCCCATATCGTCTATTAGAAGTTGTACAAGTCCCTGGACACATTGCATGTACCAGGTACCATTTCCATGCATTTTCTTTTATCAGAAGGCATCACTATGCATTATCTAGTACAGTGCAACATGATGTTAATTCAAATGCTGATCATCTTTAGACATTGTAGCATCATAGAGAAAATTTTCTATACAGGCAGAGTTCACAAAGATCATGTTTTCCTATCAGTCTCTCAGAAAAAAACTTTTAAAAGAACAGCACTTAACAGATATTTGTAGCACTCCACAGCTCCTGGCCTTCAAGTAAAGGAGCCATACATATTATCATGTATTATCCCTTGCTACAACGAAGAGCAAGATTGGCAGAATTGTTTTTCTCGCCATCCTCACTATCTATTTCACAAAAGTGACTTCAAAAATAATCACAAAGGTCTGTAAAAGTAAATAGTCAAATAGAAATTGTATATAAAGATACATGAAATCTATGAAATAAACATGCCTTAAAATTTTGCTTTTATGTTACTAGTTTAAAACATTTCATTTTAAATTTTAATACAATGCATGAGAACAGAACTATTATTTATATAATTGTATTACTTTGAAAAAGGGATTCTTGTTTATTTAGAGTGATTGGACGTAATTATTTCTATTGAGGGGAGCTTCTACTCTACTTCTAGTTGAGACTAAGAACAGTTTATTTTTTTAGTTTAATTTTGTCCAAGAGCAACAGTGAACAAAAGTTATTGCCAATTAACGTTCTGCAACTAGTAAGAAGTCCAAGAAAGATTTTAACCAGTGGAGAAATGTCAGAGCTGCAGGCCAATGGGGAGCTGAGGTGAAGGAAAGGCAGATTATCATTAAAAAGAAAAATGTCATGATTTAAATTAGCTTGAAGATACATTTTAAAAGAAAGATACAGGAAATTGCTCTAATTTCTGAATTTTAGTTTATTATTAAACTGGTTAATTTGCTCTGCTTGCCTAAGTGTATAAAGATCAAAACATATTCACCAAACAAAAAGCTCCTGAAAAGAAGAACAATTGGACTCTCTCAGAAATAGTCTCTGACATCAGATATTAGCACACAGAATCATTTCAGTATGGCTGTTCCTAAAATACAACAAAAGACAAATACATGAGTTTTCTTTACACAGTACCACAACAGATAATCGGTCACCATCTGAAGGAGTAGGTTTCTATTTCCATCCCTCTCTAAAAGGATTTGAGCCTGATTGCCCATGATTAATTTTCCCAACCTGTACATTACAGAACAGCATTCTCTCTGTCACTTCTATTTCATGAAATAATCAAGTATGCTTTGAGCCCGGAAGATGTGAGGTAACACTTTTGTAACCCAGTGATGAGGGCATTTCTGGCAAAACGAAATCACATTGAAAAATGGTATTTACATTTAATGTATTTTTAAAAAGTACTAATTGGGGCAGGTGTATGGTACCATATATATTCTTGTTGATTTAGTCTCCTGTTTATGCTCACTCTCAAGATCAAAACGTGGGTTTTTTTGTTTGTTTGGAGGGATAGGGGACTTACAAGCATGCTAGTTTGTTCTGCCTAAACAGATAGACAGCTTCAACAGATTCAACCCTTAAGGGCAGAAACACTTGGATCTAAGTCCTTTTGCTGCTGATTGATTTGGATACAACTGAGAGCTCTGTTGGTGGTTATTGTCTCCATCTATTTGTCCCATAAAATTAACTGAATTAAATGTTGCTCTTGTGCACAGCATTGCTGCAGAGACAGGACTGGAGCATTTTGTTCAAAACCGACTTTTACTCTAAGAGAGGCAGATTTTGTCTTGATAAGCTTGGGAAGAAAACCCCAATATTAAATTTCATTATTTTCCCCTATATTTTTATATGAAATATGGATGACAATTTAGTTATATTTATAGATGTATGACTTGAGCTGCACGAGTGAGGAAGTTTCCCTTCCTGCCAGTTAGAGCAGGGCATTTAACACTGCTGTGGGATAACAGTTTAGCACTTTAACTGTAACTGTCTAGTCCCGTCCAGTTTGACCCTGTGAGAGTCATTAATTCTCTGGAAAAGAAATTGCTATTTTTAGGCATATCAGCCTTTCTAAAGTGAGGTAGAAATATCAGTAAGTTTTCAATTACGGCAAGGAGTCAAAATAAAAAAGGAGAAAAATGTTTGAAAATGAGAATTTATGGAGAACTATGTCCTCGATCCAAGATTTTTGCAGTGAAAACACTCATGGTTGGTGTTCTTTAAATTGGTTGGGTTTGGGTTTTTTGTCCCCCCAAAGAGTAAATTCCTTCTCCCCAGGCATCCTGATTGCTTGTCTGAGTTGGCTGGCACAGAAACAGTTTCACAGAGATGCTATGAAGTGTAGGCAGTTAGAGACTTTTTTTTTTTTTCTGAGCATCTAAATCTTACCATAGGAAACCTTTGAATAGTAAGAATAAATGAAGGACATATGGAATGCCCTGATGTGTAAGACCAGTAGTCCACCTAGCCCACTGACCTGTCTCTCATGCTAGCCAGAGGAGGTTGCACAGGGAGCGTAGGTGAGCCAGCCACTTTCTGCTGTCTGTTTCCCCAGCAGACTGAGGTGCAACCCAGCAGAGGCCAGTCAGGGCTGAAGGACAAGCCCTGACCCTGACCTGGCACAGTCTTCACAGCAGCACAGAAATGGAAATCCCTACTGCCTTCCTGGGAGTTGACAGGGGAATCATATATTTACCATCTGAACTTCTGCAACCACTGTCGCTATTGCCAGGAATATCTCCTGCTACACCTAGACTCCTCAATTTATCCCCCATTGAAAAGGAAGTGACAGAGAAAAATCCTTCCTGTTGGCTTCTATCTTGTTCCCCTTCTTGTTTCACCTTTTTCCTTTGTTCCTCTGAATTATCTAGATAAATTTTGTTTGTTTGTTTGTTTGAGGAGGAGGGAGGGGGTGATGTTTAGAGCAAATTTTTACCCTCATTGATGATGTGGTCCCAACTTGAGACTCACACAGCCATTGAGGAGAGGATGGGGCTCTCAGATGTAGTGATAATTCTCTAAGATGCAGAAGAAGATGGTCTTCTTTGTGTTGGGGAATAACACCTGGACAGCAGAAGGAAATCTCAGTGTATAGTATCAGGATCCCCTTTGGGTTTCTCTAGTAATAAGTAGTCTTCACCCTTCTTCTGCCTTCTCCCTCCTCTGTGTTGCCTTTACCAACATGCTCTCCTTTTGCTGGCAAAACATCCTCCAAAAGTCAGTGGCAACACACAGTGTGATGGAGAGGAATGGAAATGTTGTCACCCTTTGTGAAGGAGAACTATCTCCCCATCCAGTGAACTGTTCCGCAAGAGCAACTTGGTGTGAGTCCTGCTGGCTGTGGGAGTACCTCAGGAGGGGCAGCAACAAGGAGGAGCTCAAGTGCCCCAGACAGGACATAGCACTGACTACACCATTGCTGTTGACTCACGTCAGCTGAAGGTCACCCTTCCTTGAAACACTATCCAAAGAGCCCACTCAGATGCAGAATCAACCCCCTTATATCCTTCCCATTACACCCAGTAAAGGAGACTGGAGATGACAAAGCCATACAGGGTCCTTGAACAGCATACTAGAAGAAACTATGTGCCAGTCATGGAAGAGACTCATTTCCAGGAGTTACATCATTTGCATCCTTCCCCTGCCTTCTGACCCTTTTTCTATATATATATTGTCACATGGCTGTTAATATCCAATTACTGAGAGATGCTTCTGCCTGAATCCAGATGCACTAGCCAGTTATCTTGAGGAAAGGAACAAAACCAGAAAGTTTAAATTATGGGCTTAGCACATTTCTCACTAGGGTGGGAAGAGTCTGAAAACACCTGAGAAGGTGGGCCTGTGACTGTAGCCCAGAGGTTGCCCAGGAGATAGAGCTGAAGCAGAGGCATGGAACACTGCAGGGAGCAACTCAGGTCTTGTGGAGCCCTTGGCTGGGGAGGCCTCAGAGTTGTGTCCCTCACTGCGGTGTCATCAGCACATCCACTCATGGAGGAACTGACCCAGCAGGTACCAGCCATTTCTCTTGCCTGACAGGGAGAGATGTAGCCTCTTTGGGGAGGCTTCCAGCGTGACCTGTACAGCTCAAACTGTGCATAGGTGTGGCACATGCAGTCTGTAAGGATCAGCCCCACACGTTTCACCCACCTTGAGGGCTTCATCTCTCCTCCCTATTTGAAAGTGTTTGGGTACATAGGAGGAGCAATGACTAGTGACTCTACTAAGATGGAGAAATCCTTACTGGGTGGGAAAAATGATAAAGGCATCTCCACTGAGCTACTTGGGTCACTGAACAAACTAGCGAGTCCCACTGACAGTGAAGAAGATACTGTGGGTATCTAGAAGCCACCAACTTTGGATTCCAAATATTATACTGCCAGTAAATTCCAGGCTGGCCTTTACTGTATGACTGATTGTGAATTATGCATTTTGTTTACTGCAAGAAAGGCAAAGACACTCTGTTATCAGATTTGTTGTCCTATTAGTGTTTACCTGCTTCATTTCTCATGGTAGCAGTAAGGCAGATGCTGATAAACCGTAACTTCATGTGAAATTGTTGGATTTCAGCAGCACTATCACCCTGTCTCTGAAATAAACAGTAGCTGAGAACCACTGTGAGTTACATAGCACTGGAGTGACCAGTGCTGTGAGGTACCTTGAACGAACAGCAGTGCTCCCAGTCCTAAAGATTCAGAGCTTTTGTAAGTAAGCTGGGAGAGATACATGGCTGGCTGAGGGGATGAGAAGTATAGGAAGTAGTACTGTCCTGCCCCCAGAGCTGGAAATGCTGCAAGGTATAAATGTTTACCTTTCCTGATGACAGAAATACTTGGGTCTGTTTTTATGTATATTATGTATATATTTATAAATTATGTATATATTTATAAAAGTGTAGAATCATCGGTTGGAGAAGACCCTTAATATCATGGAGTCCAACTGTTAACCTAGCACTGCCGAGTCCACTACTAAACCATGTACCAAAGTGTCATTTGTTTGGTTTTTAAATCAAAACTTATGAAAAAGGACCTATGAAACTGCTCCTACACAGGCTGCTCTTCTTTACTCACAGTTCCCTGAAGATGATAATAATCAGAGGAATTCAAATGTCTTGACTGTCCTGAAGTAATCTACCTCTAAGAAACACATTTTCATCCCAGGACAGGCTTTGCCATGTTTTTGCCCCTATCTTGGATTCAGCCTCTGCTTCCCACATCATCCTGGTTCTTAAAAGCTATGTGCCGTAGTAAGGCTGGGAGGTGGAGGAGAACAACAGGCCTACTTACTTGGGTCAAACTTCTTATGACTGGAAGAGAACATTTAACTAGGCAGACAGTGACACCAGTAGAGCTTCTTCATCTGAGAAACACGTTCAGGTGCAAATACAGAATCATCTGCATCAGCACCTGTAACATCTCACACTATCCATGCTGCTCTAGTAAGGGGCTCTTTGGCAGCAACCTTTCTCTTAGAGGTCTCATCCAGCATTTCTGCCTAGAGGCAGATGTTCATTATCAGATCACGCAGTGAAAAACAGAATGGTTTACAAATCTCAGGCCTTGCTTGGTCTGAATAACCTGTCTTTTTAATATGGGAAAAATCAGACAGAGGCATCATGATTTCACTGGTCATAGGTAGCATTGCCCTAGAGAAAGTACTGGTGCTTTTAAGGATTGGTGCTTTTAAGGGACTTTGTGGCAGAAGCCCCCAGCAGCACCAGAAGCCAAAGGAACAAAGGAAGTACTGAAGATCATGTCTGGGCTACATCTGGTACATCTAGAGCAAAGGATAGTTTTAGATAACACAGCATAACTTCTTGAACATTTAACCCACTTATATTTTTTTTCCTTTTGTTTTTATTCTTGAACAAATCTAAACTAGAACAGCTATATATATCAGACAGGAAAATTGTATTATTTACCTATTACTGCTTTAGTATCTCATGATAACTTATGATATCTCAAGGCTTGCCTAAAAGCCAGATGAAATTATCTTTACCCACATTTTAGTAGTACAACTGGAACATTCTGAAACATCACTGCTCAAGGATCAGTAAGAATATTTAATTCTGAATTTATGTTGGCATGAATAAGTTGTTAGTAATTCTTTTTTCTTCTATATAAAGCACTCATACCCTGCTGTGCAAAATGGGGTCTCTATAAATTATACTAGTATGGGCAGTTATGGTCAACTTATTAAGAATTAATTTATGTCATTCTATGTATCACCTCAGTTTTCAATATCAACTCATTCTAGATGGCAAAAATCAACCCAATCTTTAAAACAAAGATCTTAATAGTATTAATTTTTGTTATTACTGTATTACCTGTAAATTTCCAGATAAATAATTAAATATATGATTCCACAAGCACATGAAAGGAAGGAATGGTTTAAAAATTGATTCATAAAGGAAGTTTTAATTAGAATTACAAAGGACAATGAAAGCAATGAACTTTGCAAGTTGGAATATGGCTCTTTCATGAGTAGATCTTTGAAGAAGGTGGTCATTAGCATATTTCTATATTTTGCCCGGGAGCACTTCAGCCAGACTTATTCAAGTTTCATTAATATTTTAAAATTTGTGGCAAAAATGTAACTTTAATTATAGGGTTGGATTATTTGAAAATTAAAATACTGCCTTTAGCTGTACTAAAAGAGCACTCAGAAGAGACCTTGTGAGAATCTTATTTCTCCTTAAATCCCACAAGATGGAATCAATTTCTATTTTAATTAATAGCTTATTTGCCAGTCATTTACAATTCAGTGCGTAGCCTTGACTGTTAGTGCCTCTAAATACTCATTCCTCATGCTGGGTAAATTATTTTCCAGTATCAGGAAAAGGTCTTGCTACAGTATGTTTTTTGAGGCAATGATGGCTTTGGGAATCAATCCACATGGCACATTTGGTTGTATCAAGCTGATACGGATAGAATCATGGAAGAATAAGACCATCACAAGGATACTGTGATGTGGATGGGCTGCCACCCTCACCAGCAGCAGCAGCAGCTTCCATCTCTGTGTCTGCAGTGCAGGTGGTGCAGGAAGAACTGTTCTTCCCTCATTTCTTCTTTAAACTGAACAGTGTCAAATGTCAGTTGAATGAAATCAGCCCATTCTTCCCTCTACTTCCTTCTGTCCCAGTCCCACACTTCTTTTCTCTCTCCACACTTCTGCTTCATCCTTCCACCTACAAGCAATCAGGCTCTGTACTCTCTCACAGCAAGACCCAGCCCTTTGCTTTCTGCCTCTTCGACCTTGTTACTGCATGTATTTACCTGCTTCATATAAGAACCTCAATAAGAACCTCTGACTACTCTTCAGGAGCAATGTCTTTACAATTTCCAAACTTCCTATCTCACCTCTCAGAATAACTGTGCACGTTTCTAAACAGATGTATCCTTTATTTACTGCTTGTTTGGGGTTTTTTGCCTGTGAAGCAAGGCTATGCATTAAAAAATCCCACGTTTGGCAGCAGTATGGGCCTGAGTATACAGGTGGCTGAAAAATATAAAGAGATGTTTATTAGAGAACTGCTTTTTCCTAGGAATCTCCCGTTTCATTAGTCTTCTCTACTCTGCTGTTCTGCATCCAGTAATCCAAACACTCTCTTTCCTCTGACCCACTGTTAAAACAGAACACCACTGCCAAGGACTGGGGAATATGCTGCATCCACAGCTGCTGCATTGGATGGCAAACCCACACAGCTACAGCTACAGCTGCAGGAGGGTATGTGAGGATTTGAGTTGCTGCTTTGAAAGAATAGTACCTTTAAAGAGGTGTAGGTTATAGACATCAAAATACCAACCTGTTTATGTTATAAAACATAATTAGTTGCTTACAGAATGTGGGGCCCCAGAAAAGGAAGTTCCAGCAGCCAGTATAGTATATGCTTTGCAAAGGGGCTTTCAGATTTGCAAAGTCTATTGGCACTTTCCAAAACGGTGTCGCCAACGTCAGCCGGGTAGGTGCCACTGCAAACACCACCAGGGTAAACACTGAAAGGTCAGCTCCCCTTTTGTGCCAGCTGTGTGTGCCTGTTCTTCAGCCTGTTCACTCTAAACAGACCGATATCTATATGCGTGCAGATATTAAAACATACATTCTTACACTAGTGCCAGTGTCTGTTTTCCTTAAAGAAGAAGTATTCATGTGTGCAAACAAGACAGTTACAGAGGGTATGGGCTGTAATATTTACACACCACAGGTCCTTCTTTCCTTGAAAAGAAGGGGAAAAGGGACAGGTCTTTCCTGATGTGGAGGAGAGCTTTCAGATCTTGGCATCTTTGCAGTAGTACCTGACCAATCAGAGGAAAAAATTTGTGAGCCATTTTGTCTTTTGCAACTGGTCCTCCTGAGGATTCTATAAAATTCAGTGCAGCCAAGGGGAAGCAACGTAACAACTTTTATTTCAAGTTTGCTTCCTTTGGAAAACAAATTTCATGTGGCTTCATTTCAATTAGTTCGTGCAGTTTGAGAGGAGGTGTGAAACGTTCAAACTGCAGTAGGACTGCTGGAATCACAGTCTGGATCTTGCAGTAGATGGGGATTTAGAAGGCTTCTACACATCATCCTTTTTGCACATATCAAAGAAGATGCCAAGGTGTCTGTGGCTGGCATGGTATGATTGTGCAATGGAGATGTATATCTGGTAAGGTCAGGGAGCTGAACTCTTGTACTACATGGGAAAAACATCCCTGTCTGCTGCTATTATCACTAATGAATTAGATCTGCGTGCGAGTGCATGGGTAAGGAGGGGAGAGCTTGATTCTTTCCTCTGTTCAAATCATATTGATTCAGTAATAGAGGCAAAAATGGACCTATCCCTCAAACATTGTTGATAGGCTGTATGTCCTTTGCAGTTAGCAAAATAAAATACTGCTATGCTTATGTTCTCTGCTATTACATGTCAGTCTTGTAATGAAATAGCACAAAATTTCTGTTTCAACAAGAGGAAGTGCCGAATTCCACACCTGGGATGGGGCAACCCCAGATGTTCGTACAGACTGGGGAATGAGCAGCTGGAAAGCCGTGCCATGGAAAGGGACCTGAGGTCCTGGTTGATGGCATGTTAAATATGAGTCAACAGTGCCCTGGCAGCCAGGAGGGCCAGTCCTGTCTGGGGGAATCAGGCAAAGCATCGCCAGCTGGTCAAGGGAGGGGATTGTCCCACTGTTCTGCACTGGGGGCGGCCTCACCTTGAATATTGTGTGCAGTTTGGGCACCACAATACAAGAAAGATATTAAGCTCTTAGAGAGTGTACAAAGGAGGGCCACAGTGATGGTGAAGGGCCTTGAGGGGAAGCTGTATGAGGCATGGCTGAAGTCACTTGGTCTGTGATACACCTGTTTGAGGGGAGACCTCATCACAGTCTACAACTTCCTCTTGAGGGGAAGAGGAGGGGCAGGCACTGATCTCTTCTCTGTGGTGACCAGTGACAGGACCTGAGGGAATGGCCTGAAGTTGTGTCAGGGGAGGTTTAGGCTGGATATTAGAAAAAAGATTCTTCACCCAGAGTGTGGCTGGGCACTGGAACAGGCTCTCCAGCGAAGTGGTCATGGCACCAAGCCTGACAGAGTTCAAGAAGTGTTTGGATGACACTCTCAGGCACATGGTGTGACTCTTGGGGATGGTCCTGGGCAGGGCTAAGAGTTGGACTCAATGATCCTTGTAGGTCCCTTCCAACTCAGCATATTCTCTGATTCTGTGATTCTTTTATTAGGAAAGTAAAGTTTTAGTATGTGGGGGTGTGTAACATATTCTGTAATAAGTGTACAGCAGTTTGTTTCGGGTTTGTGCTTTTTTAAGCCCGACCATAACACACTGAAAAATAGTAAAATGCTAATATACTGCCACTTCCATGCAACGTTGTCAGGGTGCATATTAGGGATGTTTTATTAAAAGATACTTATACCTGTGGTAAATACTTCTAAGAAAATTTTCAGAAGTCGAGAGGTTTTTTTC
>JAYRBT010000082.1:121029239-121049149 GCA_036023395.1 Myiotriccus ornatus | reverse complement strand
GGATGTTTTATTAAAAGATACTTATACCTGTGGTAAATACTTCTAAGAAAATTTTCAGAAGTCGAGAGGTTTTTTTCGAAGATTGTGAAATCTGATCCTAGGGGGTTCTCTGAAAATTTGTGGATGATATTTTTTACGTATTGTGGCCTTTTTCTCCTAAATACTGCATATCACATGAATTTACAATGGAATTACTAGCATATTACATACTCAAAATAATGCTATCATAATGAAAAGCCACACAGCTTTTTACACACACCACATTAATGTGGTGACCCACCTGACACTGGGCAAATTTTAACTTTGCATGTTTTCTCCCCTGTTCCAGGTTTCCCTTCACTGTCACATCCTGGTATCAGGACCACCCACTCACTGACATACGATAAAGTTTTGAAAAATGGCCTATCAGCAAGACTTACATCTATAATTAACTAATCATGATAAAAATAACTGAAATTTCTAAGGTTCCCAAAACACACATTAGAAACAATATTCTGACAGAGCTATATAATGCATTATTTCCAGATGTATAATAAATTACATTCTTCTTTAAAAAATGCTAGGAAAGCAGTTTCTCCCAACATTTAAGACAGTTTAAGGGACAAAGGCATATAAAACAGAGTAAAGTGCAGAAAAAATGTTTTGCCATGGGTAATGTCTATAGGGATTTCTGTAAGGAAATGAAAGTTCAAAATCCTTCTAATTTTAAAGCTTTTTTTAAAGTAGCTTTAATTATAAAGTGTAAATTTCCATGTGTAGACAAGTGATACAAAACACTGAAGGGAAAATATTTCTATTGTATTTCACAATTCCCATAACCTACTGCTTATCCAACGTTCATACCTTGCCAGGCTCCTACGCTCAGGGCAGTGCCTTTGTCAGTTCTTAAAGGTACCTCTGTGTCTACTCCAAGACTCTCCTTCTACATGGGATGCTACTTCCAAATCTGTTTGGGAAGCTTTATTCTTTCTTGGGCTGTAGATATTCCTCAAACTGGGCTTTGGACCTCTGGCAAGGCAAGCTGCACACTGCCTCCTGCAATTGCATCTTTTGTCAAAGTGGAAAGCATCCATTTGTCCTGAAGAACCTTAAAAAAGGCCAGCTATCATTTCGGATCCTGTGGACAGCCACCTGTCCTTGATAGAACCTAAAATATGCCTAACGAGGACTGATACATTTTGAAACATTTGTAGAGGGCTTGTATAAATAATTCATAGACAGTTACATACTATCTACTGAAAACAAAGAATCCACTAAGTTTTACTGGAATGTATTGATTGTTTTGTGCTTGCAGTATTCAATACTATACCCTGTACTTTGTGCACTTACAACCATCTTTTTTCACATTCTACATTTTTCTCCACTTAGCCCTTTAAAAATATTTCTATCTGCTCACCACAATATTGTTTCAGCCAGTTTTTCCCTGCCAGAATGAGCTTTCTCAGTTTCTTTCATTTCACAGATTTCTTTTACAAGCCCGAACATTTCTTCCCAGTTGCCTTTCTTATGCTCACTGTCTTTTTCCTTTCATGCTTGGAACAAGGCAGGCATTTCTTTCGTTGACTCTCTTTCTTCGTATCCTCAGCAACTGGTTTCACTTTCCTTGCCTTTATTTCTTTATCTTCTCTCCCCTGTCTTTTCCTTCTCCTCCACCAGCCTGACATGGTAGTCAGGCTACACCATTGAATGATACCCAAAAAAAACCATGTCTTCTCCAGCTATAAATGCCAAATACAGCAATGACAGAAGAAAGCTGGGTGCTGATACACAGATGAGATTTTCACAGAAAGTTTCATAGTTAAAGGCAAGTGCCTGTGTTTTCTCTTTTTTTAATGTCTGATTTTATCTTTACCCTTCAAAATGTAATGAAGTACAATATCAATTTAATGTCACTGCTACAAAATTTTTAATAGAACAGAAGTAGGAGCTGCATAGCATGTAGGGAGGGTATGGAGCTTCTGACAGATAATCCTGTGTCTCTTAAGTGCAGTCACTTTCTGATGTGATGCCAATTTTTTCTTCTTGACTGATACTCTGTGGGAAGACGACTGGGGGTAAAATCAGAGAAAACTGTGAAGTTATACTCACATTCTAACAGAAGTTATAACCATGGAAATTATAGAGTGAAATGCAATTGTTTCTCCCTGGATGCAGTGCAGTCAGCATGCCTGAAACCTCTTCCACAATGACTCCCCACACACAAAATGCAACCTTAAGCATGTAGGGGGGTTGAAACAGAGGGTGGAGCAGAGTGGAGACACCATGGCCAGGCTCTGTTGTAATCCTTGCAGGGAGGGGAACTCCATGGTACTTTGTAGCTGATAAAGTACATAGCAGCTGTCAACCAAGGGAGATAGGAGATTTATTGCTGCCGAACCAGCAACTATGGCAAAATGGCTCTCCTTAGATTAACTGAGTTCATTGTAATCTAATTGTGATACTAATGCACACCTCCATCCTAAATAACCCACCTCCAAGGTACAACCACCCCTCACGGAGCATGTGGTCTATATTTTATTGTCTATATCTTTAAGAGTGAAGCAAGAGAATTTACACCAATCACTAACAAAGGTATGTTAGGAATGGGGAGAAGTTATGGGAGACTCCATCATAACTTCTGGGATCAGTCAACAGGATGAACCTCTCTTCTCCCCCACAGAGATTCTTATTGGGTGAGAACAATAGTCTATGTGTGCTAAATGACTATCTCAACCTAACTTTTATTGGTGATTAGAGTGTGTCTGTATATTGCTTTGAATAAGTTTTTGCAGTCAGATACTATCACCATCAATCTTTAAACCGTAACCAGTCACACTTTTCTATTATCCTTGTATATATAAATAAAGACTTGATTCCACAAAATGTTCACAGGCACTGGCAGTCACCGGCAGTGGGTAACATGCTCAAATAAAAGTGTGGAGGCCCAGGAGGGGGTTTCTCTTATGCTGTTATGTGTGTGTGTCCCTGAACACGTTAGTCGAATTGCTCTCCTATGTCCCCATAATGGGATACTGACAGACTAGTCAGGCACAAGAGTCTCAGCTTTCCTGGGGTGCTGACAGACCAAACAAATGCAAATGATTTGTAGAAACCCCCACTTTTATGTGAAGGACCCATCTCTTCAGTTTCTCACTTGGCTACTGAATATAATACGGATCCTGACTTCAGTGTTCTTGATTGACTGAAGAACTCTGATTTGCATCATCATCTTCTTTTCATTCCAACAAGAAAAATATTTTCCTCCAGGTCAGGCCTGTACTATAATTACTATAATTGTTACAGAACTGGTAATTCTCTGTAGTTGAAAATAAGAGAAATGCTCTTGTCTGTCTCTGTCTGTCACTGTTCCTCCCTGGACTCCTGAATACAACACTTCATTTGCATTTGTTAGTTAGTACTACTTCTCTGTCTTTTTCTTTTGTCTTTCTGTCTCCTTTTATATGCCTTTTTAATTAAATCTTATTCTGTTCTTTCATTCTTATTAATGTTTTCACTGGCAAGCATGGTTTTCACTCTCCTCACAAAGCAGAGTCAATTTATTTCAATAACCTCATTTAGACCCAGTTATCAGCAATAACACAAATAATCCATTTGTTCATTATGCAAATTGAAGTGACAGTTTCAGAACACACATTCCTAGCATAATGTCAAATGGCCACACCTGGAATGTGGCTTCTGCTTCATTAGCAAATGAGCTGACTATGAATGTGACTGTATCTGATAGAAATTATTTACAACTTCTTACTAGGAACACTGGAGGGAGGTAGCTAAATAAGATGGTCTCTCTATACATCCATTATGAAGAAGACTTTGACCATCAAAATTAACCTCCTCATCTGGGCCAGCTCTCTAAAGCAGCCTGCATTGACCATGCAGAGCTCAAACTCCTAGTTTAGGTGCCTGAAGTTAGGCAGTACTAATTATCTCTTCTCTATGTCTTTGCAAATAGCCAGACCTCCTTTAACAAAGTATTGGAAAAGATACTTTACCTGTACCTATTCTTTTAGCCGTGTTCTCATGAAGAAACTTTCTGGTGATACCTCCAAACTTCTGTTACCTGTAAACCTCCATCCCCATTTTGTCCTGACTGCTGCATTTCTTGGAAATTTGCTTTCATTGAGTAATGGTTTGAAGTGAAGGCTGGCATTTTTTGTACTTTGTCTTAGTTCTTCATCTTCTTAGTGAACTATTTTTTATCACTTTCATTCCTAACATTATATGTAACAGTAGATTGTAATATCTACAATTTGCTTCAGAAAATATTTAACAAATGAAATGTGAAAGCACCTAATTTCATACACTTTCTTCGGTTTTCTGATAGCTTCTATATGTGGTGAGCAATTCAAGGAACATAATTTTTTCTTTCTGGTATTGACAAAGACACAGCTTACTTCCAGTTCTTCATTATGCCGTAATGCAGAAGAGTACAGGTAAAAGTTCACTACTTTTTTCTTGGCTTTAATTATGTGGCCTAGATAAAGGTTATAGGAAATTTTAGCAGGCTGGTATCCATCATATGGCTACTGCCAAGATCACCATGCCTTGCTGGCACATCAGTCTGAAAGGATAGAGGACACAGAAGATAATTTACAAGTAAGAATCTCTCACTTTCAGACAGGCTGCACCACAAGCCCAAGGGGCTTGGCACACACTTCTGCCAAAGTCGAGGTTGAGCTCAAGTGCCATCAGCAGCTTTTACAGTTGTAATCCAAACCAAAACAGTCTGTAGAGTGAAGTGTAAAAGTAGCTTACAACAGTAGAAAGTTGCTGAGTAGCAAGTGGATGGGTATACAAAAAGAAATTATTTGGAAAACAAACTATTTCAGGGCTTGCACGAAGGGAAAGGTGAACTTTTTCAGAGGTTATTGGAACTTTGAACTATCCTTTCCATCTGACTCAATGCTCTGTTTCAAGCTTCTCTTCTTCTGTAGCTTACTGGCTCTCGACTAATTATAGGTTAATATGTTGAGAAGCAGTTACACAGAATTGCCTTCTGTATATTGGATGTTATGCACTAGCCTTTGGCTGCTATCCCCACCGCGACATCAGGCTGCTTGGGTAAGTTGTAAAATAGACACATTGGACAGTGAAGACAAGCAGTCATCACCACTGCAGCCACAGCCCCACAGTGGAGCAACCACAAAACTAGCATTCATAAAATAAGGAACTATATGCAAAAAGTTGCCTACGCTGAAAAAATAGACTTTTCACATGCTGGAGTTGTTAAATATATGAGAGGGCACATTTTCACGTGGTTCCACAGGAGGTAGCAAGTGATATCTCAGCAGCTAAAACACTGTTATGGTATGATATTTTATGGAATACACCATTAGAAGACAATCACAATCCTTTTAATCTATTGACATCCGCTCAAAAACTGACCCAGGAAACTCAATATTGAGAAGATATTGCCTTTAACTGCTGTATCTGAGAAAAACAAAGTTTCCCAGAGAAGCAGCTGCACTTATTGATTCTGTAGTGCTCCCACTTTCCCAGAGGTTCCTGCACATAAGACTGCACATGGTGGGTTGTGTATCAATTACAATTGTATGAACACAGGGTCCTCCAAGTCTCTGGGCTGTGTACAATGTCACACATGCTTTAGCATCACATTGTCTCTGATACTGAGGCACCGTCTCTGGGGCAGGATTAGTGGTAGATGACTGACCCACCCAGACAGCCACATTGGTATGTGGTATTGTGGAGCATGAGAGAAGAATTGGAGATACAGTCCCCAATGTAGTATGAACATCACAGAAGACAAACATGAGAAGAAAATCAGACAGGTGCTTCTCGTACAAAAAATCAGTACCGTTCATGATTTGATCCATTAATGCAGTGTCATGTGCTTTTAAAGAAGGTGATATAAGCCACACTTTTAAACACAGCCACTGATTTTTCAGCGTAACTTTTTCTCATGTCCAAAAGATGTTATACAGTCATTATGAAAACCACTAAGCAAACAAGATTTCTTACTGCCTTCTTTCCCTCTGAAGTATATATATCCATGCAAAAACTTTCTGACCAAGGAAAAAGAGCAATGAGCCTTTCATAGAGAGCCTACTAACTTGCTAAAGGTTTTGATCCTTATTTCTATTCTTCTGTTGTTTTAATTTGTGGTTAAAAAAGTTATCTCTTGCTAAGAACATTTTCCTATATTATTTTGGTGTTTTGGTTACTTAGTCTGTTAATATACAAGACATTTAACCTGAGTTGTGAGAGGTGTTGTGTGGGTATAATGGAAATATGGAGGGTACTGAAGTAAAAATACATATACAAATATCACATTTTATTTGTGCACATCAGCATCAATCACTGATATAACACAAAATACTGTGTTAAACATCTGGATTTTGCAAGGGGGAAATGCATTGCAACAAAATATTTCTATCTACTAATTTCTTAGTAAAACTGCAAGTGCAAATACATAGTTATACCAGATTTAAAAATACTGTCAATGTTCCATTAGCAGAACTATCAAGCAATAGATTTACTCTTTTTCTTTAACCAGATTTCCTTACTTGCTGATACATTTGGGATTTTTTAAGCTTAGTACTACACAGAAATATATAGAGTTGCCTTGCTTTTATGCTCCTCTTGAAGCATCTATGTTGACTACTTACAGAGAAATAGTAACGAAGTAGATATATCTCTGTGTTCTTTATGTTCTGCATGGTGTGCAGTAAAGTTTAGATACCCAAAATGTAGGAGAAAAAGATTGAGAAAGTAATTGTATCATAAAAATATAATGTAATGCTAATTTCTGAAAAACACTCCAGGAATAATACAACGAGGCAATGAGGCATATGGTACTCACTGTTTGAGATCAAAACCCACTCCCTGAAATGCTAAAAGCTAATCATGTAGATTATTTGCTGTTGGCTCTTGATGGTGATTTGGCATTTGACCAGTGAGTAATTCACAGATCAGAGGGAGATTTGCTTCCTGATTAAATGGATAACAAACATTTTGAACAGATGCTCAACATGAATACAAACCAATAATAATGTACTTCCACTGTGAACTTTTGAAATTTATGGATAATTTCACAGATGCTGCATAGCAGCTGAAACGCTTACTGGCAATTGCTGATTAAATCACACAGATAAAGTGAAATAGCCATTCTATTTTTATGCTTAAGGGTGTACATATATCCCTTTCATTGTCAGTGTCCTCATTAGACCCTTCCTGTTCTGGAGTAGCCTGATAACAGGTAGCAAAACCCAGATGTGTAAATTTAGCATCTGAGTTATTTTCACTGCTTTTCCTAAAAAAAGACACTAGTTTTATAGACAGCGTATCCAACTTCTCCTCCACAGATTACCACGTAGTATCTGCAAAAGTTCCTAAAGAAATCATGCCTTAATGGAGATAGTTAATATAATACCAACATTTTAGGACTTGTCTTGCCTTGGGTAAGATTGCCCCTGAGATTTAAGTGTGTCTTACGAGCTCTGGAGCAGAGAATCCAAACTATATAATCTATGAATTCTTTTTTTTTTGGTCTGAATTAAATCTCAGAATTTTTCACATAATTAATACTTTTCTCCTATATAACTGGACCTGACCACATAATTTCTAAAATTCAGTGAAGACCTTATAAAGCAAAAGTGGAAATGATGCAGATTATATGGGTTAATATGAGCATTGTTATAGAAACTAGGATACACAGGCAATTTGGCAATTCAGTGATACGTTCAGGTCAGAAAAGAAAATTCAGGGTCAGTGGTAGTGGAAGGGACAATTTCAAGTAATCAGAGCTGCTGATGGCTCCTACACTGAGTACAGACACTCAAAGAGCCTAAAAAATTTTCTCCAAAACTGAAAATAGTCCTTTTGCTGTAATGCACAGAATAATAGACAAGATACACTACAAATATGTATCAACAGGTAGTGCTGCAATTAAATATTACAACTTTACTATTTACCTATAATATTATGTTACTTGTGGTGACTTGTACTAAAAGAGGCAGCAGAGGGTATTTCAAATTATTAAAGACTTGGAATGATTTTTATATGAAAGAACAAGCTCTGAAAAGACAGGCACTTACAATAATCAATATTTTAGGAGGAGATTGCTTAAATGTGTATAAATTATTTCACAATGAAAGGACATAGAAATATTTAAAATATATTTTTTTAAATGTTTCAGGCCTTATTTGGCATCACTCACAAAAGCCAACCATGTAGGTACAGTAAATATTCAAGTAAAGAATATTCAAGTAAAGATAATGTGGCTTCCTTCTAGTATAGTCAAATTAATTCATAAGGTATTCTAGTTTTAATACATTGTCTGAGTCAACCATTGAAAAGAAATGTGGAGGATGCTGGATTTCTAGTTATTGTATTAAATTTAATACTCTGATTTTAAAAAGTGTGGGAAGAGCATTAATGCAAAATTACACAAGTTTCAAAAAGGAATAATATTTTTTTTTTTTTAATTTAACCAAGACTGAGTGTGATTAAAAAAACAGTGGGACATATATGAAGAAAACCACAGTCATGCAGGAAGAAGAAATATCCACTGGGGAAAAGAAAGGAAGATAAAATGGACAGCGATATAGTTATTACATAAACCCTATGGAGTTAATAATAAATTAAAAAATAAAAAAGAGGGGTAATCTTACAGAAGTAGTAATGAATTCAATGGAGAAAATTCAGAAAGTATTAAAAATAATTTGCAAGAATGCAACAGGAATAACTTGTTTTATGGACAAGTATATAATATGACAAATACATGATCCAGTGTGCCCTTGTGCCAAAGAAGGCCAGTGGTGTCCTTGGCTGCATCAAGAGGAGTGTTGCCAGCAGGTGGAGGAAAGTGATCCTGCCCTTTTCTCTGCCCTGGTGAGACCACACCTGGAGTGTTGGGTCCAGTTCTGGGCTCTACACAAGAAACACACAGACACACTGGAAAGAATGCAGTGAAGAGCCATTAAGGTCACTAAGGGGCTCGAGCGTGTCTCTTATGGGAAAAGGCTGAGACAGATGGGGTTGTTTGGCCTGGAGAAGAAGAGGCTCGAGCAGGACCTTATTAATGTCTATAAATACCTGAAAGGAGGGAGCAAAGAGGACAGAGCCAGGCTCTTTTCATTGGTGCTCATGACAAAACCAAAGAAAATGAAACAACTGAAACATGGGAGGTTTCCTCTGGATATGAGGAAACATCTTTTCACTGTGAGAGTGACTGAGCACTGACACAACCATGGAGGTTGGGGAGCCTTCCTTCTTAGAGGTATTCAAAAGCCATCTGGTCATGGTCCCGGGCCACTGGCCCTAGGTGGCCCTGATTAAGCACAGAGGTTGTATCAGATGACCTCCAGAGGTTCCTTCCCACTTGAGCTATTTGGTGACTTTGAATAAGGGAAGGTGTTGGAATCATGAACAAGTGGGAGGTATTCACTGAACAGAAAAATCTTGTCTACCTGAGCACTTGGAGAATGGTACTTGTAGTATCAAGAATTGATAAAAAAATCTTTAAAAGAGGTAGGGTGCATTTGGAAGAAACTTGCATAAATTCACTCATAGATTTAGTTCACAGCTGAAAGAAGGAAGATCAGATGAATAGAGTTGTAGCAGTAGAAAAGGAGGTACTTAAGAGTAAGAGAAGAGACAGCTTGGTGAATATGTATCCTAAAATTAATAACAAAAGTAATGAATTTACTGAAAGTATTTTATGTTACACAGTTAGATAAGGCAAAAAACAACAACAAAAATTGAAATGTTTATGTAACAGTGAGCTTTAGCAATAAAATTATTACACTCAAAATACTAACATAGCTGATGAAACTGAATACAACAAGGATAACATAAATCTATGTGGCACACTGTCTTCAATACCTTGCTCCATGTAATGTAAAGGACTTTTCATTTGCAGTTTGGTAACCTGCTTTTCACCTGCAGCTCTGGAGTCGCTCAGGTTGTCCTGACCAGTATTTTCCAGAGCTTCTCTGGCAGCAATTTCCCCTTGCTCTGGTTCTCTTGGTCCTGCAATCTTACACCTGCAAATTCCAAAACTATTGTTAGGGCGGGCTTCAAGGAAAGTCACCCTGCAAATGCATCTCAACATCCTTTGTGCATCACATGGGCTCTTATGACTCTCGGGAAGGTCTCAACGCAGCCATCATGAATGCTGCCAATGACTCGTGTTGTTGTGGGACTATGCTGAACTGAGAAACAAAGGAAACTGGTGAGAAGCACTTGAAATGTTGTGTTTGTCTGTGAAAGCTGTCTGAAACTTAAGCAAAAGATAGAATAAGAAACTTGGAGCCTGAGATGAGCATATTAAGATTAATCATATAGCAGAAATATCAGTAAAGAGTCCTCTACCTAGAAAGCCAAAATATACTGAGATAAACTGAGGATTTTCAATAGATAAACTAAGCTGTATCTTTAAAGAAAACAAAATAAAAGTTAAAACAGATAACAGATTTGCCAGACTTGTATCTGTGTGGGAAAAGAGGGCAAGAAATAAAGAATCACTACACCAAGCTGTGATGGCTAGCTACGGTTTAAAAATAATCAAGTCTAGATTAATAGTCCCAGTCTAGATTAATATTTTGCTTTCCTTCTCAGAAAGAATAATTATACTGAGCATAAGGACAAAGACAGGATGGATAATCGGAAATGAGAGCAAAGAAAGGAGTAGGACTTCAACCAAAGTATAATCAGACTTCAGGACAGCCTGCTGTGTTACAGTGTGCTTTATGGGAAACTAGTATTTGAGCTGGATAAGGAAGGGGTTGGAACAAAAGTTGAATGACCTTGAGGACCCAAGTATTACAAATGGGAAGGAATTCAAGAGTGCAAAGTATAAGGTCATGCACTTAGAGACTAATAACAGGAATCTCTGTTATAAATTT
Source organism: Myiotriccus ornatus (assembly GCA_036023395.1). Lineage (NCBI taxonomy): Eukaryota > Metazoa > Chordata > Aves > Passeriformes > Tyrannidae > Myiotriccus > Myiotriccus ornatus. Next base: position 121,038,287 of record JAYRBT010000082.1, on the reverse strand, counting down.
GGGAGCTCATTCATTGAGAATGACAGAGGAGGAGGAAAACTTATATATGCTGATCAGTCACAGGAAATCTGGATGATGTCATGTGTCTGTGAAAAAGGCAAGGAAGGATATATCCACCTAGAAGGAATGAAATAATAGTGCCTTTATACGAATCATCAGTCGGGCTCCATGTCCAGGGAAGCAGGATTCAGAATGGGACAGAGGCACAGCAAGTCTGCTAGGAAGATCACAAGAATAAATTCTATTTGTATAATAAGTGACAGATTTTTTAACAATCAAAGGCTGAGATACTCTGTCTAAAAATGTCTCGAGGGTGTTTTTCATTCAACCTCAGGAAGATACCACAGCTGTTTAAACTGAAGAACAGAGGTGAAACGAGACAAAGTCATAAATTGCTATGACAGGATTGAGGCTGCAAATTAAAAGAAGATTTTTAACAACAAACATGAGATGATAAAGTAGATTTTTAGTAAAAGTTCTTGGGGCAAAGCTTAAATATTTTATGTCAGAGCTTCTGCAATTTATGAAAGGAATTATATGACCTTGCATTATTCTGAGCTTTTGTAGTATATCATCCTAGAGGTCCTTTCAGTCTCTTTTAGATAAGATCCAAGTTATCAAAACAAAGGGCATAGCTGTCACTGACCTCATTGCTTTCTGTGAAAGACCCCAGCTAATCCCGACAAGAGTGAAATTCTGTCTGAACAGATCTGTGTGTACAAATATTTTGCAAATTCTGCTCATTAGTTGTTTCTCAATAAGCTGTTGTGAGGCTGAGGACAGTAGCACAAATTTTATAGAAAGGTTAAATACAGCAAGTGCCTCAAGCTATAGTTACGGATAACACCTGGACAACTTTTCTTCAAAGCAAAGAGCTCTTTCTATCATTTTAGAAAACTGTTTATATGGAAGATGTTGAACTATGGTCTACAAAGAAAGTGTATTGGGCACAGAAATAGTTTAATTAGCAAGTTGCTGTGCAGATTTGCCACATACTGCCATAGTTTTTCCTTTAATATAAAGTTGTAATAAGGAATTACTTCATCTGTGTGTCTGTGTATCTGTCAAAAGGATATTCTACTGTTCTGGTTGTTACATGCCCAAGACTGTGGGAAATGCTGAGTGTCACCCTACAGAAATTGTTCCTTTTGGCAATGGGTAGATAGTAGCAGAGAGAGCATGGAGGGCTTGACATGATCGCATGTTTGTGCATGTGCATGTGCAACATGCACAAACATTTACACACACCCCATATATCACCTGGCTGAACAGTTTGAGTGCTTAAAATATGTACTCAGTCTTTGGTCCCCAGATAGTAATGCGTCATGTAGCTCAAAGAACCAAAAAGAAAACATGGAATATAAGAAAACCACATGGACTCAACAAAAAAATGTGTTTACTTGAGTTTTTCCCCTAACAGAAGACAGACCTCCTCATCTATGATCCTTCCAACTTGAAATATTCTACAATTCCATGATTCTGTGATCTATGTATACCCTAATTTAGATATATTTTTATATATTTTTATATATTTATATATATTTTTATATATATATAGCTGTATGCTATTTCATAGTATATGATGATTTTTATTTGTATAGAAAAATATCTTTTGTGCTTTTCATGTTGGAAAAATACAATACACAGCCCGTTCCCTTGGTAGATGTGATTCCTGTGGCAGTCTTCATCTCAGATGCCAGAATTGTGATGGGAAAGAATAATAACAAACGTTCACTTGGGCTGGGCTGACACGCATCTTATCTAAATGAATGCAGTTACAACTTCATTTTAAACTGCCTCCGGATCCCGTGTCTGAATACTGTTGTATTTGGCTTGATCATACAGACTTCTACCGCAAATATAAACATTCAAAGTGCTGGCTTGTCAGAAAATTTAGGCATTTTCTTAATTTGAGGAAGGGACTTTTGTGAGGCATCTCTGGTCAGACCTGTGTGTAAGCATCTGGATGAATCAGAGCCAAGGTGCTTGTGAGTGTAATTCTCACCAGAGAAGGGCCTCTTTCCTATGTCTGCCCAAACCTGTCCCGCTGAGTTCAAAGACAGATTACACATTCCTTATCTTTTGTAAATTCCTTTGGGCCACCTTATTCCTCTAAACCTATCACAAGTTCTTTCTGCTCTTTAAGTTAAGTTGTTGGCAAAGACATACTTCCTGAAGAGGTGGACCTGGACCAAGCAGGAATGTGGCTTTTTAAAATGATGGCTGATTTTAATAAATAAGCAATAAAATATATCTGCACATTTATAGAATCACAAAATATATCCAGTTGGAATGCACCTATTATGAAGTATATCTTAATATATTTGAAATATGAAATATGTTACCAGCTATTTAATATAAGTAAATAAATAATATAGTATGATGAAATGATCAGGAACCTGGCAACCAAATTACGTGGAAGGGCTGCAAGTTGCAATCAGCTCTCTCAGGTCACATCTCAATGATTAGATTTTTAAGCTTAAAAAATGGATTGGTATGTAGGATATTTCCTGGGGATAAAAGGTCTTCTGAGAGAAGAGGGAATAGGAAGAAAAGGGTACCCTCTCTTTTTAACACTTGCCAGCTCAAAATGCACTGAAGGGGAAAAGGTTACTTATCTTTTTGTGATGTCCTTTTCCAAATCTTTGTCACTATCCTACAGCATATCCTATATAATACATTTCCAAATTAATTTATTAACTGATATTATTGGCTCCATACCTTGCTTTTTTGGCTCAGTGTTCTTTGCCTTTTATTCACCCAACATCATTTGGTTTAGCACTCCACTTTCGGGTTTCTAATTTTGCCTTCTCTGTTTTTTGGTGTTGCTGCATCTGGAAAAAGCACAGGGAGAGGTTGTGAAGGATGAGCACCAAGTGCTTACATTTCTACTTGGCAGAAGCTACAACTCTTCCACCTTGGGTTGTTCTGATGGCAGGAGGCAACAGTGCATGAGGAGCACTTAGCACAGTCTCGACCCTGCTAGCAAGGTGCGAATTAATTATCTGTTGAGATAGAAGCTGAAGGTTGTGGAATGAGGGAGAAGAAAATTTTGGCTATCCTGATTTGGACCTTAGGATGTTGTTTTGTTGGGTTTTTTTTTTTTTTTTTTTTTTTGTTTTCGTTGTTGTTCCCTCCCCCCCCCCCCCCGAGGATCAGCTCTCCTGAACAGCAAGGTATCTATTTTCAGTCCTGGTTAAAAGTATCAATGCATCTGATGTGTAAATGTTTCCAAATGTTGGGCTAATTCTGAACAGCACTGAATTCCTTCAGCTACCAGTGATTACAAGGGATAGTTCAACACCTCAGAGGTCTTATTTTATGAAAGTATCAGCTATCTCATCTGCAGTCTTTAAGATTAATTAAGATCCACTGAGGATAAAATTCTGAACACTTTCACTTTTCAAAGTACTCCCTATGCTGAGTAATGACTATTTTCCTGGGTAAACTTTGCCAAGACTAGGATCTTAGTAAAGAATTTAGGGCTCTAAAAGGCAGCATTTACTCATATGAATTATGCCATTTTTCAGCAAAAGTTCCAGACTGGTACTCACATGAGTAAGAATTGCAGTTTGTCCATCATTAGGAAAGCCATCAATAAATAAATGTTAAAATATAAATACATGTTCATATCCTTAATATTGCAAAGAGGACCATTTAAAAGTGTACTAATAATTTAGCCTGCCAATAAATGTTCTTAATGAAACCCTTCAGACTAGTTTTGGAAGAGTTTTACTTCATAAAAGTGGAAAAATTGTGCATATTAATCTGATGGGGGAGGGTTACTTGAGGCAATGTGATTGCATATGTGTTTGAGAGGCTGTTCATGGAAAGAAGAAATGTTCAATAACAGTAAAATGCAAATACAACTTTGCATCAAAAAATCAAACAAGGAAAGATATTTAAAGAATTTCAGATTATGATCATACTATTGTTTTTACACATTTCTTTTGTGTGCGTAGTGCTGTTTGTTGAAGAACACAGAGTCTGTATGTGAATAAATTTAAAATGCTTTTTAAACGTAATGCCCATGTATTGTGTGAAACACATTCAAATGCAAAGTAAAACGTTCTTTGTTTTCCTCTTGCCCTTAAATTTCAGAATGATGATGACTTTATTCATATGAGGACAATTTTTGTACTCCACACAAGAAGTTTGTGTGAGAAACTTGCCAAACAAGATGCCTTTTTATTAAGTTCAGCATGACCTTATAAACCGGATTGTAAAACAGTTCAGGACTTGTCTACTGAAAACCATGAAGGCTCTGCTCCTAGTAATTTCAGCTTTACCTCCAGGCCTCCTACCCTTCAAGACTTCCGTTGCTGTAAACTTTCCTTCGGGATATAATCGAAAATTACTTCACAAGTGGTTTTCTTCACCTGCACACAGATTTTCTGCTTCTTTTCCTTCTGTGTTCCTGCTCTTAGATACAAACGAAGCTGTAACAGTTTAGATTTCTAGAAGAGAGCTCCCATTCCTGCCTCAGTTGTTAGAAAGAAGAGTTTTAAAACTCAAGCATGAATGGTGAAAACCTCCGAGTCCATGGGTAAATGGCTCCCTCTCCTGACAACCCTCCATATTGCAGAACATTTTTTAAATGAATTAAAATTGAGACGTATTAATACATTCACCCGTTTTACTATCCATTATGATTTTTGATCACTTACCAAAATTCAAAAAACTTACAAAATATTTCAAAATATCTGCTCTGTAGTACTGCATTTTACTGGCTAGAATGAGCGAAAGAGCATAACTAAACATATCTAATAAAGAGATCCAGTGATATTTCTCAAGGCCTGAACCTGCCATTTTTTGTGAAGAAGGTTCTGAAGCAGGCACACAAGACTCTTTACATGGTTTTACAGAAGAGAAGAAAGGAAGCTTATCTAGGGTCTACATATACTGGAACATCACTTTACGAGGACATCTCTATCTGTGTGCTCTATTTCATAGTTTCAACCAACCCGAGGTCATATTTTATTCTCAGAGCTTGCTAAGCCCTGTTTCTAATCAAATCTGAGGTTTCCCTTTGCCTTAGATATGATCTAAAACTATGCAGAAATCTGTACTTCTACGGAACTCTCAGTCAATAATGCACCAGGTAACAAAAAACCCACAAACAGTATTTTCAGTGTAGCCAAATTTTATTATGAAGATCAAAATATGCAGTGCCTTGAAATCTGAAAAGCTAGGATCAAAAGCCATCTATAATAAATTTTTTAAGTTAATATCATGTGTGAGGATTTGATTTATGAGGGTTTTGTTTGTTTTTTAAAGTTTAGAACTGACAGTATTACTGAAATATTTTACTCCTGATAGAGTGAGGCTAGTTATTTTTTGGCTAGTTCTGAAAATACTGAAAGTAATCCCAAAATTCCCAATTCAACCAAAAATTATAAAATATCATGAGTCAGACTCATTAATTCACTTTGCCCCTTTAGAAAGATGGGTCCTAAAGATGGCCTTTTCTTTGTGTATAAAAAACTGAGATCTTCTGGCGAATCATTAATTTCCAAGTTTCAGGGCATGAGTAAAAAAATAAATATTATAAGAGAGACAATAAACTCACGTGTTATTGTAAGCTGAACATACAGAGGATTTCTCTGCCACTCAAAGGTACGGACACCAGCAAAGAAGGGAAAAGGTGCTCATCTCCTCCTCTGGAGAGTGGGGTTCAGGCAGAGGATACCTTGGAAGGGAGCTTGTGACAAATAGGGTCTGGTGGGCCAGGCTGGAGCCATGAGTCCCGTCCTTGTGAGACAATTCAAACAGCACTGGTGGGAAAATGCAGAGGGAGATGGACACATGCCAAAAACCATCATCTTCTACCAGAACGTGATGTTGATTAACTGGATGAGCACAATGCTGACCCCCAAGGTGAGGGGAAAATGTCTGCTAATGTTAATGGAGAAATGTCTCGTGTGAGAAAGGGATACTTAAGGTATTTTTTCCTTACGTGTGAATACATTCTGAGGAGAACATTTCTGTCCCTATTTCAAGTCTGGTCATCGCTTTCTGTCATGTGGCAGTTCAGTTCTCCTGGGTGTAAAAGAATGGCTCACTTAAGACTCCTCTGTTTGGTCAAACTCCTCACCAAACCCCAGCACTTTGTCTCCTTTTCCAGAGCAGCCTAGCAATACCCATAGTAATGTTATTAGTGTTTATTTCACAAAGAAACTTCGTGGTTTGTTAGAAAATATGGCAGTGTTTCTTCCAGCAATTGCATTCTCTACGTTATCTAAATAAAATCACTATCACCAAAGAGGATGATCCCCAAAAGAACTTCCACAGCTTAAGCAGCCTTCAGTCAATAGATGTTTCCTTTAAAGAATGGTATAACAGAAAATATTTTCACAACTGGTAGTAATATGTAAAAATCAAAACTCTCCTTTCTTGTAAAGCTTGGAAGCAAGGAGCAGTCTCTGTGGGTCTGGGACAGAGAGATTAAGAAAGGAAAACTGATTCTGACACAAGGTCTTCAGTCTTCTTCCACTATGCAAATATGTGGTTAACATCAATCTTTTCTGTTACAGAACTAAACACCCCTCCTAGTAAGATTTAGAGAAGCGGAAGTACTCAGAAGACAGAAACCAGGACAGATAATTTGGACAGTGTGAAACAAAACAACAAGATAAAGGAAGAAACTAAACATTCTTATAGAGCAAATATCCACTGGGATTGTAACTTGGAAATTTAGATTCAGAGAAGAATGTGGATTTCACATCTATGTGGAAACCTCTGAGTTTAAGAAAGATCTCACCTGAATAAGGCAGGAACCTGCATTTAAAACATACAGCTAAATCATGTTAAGAAATTATTTGGTTGCCATTCTGAAGTTTGATGAATATTTTACTCCCAAGAAAACAAAGCACCTGAATAGTGTAGATTTCATCCCACTTTATGAGAGTTGGGAGAAACTGAGGAAGTTTTTTCCAAAAGTTGATAAACACGTCATCCTTGATTACAGATCAGAAATTTCGGCCAGTTCCACTGTAAGAGATCAGAAAGTGATGCAATCAGGGATTCAAAGATAAACAAAAACCTACTGGAAGATGTAAATTTGGCTTTGGAAAAGAATCTGTCAAGATGCACATATTTCTTTAGACAGAATGAAAGACATCATGACGCAAATCAAGAAGGGAAGAAAGCAGGAGGCGGTCGCACCAAACAGGCTAAGGGGAAAGGAACCTTGAAAGGGAAAAGATACAGTAAAGAACTCAGAACAGACTCGAGGGAGAAAGATATTGCAAAGCACTGATTAGTATAAGATAACAGCACAAAGAAAACCCACTGTCCAGCAGCTTACAAAGTAACATCTGAGAAGCACCTCTCAGAAAATACACATTCTTACTGAAAACTACTGGCTACCCATGATTTCTGGTAAGTAAATGTATTGGGTCTGGCCGAGCTGGAGTTCGTTTTCCCATAGCAGCCCTCACAGTGCTGTGCTTTACACAGTTAGAAACGTTGATACCACATCAGTGTTTTGGCTACTGCTGAACAGTGCTGGCACAGCATCAGCACTGTCTCTCAATATTCCTTCCCTCCTCACCAAGGGCAAGATCCCGGGAGGGGACAAAACCAGGCCAGCTCACGCAACCTAACCAAAGGGATATTCCATAGCATGTGATGTCAGCTCAGATATAAAAGCTAAGGGAAGGAGGAGGAAGCAGGGGACATTCCTTATTTACGAGGTTTGCCTTCTAGAGCAACTGCTACAGGTGCTGAAGCCCTGCTTTCTGCGAAATGGCTGGACATCACTTGGTGATGGGAAGTAGAGGGTAAACCTTGTTATTTTCTTCTTTGCTTGTGTGCATGCAAACTTTCTCTTCAGCTTTAGTAAACTGCCTTTTCTCAATGTACAAGTTGTTTTCCATCTTATTCTCTCTCCCCTGTCTGGCTGGGAAGGGGAGTGATAGAGAAGCTTGGTGGGCACCTGATTTTCAGCTGAGGGCAACCCACCACAGTAAACAAAAGTTCCAATATTCAGTTATTTTCTGTTAAAAAAAAAAAAGAGAGAGAAAAAAACACAGTAAGATAATAAATTGCACACAGGTTCAAATATCTGGTAAGTAGAACTACTCTAATAGCAAGTTCTAGTGCAACTTACTGAAGGTCGTCTTGTGACAACTAAACACCACAAGATGGAATGCTCAAAACTAAACAGATTTTTGTTGTGAGTAAAACTGTCTTTTTGAAATGCAACTACTGCTTCCAGTATCACGGGCAGCAGTCCAGTGAGAAACACTGCAGAGCTGAAAGTTAGGTCCACACAATAGTGGCACTTTTTGCCAGGAGCAAAGAGAGCTCAAATCCCATGGCTTCCTGTGGAAACTGAGCATCATCTCAAAAAAAAAAAAAAAAAAACCAGCATCTTGTACCTCAAATCCCTTTCTGCTCTGCAGATGAAAGTTTTGCTCAAAGGAAAGATTTCCACTTGATATATAAAGTCTAACAAATTCATCACAGTTAAGAACTTTTAAAGCTAGATGAAATGTTAAATGCAAAAGTACTTCAGATAAACACTCCTTTTTTTTTTTTTTTTTTTTTTTTTTTTGGTACCTAAATCTATTTTCTGAGACAACTGGGCCCAGATTTATTCTTGTTTTTTGGTTTCGAGGGTTTTTTCATTAATTCTCATGGGTCCTCTGAGTCAAAACCAAAACCAGATCTTGCTGCCTTTTATACTAAGATTTAAATTGATTAAGATGAATATTTATTTTGTGCAGGTTGCTCTAAATAATTAGAACACAAATGATGAGAGGTAGTCTTTGAACTTCATACAATTTAAGAAGCAGCGGTGAAATTTCACACTGGTATTGGTACTAATGGTTCCCTGTGAAAACTGGGACAACAAGCACCAGAAAGTAGGAGGAACAAGACACATTTAAATGAAAAATTTAACACCTAGTAGACACAATGAAATATATGCCACCAGTTTTTTCATGTAATAATACATTTAGGTTGGTTTTTGTAGCAGTTATATTAATATAATAAGTAATGAGTCCTTAGGACTCAGCAAGCACCAACGTGGTGCGAAAGGAGTGC
>JAYRBT010000082.1:121007645-121029139 GCA_036023395.1 Myiotriccus ornatus | reverse complement strand
AAAACCACGACATTTTTTGGTGGAGAATGCGGGCAGAGACTGCCCAGAGAGGCAGTGGCCGAGTCAAACCCCGACACTTCCTTCCTTCCTTCCTTCCTTCCTTCTTTCCTTCTTTCCTTCCTTCCTTCCCACCCACAATGGGAAACATTGCTGCACATATTGTCACATCCATAACTAATGCTGTAAAAAAGCAGATTTCTTTTTAAGGACCTGATTTGATTTATGCGCATAGCCATTTAGAAAACCATATTGACATCTGCATAAAATACAGTAGAAAATTTATCAGAGTTGTCTCAACTTTTCCTTTATAGCAGACCAGGACTATACATGGAAAGTTTCAAAATCAGTGAATGTCCAGCATGAAAAATAATTATTTCTCAACTTTATTTCTTTAATGAACAATTAGTTGCTAACATGGATTATGTAAACAACAATTTGAGCTTTCTGTGGTTTATTTATGTCACTGAAGTTTGACCCTCAGCAGAGCACCTGCCTCCTGCTACTGTGAGTGAGCCAGATCTGTCCCTTTCTGCTGCCAGTGATCCAGCTGTTTGTATTGACCACTCTTGCTCCTAGTCCTCATCAGTACATAAGCAGCATTCATCAAGATGAAGAAGTAGGCAGTGTATTAGGAAATCTTTATGGTCCCTGTCCCAATTTCACTCACTGGTGTTTTTCCACCATTCTTTTTCCTTTTTTTTTCTCCATCACAAATTAACTGTGCCATTTCTTCTCATGCTCAAACCCAAACAACTCTCCTCCTCCTCAGCTAACATCCAAACCAGGTGTTGTTGGAATTAATTTTCACTCTTACACTCAAAGAAACTTCAGTACTTCTCAATTTGTTACATTTCCATGTAACAAACCTGCAATCACTGAAAATAAACAGCAACATTTACTCTAAATAATTCCTTATGCACTAATGAAAGTCTCTAGTGGATTTTCTACATGGAAAAATTGAGCACATATGAAGGTCTACACACTGAAAACTTGCTCAGGTTCAAAAATCTCAAGGATTAGAGAATCTGAGCTTTTGAAAAAAAAAAAAACAAAATACATTTTAAAGAGAATTCTGTATTCTCTGCTGGTATCTCTCCTTGCTTATTCTGTCTACTTAGTCTTCTTATAAACAGGATCCTGAAGTAAATATACATTATATTCACTCTCATGCTATTTTTTTTTCTTTTCCTTTGAAGACATGACCATAATATAACCAAACCTTCCTGCCTAGTTGCTGTATGGTCACCAGTTTTTCATTGTTTATTTTACTGGTCATCTTTATTGCATGAAATTATGCTTTGCTTTGTTTCTGTCTTAGGTTAATATAAGATATTATGAGGGGAGAACTATTTTCAGCAAAATATGTATCTATTTTAACAGCAGCAGTGTAGATACTGATGCACAAATTATAAGGAAGTTGTCTTCCCTATAAAGAAAAATCTGATCCATTGAAAACTCACTTTACCCTTCAGGCTCAGACTAAAAGGTGTTTAGATTTCATTCTGATGAGCCACTGAAACTGCTATTGTAAAGAGTAGGAAAGTTATGGGCCTGTAGAATGATTATTTTCAGGTTCCTTTTGATTTCTCTGTTAATGCAGTTGTCTGTTTTTCCCCACTCCATTAAAGTAGATGACTGGAATGTGAATGTAGCAGGACCCTGTAAAGTCATAAGAGTCATAGAAGGGATAGATATGGACTAGCTGTTCACTCTCCTTTCCAGGACAAGATCTGAGGAAAGTAAGAGCATCAAATGAAGCCATTTACCCTGAGCTGTTTGTATGGACAAATGTGTGGTCCGGTAACTTTACTGAGCTGTTAATATAGTTTCATGTCTTCTGTGCTTCAGCTTGTTTTCCATACCTGAGGTACCCATTTAAAGCAGGATCAGGTGTGGTAACATAGTCTACATCTGTTGCAGAGTAGATATAGCTCCAGAATATTTGTTTCCCCGAATCAGTGAAAAAACAGGCGTATCACAAAACCAACTGAATATACATATGTGTTAAGGTTCATGTTATCTTTATTTATAGACAATGGGTTTTGCACATCATCCCTCATTTCTTCATGTGGCCACTAGGCTTTATTTCATAAGGGGAAGAGGCTTCCAGCCTTTTCTACTCCATCAATATGATATTCATCATAATCTAGGACCTCCAGATGCAGACCTAAATTTGGACGTAACGGTTTAATTTAACCCATGCTTTCCTTCCTTAAAGACAAGAGAGTATAAAACATCATAAAACTCCTCTGAACCACAGACTCACCCATGGCTCAGTAGAAATTCCGCAGGAAGCAAAAGGAAACTTAGCTTTGAGAGAACTGTGCTGGTCATATTCCAGTCTCCAGCACATGTAAATAGACATAACCTCACTGTTAGGAGAACACAGGCAGTAAGGCAATCCTTTTGAATAAGCTATTTAAAGAGGGCCAAAGTATCATAAAAACAATTACAGACTGTTTACTCCTTGGCTAGTGCAATCATTGGATATGTGGGGTGTGCTGTGAAGGGCAAGGAGGAAGCAGCCATCTCTACCATCAATGACTGCTAGCTTCTTTTCTGGATGCAAAGAAACATTTTTTTAAATATATTTTCCAAATGTGAATATTGTCTGAGCAGAATGTATGCAAAAGTTTTCTTTGGATATTTTGAAAATGCATGATCCAAAAGAAATAATTATTTTGAAATTATTTTCTCTGTTCAACAGAGTAGATGCATCTAGGAATATGATAGTTCTAAAGGTGTGTATTTCTGCCGGGAGTGAACCTCTTGGCTCCAGACTGATGTGTGGAGATGACGTGTTGGGTTCCCACAAATACACCGTGAGAAAGAAGCCTTTTACTTCTTTTGCATGAAAGACATCCTGAATGTAAGAGTTTATTATTCGGTGCATAGGACTCAATACCTCTTATTTCTATAGGGGCTTTAAGAGCTTCAAATTCAGCCACTCTGAGTGCTCCAGCCCACTGAAAGACTGACGCACATTTTCTGCAAGTACCATGGTCACGATATAATTCTGTCCAGGAGAGGCAGGGCAGTGTGATGGTGTTCTCCATCTCGTAGCAGAGAGCTGTTCCAAAAGCCCTCCTGCCGCTCTGCAGCAAGTTATCAGAGTTGCTACAGAGTTGCCTTAAGCCGGTGAAGAATTGATGACTCTGGCTGAGAACATGAGCTGGGCCCCTCGGTTACCTTGCATTAGGCTGGAGCAAGGCTTAACAATTGAACGATGCTTGTAGGGAAGCAAAGACCTCATAGCTCCATGTCTCAGTGAAGCACAGAAAAGCCCCCAGACCTCTGTACCTGCTCTTAGCTTCACCTCCCTTTATTCATGCACAACAAACCTTTGTTATGGATCAGGTCCTTGGAGGAGACAAAGATGAGCATGAAGACTTTCTGGTGGAGGTCAAACAGCCTTTACTGCCACCTCAGCAGTTGTGGCTCCTGTGGGGGACCCACACTGGTACAGCTCACTGGTGAAGGACGGCACCCCATGGAGGAGTGACCCACAGGACAGCAGTTCCATGAAGAAGTGTTGTCCATGGGATGGACTTAAGCCAGTGAGGTCCATGAAGGACTGTCTCCCATAGGAGTGACCCCACGGGAGCAGGGGAAGGACTTCTCTCCCTGAGCAGCAGCAAAACCCACAACTGATTGTAACCCCCATTCCCTGCCTCCATGCACTGCTGAGGGGGAGGAGGTGGAATTTCGAAGGAAGGAAGCGTGGGGGGAACGTGTTTTAATATTATTTTACTTCTCACTCTTTTGTTCTGATCCTGTTAGTAATAAATTTAATTAATATCCCCACTTTGAGTCTGTTTTGCCTGTGATGTTGATCAGTAAGTGACCTCTCCCAACTCTTATCTCAGCTGATGAATCCTTTGCTGATTTTTTTTCTGTCCCCTGTCCAGTTGCAGAGGGGAGTGAGAGAGCAGCTTTAGTGGGTACCTGGCGTTCAGCCAGGGTCAACCCACCACAGTAACCAAGACTCTCATTAAGCCGTATTTGCATATTAACTTTCTCACCCCTGAGAATGCAAATGGAAAAAGAGCATACTTTACATGTATGATGACAGTCACGAAAACCTCACCTATAATATGCAATTGTTCCACCCCTTTGGAAAGGGACAAATATTATAGAAAGGAGGGTTTTGAAGAAAAACAAACAAACAAAAAAAACCAAATCAAACCAAACCACGTCTGCTTGTTTAGGATCAGTCAACAGAATATGTCTCTCCTCCCTGAAGGGATGTTTTAAGGTGGGCTTTGCACCTCCAACTGCTGATTTGGGAATATTTATCTCTATATATACTGCTAATAGATCTCTGTAAGTGTATCTTCTGTAGTGGCACATATTAACAGTGTAGTTAGTACATTTATCACTTGCAGTTCTGAATCTGCTTTCCTCTTCCTTCTGTACATTGCACTATTTGGAATTCGTTCTCATGAAATCAGCCAGACCTGAGTGTATTGGACTGGTAAATCGCACTGTTCATGAATCACACAAGTTCTCTTTGCACTGACTTCCTGCTGCTGTGTCAAGGATATGGCAATCCTTCAGACTGCCAAATGAATGTTGTGGGCAAACATGGAAATTAAGGGATAATTTCATGCCTTATACATGCATAATATTTTTTGTTCTCATGAGGCTGGTTTATGGTTTACTGGTTTGTAGGGAGAAAAGGGAACTGCATGAGAAATTTCCGTGAATTTCCATTTCCTTTCTCCTTGAAAACAAAACAGACACAGGAATTTTACAGTGACGAATCATACAGAATTTAAAAAAAAAAAAATTATAAAGAGTGATCTAGACGTCTTATTTCAATAAAAATTCAAAGACCTCATATAGGGGTACTTTCAGCTTATAGGTTGTTTTGAACAGGAAACAAATTTCTGAATATGTAGTAGCAATACCAATGTCAACAATCCTGGAGCATATCCTCTTGGGTTTTTCTTCCACCAATTGAAATACCACATTTCTATTAAATATTTAACTGTGAATACTTTTCATTCTCCCATTGAAAAGTTTTACCCTGCAGAATGTACAGCCAGTTCTTCTAAATGCCAAATAAAGAAAACATAATTTTCCTGAATCTTGAAGAAAATGCTTAACACAGAATACACCTGTTGGACATCCTTATCCTCAGACTTGCCTCAAAATCCAGGGGTAAGCAAGAGGGAAACTAATGGCTATCCCAATACGCATTCTCCATTTACTTATCCACAGCATAAGCTACACAAAGACTAATCCTGCTTTCAATGGCAGAAAATATTGGAAAAAATTGACAGTCATATTCAGTGTGGTTTTTGGTATTTCGCAATACTATCATAGTTCTCCCTAATTCTCCATAAGTAGATGAGTTTCTTATATATACAATTATAATTGAGAGAAAGTTGTGTAGGATACATTGGAAGCATTATTTTAGGAATTAGAGTCAATTTAGTCTATTTTCTATGCCAGGCTGTTCCAGAGACATTAATATCATTCCTGACTGACTTGGCCTTGGCCAGTGGTGGGTCCATCCTTCTCACAGAAGCCACTCCTATAGCCCCTCCACACCAAAACCTGGTCACAGAAACTCAATGCATACTTATAAGTGAAGAATATCTAAATCTAGTTTGCCTGGATAAGTGATACATTTAGGTAGAATACCCACAAAATTAGTTGCAAGATAAAAGGAACTTGGAAATTTATCACTTTTATCTTGAGGGAAGGATGACTGTGACTTCTGCAAGACTCAAGGATCCCTAAGCTAACTGTGGAGCAAGTTTAAATATGTCTATAAATATTTTCATAATATTTCCTTCAGGAAGAAAACAGAGATGAGATGTACTGTATCTGCCCAATAGATGGCAATGAAACACTGAAAATACACCAGCTTTTTTTGTTTTTATTTTTAAATGTCTTCTACAGTGAAAATAACCAGCTACTGCTAATGTTCCTCCTGAACATCAGGCAAATTTACACTTCTCTGTAGTTCTGAGCTGCTGTTTCATAGGAATCTGACATTTTCATATACATCATAATCTAGTCTCATAGTCTAGTCTCTTTGATCTCTGATTTTTCATGACTGTTTCTGTTTTTGTTCCTCCTTTCTTAACTCTTAATATACTTTCTTAACATTCACAGAAGTCTGTGCCTCTCTTTTATTGGATATTGATCACTGGTGACAAGGTGATGATAAATTCCAGTGCTTATCTCTTCATTAAAGTAGGATAATCTCTTAAGTGTCTTCAGGATAGGGACCAATTAACCTACTGAGTATATACAGAAGATCTTTCTGCATTCTCACTTCTGAGAAATATGGAACCTTTTACTGAATTACTTGAAGTTTTTGTATCAACTACATAAAAAAGAGCAGGTTTTTCAGCAATCAAGGGAAGGAGTTGTGTTAGGAGTTTAGAGTAGGAAGGTTTATTTCCACCGTATGTAATATTCCAAGTTTCACTGGATAGCAATAAGAGTTTTCCCAAAATCCTAGAGCAAATATTTCACGTGTTATTGACTGATTGTTCCCAAGGGCCTCGCTGCCTTTTCATCATGAGGCTTCATGCTAAAACTGTTAATTTATTTGCACTTCAGAAAAGTGTGAGCTAGAAAAGCTGGTGATGTCCTATTTTATGATTTTGCTTTCAGTCTAGCAAGATCTTCAAAGAAAAGTACCATGAAAGCAATATTTGCTATTTGAGAAATACTTGAGAGGGCAGAAGGTGTGAATTATTTCCAAAAGGATGCACATGATGTCTGATAGTCATAAAAACTGCACATCCAATTTATAAACATACTTGCGTTTTGTGCTTCACAGCACATATCTTTCCCACCCCATACCCCTTCTGTGGAACATATGACTCTTTAATGAAGAATTTGTGTTTATAGTTCCATTTGCTCAGAGAGTTGCTTAATAGTTCGTTGCAGGAGTATGCAACTTCCTCTCTAAAGTTTTGAGATGTTGTCCTCACATCTTCCCATGGTTGGTCAACTTTATGAAATGGTGTGAATACACAAAAGAGCTCTTGACAAGAACAGTATGAGACAGGAAAAGAAGAAAAGAGAAGATAGTATGAAAAAACTAACTATGGAAGGTTCCTAAGCAATGATTTTACCTGTCACATGCTGAAATTCCTTGCAAGAGAAGTTTTCTACTTAACTGATTTCACCGGATGACCTCTGTTGTTCCCGTAAGGACTAAATGTAACATCTGTCTTGTGATATATACTTCAAAGCAAATGGTAGGCAAAGGTTCTGGAGACTTGCCACTGGTGGTGTTTCTCAGTGCTGCCTTTCTAGCAGCAAATGCCCAAAATACAGGCCTGCCATTTTGTGGTCCCTGCAGCAAAGCAGCTATTCTACCCTGTCCCTAAAGTGTGCAGGTTTGCAATAGAGATTCAATTTTTTTGCTTTGGTGGTAGAAAATTAATACAATTGACTGTGCTTTTTAATTTTTTTTTTGATTTCAGTTACAATCCAGTAATTTTTTCCTAACTTCAATATTCATATCATTTTGGCTCACACCTCTTTCCTGTAACAACATTATAATAGCTCAGTGGTTTGGATGGAGATGATACATCTTTGTATATCATGTCAAAGATCAGCCTAAATAGTTCAAAGAACAGTTTCTGGCATTGGATCAAAATTAACTTGAAAAAATTTAGGCTTGTATTTATATAATAAACTGTGCTAAACAATGTAATTATGGTTCATCATGTCAACTTGAATAAACTTGAAAGGTTTTACTATTTTTAATGCCATTGTAAAAAAGTACCAAAAGTGAATAACTGAATACTGTGTATTTTCTATTGAACCACAAAAGCAGACTAAGTCCAGATAATACTAAGGCTCTCATTTAAAAACCACAAACTCCTGAGAATTTAGAGTTAAGGCTAAAAATACAGTCTTAACTTATTTTGTTGCATTTAGGTATTGAAGAAGGGGAACTACCTACGCAGAACGGGGTTAGTTAAGGATCCTAAACAGAGTTTGAAAATATTCACAGACGCAGCATTATATGTCGCCAGTCCCATTTACGGATATTGCTATATTAATGACACAATATTTGTTTTAGAGGCCACCAAATATCTTTGCCAGATTAAACATTTGTAATCTGGATCCAACTTTAATATACTCTTTCAAATGGGAAAGCCACAAACAGCTATAGGCACCATCAACACAGTCTCCTTCAATCTGTTAATTTGTCAGAATTACAGACAAGGTAGAGCCAATAATAATAAGCACCTTCCATGAGGACATTAATTAGAATGTTAAAATAATGAGACTCCTTGCTATAAACAAATCTGAGTTTAGTGTGCTGGAAGGAAAACCCTACGCTATTTCCACAAACGATTGGCAGTAAACTGAGATCAATCCAGTGAAATGAGAGCAGAGTATAAACTCCCTTCCCTCTTTTTAATCCAAAAATGCTCATGATCTTTAACTTATACACCTGCCCGTCTTTTCTTTTTATCATTCAGTCCTTGCTTACTATTTCAGGCACTGTGGGTCTGTTCACTTAAGCATAGAATATACCTCTTTGAAATACTCCTAGAAATGTCCATTTCACTTCCTTAGGTGGAGCTAAGGGGATTGTACTGTATTTTCTCTACAGCCACTGGATTTACTTTTTCAATTCCATGGGCCTTAGATGCCATGGCAATAAGGCAAATGGAGAAGAAAGAGGTACAACAGTATGAAGTGCAACATTAATCTGAAGCAACTTCACCAGTGGAGACATTTTTCTGGACAAGGACTGCTTTCTGGACTAGTTTAGTGATACAAATATGGGACAACTGGCCATGATACTGATCTCAATGGTAACATAACCCATTTTCTGTGAAACTCTTCTTTATTCCCTTCAGTTTCAACATTTCTGTCCTCTGCTCTTACAGAATGATTCCTTTTGCAAAGACAAAACATTTTCCCTGAAAAATAGTCTTTGTAACAAAAGTTGAAAGGTTTGATCTATTTTAAGGTTGCAAAATGCGTTTGCATTAGGGGTCTATCCATATGATGTCTGAAGAGGCTATGTGGCATTATAGTAATTCTCTGTGTGTCTTAGTGGACTGTACTTTACAGGTGATTGCATCACCTGGTGTGAATATTCAAAAGCCAGTGGCAAGACCCTTTTACAAAAGGGTCAGGGCAAAATAACATCAGATATTATGCTGCTGTTTCACATAAAAATTTGCACTGAGATTACATAAATATAAAAGAAAAGCTCAAAACCTGTATGGACTAGTTTGCTTTCAGTCTGCTTACCAATATTCTATAGCCCAAAATGGAGCTACTATACATTTTTGACTGTTATTTTATCTTTTCCGTTTTATCATCACATTGCCTGGCAATCCAGTTATAATTATTTTTAGACAGATACATATTGATACTTAGGGACGTGGTTTAATGGCAGACTGGGTTGCTAGGTTTAACAGTTGGACTCCATCATCATAAGGGTCTTCTCTAACCTAAAGTGTTCTATGATCCTATGATCTTCACAATCGTCTCAGTCAGAGATAGCTAGAAAGAACAAAGGGACAGGAGGTTGCAATGGATTAAGATGGTTGAAAGGATGGACCAACAAGCAGGAAATGGGTTGGAGAAGGGAGTGGTAGGACTAAATGCTGGGATAACTGTTTATGCTAGAAAATAAAGATTGAAGCTTGGCTTGACAAAGAGCAAGGGAGACAGTGGGAAAAGAGGAAAGTTACTTACAGAACACCACCAGAGAAGCATCAATTCTGCCTTATTTAGCCCATATCCAGAAATTTGTGAAAACTATGTGGTGTAATGGCACATAAAATACTTGCAAGCACAGTGAAGCATTTCTAGGTTTGTTTGGGAAAAAATTCCTGATGGCCACAGCAATAGTTTACCAATCTCCATGATTTAGAAAAGCAATGCCTATACCTAAAAATCAGAGTTTGAGGCTGCTCTAACTAAATGCTTAGTGGTGGGGGCCCATATCTTACGGGGTAGAGTGCCCTGTATTGCATGGGATTTTTAAATCATATTTACAGCAGTGAAATTTTTTCACATTTCAATGTTAAAACAAACTTGCAGTCCACATCCTTATCATTTAGACAGCAGAAGATCCATAAATCCTCCCTTTTCTGCCTCACCCTGTGATATCTGTATAAGGACGTCTGTGTTTTGTCAGTTCTCCAGATGGCACTGAAAATGCTCCAACACTGAACATGCTCCAAGCAGGGCAATTGAGTCCAGCAACTCAGAGCTGGTATTCAAAGCTGTGGGGACACTCTAGGAGTGCAGTTATAAATATCTGCCTCCATTTTTAGACTACAGCTTCCTGAGGTGCTCCAGGCTGCAGGATGAAGGGGAGCATCTGGAAGAGCTCAGGATAGGCAAGTGCCTGAACAAGACCAATCTAAACACTAAGAAATAGGGGATAAAAGTTAAAAGCATTCAGAAGTAGGAGTGGATTTTGACACATCCTGATGGAGAGAGACAGGGCCTTCACTAATACTGAAGAGGGATTTATTTCCTTCTGAGACTTGCCAGGGAATCATGTACTTTGGGTCAGATAGGAAATGATCAGCACAGTGGGCAGCAGCAAAACAACTGGGCTAATTACGTGCATTCAAATATTAAGAGATGCAAATCCTAATAAAGCACTTTTCAGTATGGGACTCAGTGCTGCTAAACTGATGGCTCCTGCCTATAAGTCCAATTTGTACAAAGAACTATATACACAACTTTCTAGCACAACTCCTTAACCTTAAATTTGATCAACTGCTGCAAAATGGAGTTTTCTTTTATTTAAGACAATTTTAGACCCTATTTGCTTTGTTTGGTAGAAAGCAGTCAAGTCTGAAAAAAAATCTTATGTTTGGAAGTCACTTAATAATGAGGTAATTAAAATTGTTCAGATTTGTGTTTTTGGAGTTGAGACATGCTTGTGTTTAACAGTCTCCAAGCACACAGTCCAAAATATGTAGACACTGAAGTACCTGGGGTTTTGGTTTGCTGCTTGGTCGTTTTACTGTGGTTACTCTATTAACAGATCCATACCATGTACAACATATGAACCTTGAAAGATCATAGCTGGAGGGAGTGACATTGATTTTATAAAATTAGTTTTGAATGCTGTTATTGATCTCTCTTCCAGAACATATCTTTAAAGTAAGGCACTCTTGAGAATCCTGATAGATAGGGAAATAAATCAAGTAGTTTATGTCTGCATCACCTTTTTTCTACTTTTTCAGGTACTCAGATAGGCAACAGATTTGCAAAATTAAACTCTGTTAAAGTTTTTTGAGCTCCAACACGTATATTTGCAAACAGTAGTTAAAATTGCGTATTGAAAAGTATTTTTAGAAGCAACTCTAAGGAAAAAAAGAAAGTCCTACTATTCTGTCTTATTTCCCCATCCCTGAAAGAAGCTGATTGGTGTACTCACATATGCCAGGCTATTTTTTACCAGCATTTGTATATGGGAAGCCAGAAATTACAGGAGAGTGCAGGATATCCAGAGAAGCATAAGAAAGCCTCTGCCTCTTCTGGTAAAGCAGAAATGGACTCCAGTAAACAAATATTTACTCAGATCTGCGAGTCACAGCTGGTGTAACTTCAGGTTACAGCTTCAGCTTCAAGACTGCAGAGTTCATCCCGTTCATACTTACCAACTGCAGCACTCTGCTGCATGTGCTCTTCAGCTTTACTCCCAAAGTAGAAACTCTGTGACTTGATTCCATGTCTCCTTTAGGTAAAGGTATAGGAGTCATTTCGGTACAGAATTTGATGATGTATATTTAAGAACAGTTAACTTTTCCAATACATAATATGAGGAAAAAGAGCCTTTTTGTTATTTTTGTGCATGGTCAAAATATATTTGACGTATTTTTGTACTCAGGGACTGATCCAACACCTACTGAAGTTAGTGGAAGAACTGTGTTCTTTTTCCATAATAGATGCTCTCAAATAACTTTATTAGTGATGTGTTAACATAAAATAATTTCGCTTGTGTTCATCAACAAACTTGAGAAAATTGCTATATATATAGAAAAAAATCTTAGTATGTGTCCAAATATACAATTCATAAAAACATCTTTTCCAAGCCAATTAGTATGCACAATCTTCAAAAAATTAGTCTTTTAAAATATTCAGATGGCTCAGAAGACATGATTGTGTTCACAGCATATAATTTTTGGTGATGTGGTATGAAAGCTGCTGTCTACAGGGTGTAATGATCTGTGACCACAGACAAACTGACCCCAGGATCATCAGCCAGCCACAAACACAGCACTGGGATTTGAACCTGGCTTCCAAAACCACAAAACTCCACCCACTGAGCTAAAACAACAACTCTACTCGATCAGCTAATAGAGGACTGATGAGCAAACACATCAGGAGATGCATTATGTTTTCATTGCAACACATGTATACTTCAGTGATCACATCATTAGCAGGTACCAGAGAGTTAAGCAAAATAAAAGCTTCTCACACAGAGACAGAGGGTGTACAGAGGGAAATCTATATTTGACAGCAGCCTCAGGATATGCTTGGTCTTTTTTGAAATAGATGAGCATTCTCCCTGACTAGTGTCCCCTTTGGAGCCTCTTCTCAGTCCTGACTAATTCATAATGTTTCAGTGTTTTCTGTCTCTGTAACTAGAGGTGGAGTGCTGTGATGGAGCCAAATAAACAGGAAAGTAATGGATGTACTGTAGAAAACTGAAAATTGAAAAAGCAAAGGAGCAAAGCTGCTAAATCCATGACTCTTATCTGAGGCAAGAAGAAAAAACCCCTAAAGAATAAATGAAGAGATGTCATACAATGTTATCAGCTCCGAAAAATAACTCCTTCCTTACCAGGTTTCCATAAGAGCATATTAAAACTGGAGAAAGCAAAATGCCTCACCTGGGTAGCCTTCATCAAGAGCTTCTGTCACACTTCTCATTTCACTTGTGAAGCTATTAGAATAAAGATACCTGGTGGCAATATTTACAGATCTTCAACATCAAGGTTAAATACTTAGTGAGAAGGAAGGTGAAAAACAAATAATATTTGGTGGAAACTCTGAAAGGCTGAAAGATTCACAAAGCTAAGAGAGTTTTTCAAGCTAGCTTTCAGGTACTTAAATTCTTCATCTGATGAAACCCACATTGGATTCTTTTTGCCATAATTCCCTGTATTTAAGATGACAGCTTTTTTTAAGAAAAGTAGGTGATGTCATTGTATTGCAGCAATGTGACTAGCTGGAAATAAAAACAAATCAAAAAATATATTCACATTCTCCCTGGATGTTTACACTAAAATCCCTAATCCCAAAGGATTTGGAGTGAGTCTGTTCGTCTTGTTCAATTAGCTCTGTAGTGAGTTTTCTAAAGAGGTATCTGTGTTCTGTAGAGACATTTTTTCAGAAAGCTTTCGAGTAATTTCAGTGAAAACTGTATAAAATCAACCAGTAAAAGCCAGATCTTCAATGGGTATAAAACCAGAACTGTACTGATCCTGTCATTCTGGATCAGGAGGAAACAGGATTAGCTCAGGTGAAACTATTGGGAAAAAAGTTTGTTTTCTCCTGAAATCCCAGTCTTTTGACTGCCCCTTAAATGCTGTATAATATTAGACATTAAATGGCTACTTAAGCATCCAAATTCCAGAAAAAATTGTTTCAAGTAAACACTGACAATCACAAACCTAGGACTATCAAAATTTAGCTCTTTTGGAGCCTATATTTCCATTGCTAATGTTGCTATGGTACCAAAACCTTTTTACTGGGTATCTGCATATCTGCATATCTGCCTGAAATCTGACAGCAGTAACAGGAGTTCCTGCCTCATAGCTTAACTCCTTCAGGGCTCATAAAACATGCATTCCTCCACTTCTCTCAATACAGTTTGATTTGGCAGATGAGCATCCTTATCAACACTTCCCTTGCCACTGCTTCCCATACATTCCCAAAATAGCTGAAAGAGTAATTCCTGGTTTACTTGACAGGCCAGTCATCAAGGCTCTGGTGCTTTTAACATTTTTCATCCCTCTTTCACTAGAAGTTTTTTCCCATTCTATAAACAGCCAGGCTTTGGTAAACTCCAGGATTATATCTGTATCACTTTAGTTTGTAGTTCACATCAAATTTTTAATTTTATGTTGAAGGAGAAAAGGCATAAAAAAGTGAGAATGAATGACCAGTGAGTTCAGGGACTCCCTGAAAAGGGCAGACTGGGAATCTTTACTTACTCAAAATAATTATTTCTGCAAAGTGGAGAAGCCTCAGCAAGGCTATGGTAGAGCCTTGCACTAAGTCCTTGCATTATTGCAGCATCCTAGAGCTGAGGTTTTAATCTCCCTTCAAGCAGGGACAGGGACTAGGCTTTGAAGCCAGTTAGCATACACAAAGCAAGGATACTGAGAAGCGACACAGATATCTCTTACTAAAATCATATCCTGATCTGGTGTTTTGGAAAGGACTGATCTGTTCACATGATCGAGTCAGATCAAATATCAACCAGAAAAGTCTTGAGAATTTATGACTTTTATATTTAGAGTCAAGTTATTTATTCCAGTAATAATTTTTTTCTGGCTTACGGAGTTAAAAAAGGTTATTTTTACTGATTTTAACCTTTATAAAAATAGTCAATATATTAATTTATTTTGGATTTTGTTTTTGAATAAAAGTCTCTAAATCAATCACTAAAGATCACTTACTAATACTTTGTATACATATGAAAATATGCTTAATGTGTGTATCCTGTAACAAAATAGTTCCCTAAAACGTTGGATACAGGAGGAAAAGCAGTATTATTTTTACAGAGAAACATAAGTTTTCCTACTGAAATAGTTTGGGTCATATTTTGCTTCTAGGTTAGCAGAGAAAATAACAACAAAACATTCCTCTGGAAGTTTTGAGTGATACCTGAGAAGTTCCAGGAATTTGCTATCAAACACATTCAATATCTTCTTAAAGAAAGTAGTAACATAAATCTGAAATCAAAAGCATTTGTCCCTCAGGAATGGTCACTGTCTGTTCCAAAAAGCCTATTAATTGTACTAAATTCTGCTTTTCTACCTGTTAAGCCATAAAAATGTGACTGTACAACTCTTCACTAATGCCTCTGTAATGAGATACAGTTAGCTCGACGCCACAGGAGGTTTGATTCCACTGATGGTTTCCTGTCCCTTCATGAAGGATAGAGTTTTTTGTTGTTGGAAGGTTTTTTTCATTTTAATGAACATCATGTTTATGATGTCCTTCTGCCAGCTCCAGGGAATGAAACAGCTACAGATTAATAGCATGATCTCAAACAGAGGTGCTGGAGTATTATTAAAAGACAGTCTTCTATTCACCACTACAAATGGAGTTACATGGTGGAACTGCTGGGCCTCTTCCATCTCTTGATTGCCTGGAGTTCCCTCCAGTCTTGTGGTGAGGGTACTAGGCAATTGCCAAAGAGCTAATGAACTTGGCTACAAGGAGATGTGCCAGTATAAAAAAAAGAAAAAAAAAAAAGGAAATGTTCAATTAACACCTTTTTAGCTTTCATAATAATTCTCAGACATAATTATACTGTCTGATGATAGACATATGTGTCTCATTAACAGCATTATATTTATTTATGTATGTTTTGGCAAGGGAGACTGAATCCCAGAATTTTTCATAATGACAACCTTGCTGCTGTTAACTTCACCCTACATTCTTGTGATGGCACTTCATTCCAATATTTTCATACATTTTTTGTGCAAATAACTTGGTTGGAAATACAACACTGTTTTGAAACCAACTGTTATATTCCTTTGAAAATAAACATCTCTTTGCATTTCTCAGTAGGGAACTTGCTTTGAACTTACTCATGGTTTCCAAACTCTTCCTTCAGAGAGCCTCAGGTTCAAGCTTTCTCTGTGCCTGCAGCTGATCCACAAAAAATGACACACTTCAAGATCTATGCCAAAAACATGCAGCTTCAGACTCCTGCAGTAACTGCTATGGTACAGCACATTTTCCTTACAAATCCAGATGTGCTCAGATGCAATGACTTCTTGATAGAGCTGAGCAGATGCTCAATTGTCACTATGTGATGCCCGTAGGGTAATTTCCTAGTTCTGTCCCTTGTGGCTTCATCAAACTACTCACCTAACAAGCAACCATGAGAGCAAACCTTCAGGATAAGGTTTAGCACAAAAATCTGATGTCACAGAAAGAAGTATCATAACTTTCATTTTGTCCTAAAGGTCCCATAATCAGTCACATAGAATTTGATCAGTAAGGGTTTCATTTACCCTTCCTTCTAAAGGAATTTGGACCCTGAGTAAGCACTTCTGTTCCTTAGTGTGCTAGGATGGGCCTCTTACCTCTTATGGCAGCATTTCTTGGGGACATGGTTTAGCAGTAACACAGTGGTTCTGGGTTAACAGTAATGATCTTAGAGGTCTTTTCCAACCTTAAGGATTCTATGATTCTTTTCTCAATGCCACTTCGGTTTCTTACCCAGTACTAGCTGTTTCACACTCCCCATGCACCTCCTTAACTGACTGAAACTCAGGCCATAAATTCTTCTAGTCCCAAAGTTAAAAATGCTACATAAAAAACGCCCATACTCAATACAGGTAAGCCCTTTTGGTCAACTATTTTAGTGGGTCCCCAGTAAACAGGGGCACAGGATCAAGAGTCCAAGGACATGATAAATTCCAGCAGCAATTCCTAAATTATTTGAGAAGAGAGGAGAGAAACAAACAGAAAGTCCCATCCCATGCTGGCACATAGGTAGGTCTAGTAGTAAGCAGCAGTAACCATTACAATCCGTTACGCTCCCTGTATTTGCTCGGTGACAACCTCAATGTGCTTCCCTGCTGGAGAGGGGAGTTGGAGCCAAGGTCCTGCTACTTCAAGAAGACTATACTGCCCTCTTTAAGAATGCCACATCTTTGTGTTTTCCCTCACATATGGCCCTTGGCAAGTGATAGCCAACATGTCAACTAGCAGTGTTACAGGGTAGACAGGGGGAAGCAACAGTTCCCACCTGCTAACAGGTTGGGGCTGTCGTCTCTTCTGCGGGGTAGAAGGACCCTGACAGATTGGAGAGATGGGCAGAGAAGAACAGAGGCAAATGCAGGGTCCTGCACCTGGAGAGGAATAACCCCAGGCACAAGCACAGGCTGGGGGTGATCTGCTGGAAAGCAGCTCAGCAGAGAAGGAACTGGGGCTCCTGGTGGACGTCAAGCTGTAGGATGATCCTTCCTGGGCTTAGCGGTTGAAGTAAGTGACCCACTGTGGTCCCTTCCAACCTTACCGAACCTGTGACTCTTGACTTCAAAGGGTTGCTGTTTGACTGTATCTGTCAGAAGGATTAGCCAGGCTTTCACAAAGGGCCAACAGACAAATTAGTGCTATAAGGTGTTGGCGGGGAATTTCAAGCCATACTGCCAAAGCTACTCTCAGAGCTCTTCACTCTTCTGCCATGTTAACAGAGGTTCTGTGTTTATTTCATAAGAATGACATTGTACTTACAGAATAAGTATTACGTTTTTCAGTCTGCTGTCTTAGAGGATTTTACAATACCTGATTTTAAGATATGTTAATAAATAATGAGAGGAAATTTAAACTAGCAAAATTTGAAAATTGCACAACTACAATGACATAGTTTGAAGAAACTCTATTATTAATACTGCAGGAATAGCAAAAAGTAAGATATATTGCATAATCTCAAGCTGTTGTTAGTCCAACACAAATATCGTACAATTATGCAGCAATTAAAAACATATAACATATATCTTGGCTAACAGAGTTTCTGAAAAGATAATTCATATATTGTCTGAATTGATATGATGACAGCTATAGTACTCTATCCCATGAATTTACACATAGCTGTCTAGAACACTTTGTTTTAAGGAAGAAGAGTGGGTGGCGAAATTACCTTTGTTTAGTCGTGCTGATTTTCACATGATCTTCAAGATACCCCTCATTAAGTTGAGAACAGGAAGGCTCATTAGGTGGTGAAACCTTAGTTTTGACTTTTTTTTTCACTTTTTTGACTCAGATGAACGTGATACACTCTCTTCATTAAAGGTGCACCATTAAAGCTCACACAGGTGGATTCATGTTAGTAATAGAGCATGACAGACTGGAGAGGACACACAAAATCAGACTGAACAACCTTTCAAATAAAAGCCATTTAATAAATAGCTCTTTTGTTTAAAAGCAGCATATGGATATATTTAAAAAAAAAAAAGGATATTATATGCCATACAGACTTTATTGACCCTTGTTTCAAATGTTTCCATATTCCCTTATCCAGCATTATGCTTCGCTCCTTCTCATCCCTAGAGTTCCCAAAAAAATTTGAATCTGTTTTTTTCAGTTAATTGACTGAATTAATTTACTGTGATTTACAATAATCTAAAAATAGATTACAGTAATCTAAAAAATGGTTCATATCCTTTTCCCTAGCATGAATGCAGACAGTGGAGGGGAAGTTATAGGTAGCAGACCATGTCTGAATTTCACTATAATATTGATGACAAAGCTATCGGTTTCTCCTCTCTGCTTCAAATGAAGCACGGGAACACCATATAGTGAGACTGGAGGATCATGGCTTCTCCTCATTCCCTGAAAATCTTCCTTGGGAGGGTAAACATCCGAAAGTTCAAGTTTTACCCATATTTTGTTTTCCAAAATAAGGATTGATGGATTGATTGATTGATTGATTTACTGATTGAAACAGTGCTTGAGAGAATAAATCATCTCCTCAATAAAACTCATTTGACAGCAAATTGCTGTAATTCATATCCAGTGTTGAATAAAAGCTGGAATTTGTTCCTATTTGTAATTCTCAGTTTGCGATGGTTGGCCATCTCTTTGTCCCACCAAGGACAGTGACAAAGAACACTCCAGTACTGATAAGCAGGTAAGAAATACAAAATGTAACAAGATAATGATGAGAAGTACTGGGATCAGCAAGATAGCCCAGACTAGAAAAAAAAAGGTGGGTCAGGTTAGTTTGAGGTACTTAATTTTTCAGTAGTGAGTAAGGGATGAGGCGTGCTCCATGCAAGTGAGGCAGGGCGGAATCAGTCAGGACCAGTGGCAGGACACATGTACTTGAGGTAATATTCTTGCTTTGGGAATGAATGGCAACTGCTTCCTGTAGAAGAGAAAATGGCTGTTTGAGGCTTGACCAAGATGCTGAATATCCTCAGCCACCAGAAATACAGGCTGGCACTTAATTCTGCAGCAGGATAGCAAGAATATCAGTAAGAAGAGAGTGATATAAGATGGTAAAAACATTGAATAACAATGCCACAATTCTCTTATATTCCTTTTAGCAGGAGTTGAGTTTAGGGGAATGAAGCAAACCAACTGCCTGGGAAAGAGGTGAGATGTCTTGAAGCTGAAATTAAGCATCAGTACATGTTTTCTAATAGGCATGTTGAAGAAAGGAGAGGCCATGCCTCATCCTTTGCCCCTGGGGGAGTGGCTACGCATTTCAGTCTTACGTTGTCTTGATTTTACCCTTAGTTTTTTTCTCACTCTTAGAAGAGTTATCATATAGTAGAAGCGAGAACTGATCCCAGCCAAGGCAGGACCAATCTCAACAGTATATAAGGTTTTACTTTTGTTCAGTAGTGTCATGTGCTTCATGTGACTGACTTGGCTTATACCTTCACGGCATTTGGAAAAAGTGTTCTATATCGGAACTACTCTGCTGCACTTTTCTTTTGTACAGTTTGGCTTCTAAGATCACCTTGAAAAAAAAAAAAAAGAAAAAAATAAATCTTCTCTGCCTGACTGGCTATTAGGGGGCTGAATGTTTTTCAAAATGAAAAGCTAAAATAACAGTCCTAGTGACAGAGTGATATCAAATGTGGGAGAAAGTTTATTTTGGTATGTAAAAGTGGGCCATAGAATTACAAGTTACAGGGATTAAAAATTATTTTACCAAAAATGGTTTATCCCTGCCAGCAGATAATCTAAGATGTAGGTTTCTTTTAGCTGTCACACTAGTTAAATCTAATGTGCATGTTTCTATAATCTTTGTGTTTATTCTGCCTCTTACTTTTTCTGCAATTCCTCCTTCTCTCACTTTCTCTGATTTGTGCCTTCTCTTGGCTTCCTGGCTATATGTCTGCTTCATTCTCATACTGCTTTTTTTTTTTTTTTAATCAAATCCTGCGATTATATCCTTACTTCTCCTTAGTCTTATTGATCTACCAGATTCACTTTTTTTTTTTGAAAAATCTATCTATGTGCAAACAGTTTTTGAAGCATTTTTTTTTACTTCTTCCTTAAGTTCTAATCCCTGTGTTCAGTCAGATTTATGTATTTTCTTTTGCCTTTAAAATCACCTCCTTGTTCAGGGAGCAAGTTAGAGAAATCACAGAAGGAAACCAGTAGAACCTTACTTTCCCCTTTTTAGAATATATAAAGTCTAGGAGGACAGTTCAGGTGTGTGCAGATTTTAAGTTTCTGAAATATAAAGGGAAGCTATTTGCTGAAGGAAGTGGCATCTGAGTTTTTGAAATATATCTGAGCCTGCACATGTGCAGCCTCAGAACTGATTCAAAAGATATGAACAGTATGATACCTTCTAATAACTGAGCTAATTTCTCTTCTCAAAAGATGCACATCTCAAAAAGACATTTCTATCTTGCTGAAGGAGCAGGACACCAGTCAGAAAAAAACTGATCTGAAGGTTCTTTGGTATAGCTTCATCTGTCTAATTTTCAGTGGGCCATATCAAGAATGAGACTGGCCAGATGCTAGGATCTTTATCTGTGTAAGTTATTTATCCAATTGCACGTAAGCTAGTTTGTTTGGGTTTTTTTGCTGACGTTTTCTGAATGGTCATATTTCTTTGAAAACTATTTCAGCTGCTGATGTTGCCATTATGTCATTTATTATACTCACAGTCAGCTCACCCCCTAATTCAAGCTGAAAAAACTGTTACAGACTTGTTTTTTTAAGTGGAACAAAGTTGCCATCCCACGGCTATGCTTAGAAGGAAGAGAAAGAACACAAAACAGAGAACTAGTTTGGATCCCATCTCTTCTAGCATGTCTTTGTCTCCTACAGTTCAGTAGAGAGCAACTGTTTCTTTCTTCAATTACCCCCTTAACAGAATTGTTTCCTCAGGGTTTACAGACTCTCTGACTTTTTGTATAACACAGTTTTCAAAATCTTTGATTTTGCCTAATGATTAATTCTGGTGGCGGGTGTTGGTTCTGCTATTGGATATAAACTGGGAAATTTTTCACCTTCAAAATTGCAGAGAAGGTCAGCTTGGTGGATGACTTAGACATGAAAGCTGGTCATTTCTGTAGGAACAATTTAGGTTATTCCAAGTGGCAGCTTGTACAGAAAAATAAAGGATCCAAGGACCAGAAACAAAAGAGTACTGGGATCTTGCTAGGGGATTGTTGTGGTTTTGCCCTGGGTCAATTTGCTTTCACACCCCCCACACAATGACTTTAAGTAGAGAGAAGGTTTATGCAGACAAAAGAGACTGGATTTAGGAAAATAACATGAACATTTATTATTAGCAAAATAAAAAC